>CM035819.1:44473534-45073534 GCA_020458035.1 Magallana ariakensis | reverse complement strand
AATTTGTATTCCTTTAAATGTTTATTTGTAATCCTGCAGTTTTCAGACAATAGTTATACGTTGTACATCCATCACTAATGATTCTCAAAGAAAGAATTGTATAAACAGCCTGCATGCATTTTTAAGAGGTTTGTCTCACTATGGATGTACAGTAACTTACAATTTGCATAGGTTTCTAACAAAAAAAATAAATCATACATATATTGTAAAAACTAAAATTAATTCAAATAATTTTTTCAAACATGATAACCCAATAAATATCATATAATTGATTAAAGTTTAGCCTAAAATATAAATTTGAAGCTATCTAGGCAGTTTAACTCAGAGAGTCCAGTAATGTACAAAAACTCCCATAATTCAGTCACAGAGTCTCGTAAAATATCTTAAAACTTCCCAAAGTCAAAATGCTAGTAATTGGATTAATAGAATCATTCATTATTACGAGTGTGGGATAGTGAAATTCCACCGAGGGTACAAGATTCACGGTGTAGGATGAGGCTCTGCTCTGAGTTAATTACTTATTTGTATTCTGATTCATTACAAAAGGGCAATATGGCTTCAAGTTTTATCATAATCATCAGCTACATGTATGAAATACATACATTATAGACCCTCAATTATAAAAAAAATATGCAGAACAGAAAACATATTTAGGAAAATTAACACTCTGGAAATAGTTATTGCTCAGGGCCCGACAACCTTCACCCCCCCCTTCCAGAAATTTTTCTGGGGGAGGAGGGGGTGTCTATGGAATAATTTGATTTGCAAGGGGGAATCTGAGGCCTGATTTTTGAAAAATACAAAAACGAAATATATTTTACCTTCTCCCCATTCTTCCTCATTGTTGTTCTCCTCATCTGAATCCTGTCGCGGGGGCAGTCCCTCAGACAGCAGGTTCCTAGCACGTGGAAGTTGAGGTTCCGGTTCACTGGGTGGAACCCTTGGCAACTGTCGAGGAGGGGAAGGCTCTCTAGGGGGAGGGGATGGTTCTCTAGGGGGAGGGGATGGTTCTCTTCGTGGAGGGGAAGGTGGTCTGGCAGGGGTAGAGAAGACTGGTCCCGAGGGCTCGGGTTCTGCGTAACTGCGTTCTGGTTTGGGTGGATTTCCGCGGGGGATTTGGATTGGTTCTTTTCTTTCTACTGGTTCCTCCTGTTGTTGCTGATTAAGGAAGCCATGCTGGATTTTTCTATACAATTTAATGTAATATTCCTGATTTATTTTGATTTACCAGATACAAAACATTATGTCTCACAGAATTATTATTTCTGTCAGTAAAATGTCTTTCAATTAGAAAAAGATCAATTTATGAGGTTATCTTTGCGCTAAATACAAGTATTCTACTACTTATCATTACTTTGGAGGTGGAGGAGCTCTGGACACCGGTTGATCATCAGCCTCTGATTCTCGTCTCTTAAACAGAGCCCTGGCATTGGCCGTAGAACTGCTGGCCAGCCGAGCAGCTTCCTGTCCAAACAAAATTGACAGATCAGAGGCAAAACAAGTCATGTGTACTTTTGGGATAAGGCCGTAATTATTGTAAAAATAAATTTTGGTGTGGTCAGTGATATCTATTCTTTAAACCACTCAAAAAAAGAAATGGTACTTAAAGATATTACATCTGCATAAATATATTAATCAATAAACCTAGTAAAAATTACCGGTAGTACCTATGCAGTGCAAAGACCAGGACTAAAAATGTTTTTTAAACACTTTACAGTAAACATTTCATGCTGTGAACAGCTAATAATTAGAATACTGTCATGTTATCTACACTCTAAATCAGTAAGATATGACGCGACCTTTGGAGGCATGATCCTCTGAGAGATGAACTTACCGCTGCTCTCTCCTTTCTGATCGCCTCACTGCGACGACCTCTCTCTTCCTCCTCCTTAAACGCCTCTTGTTGCTCTTGTTCCTGCAAAAACCGGATGATATTTAATTTCAAATTTATTATTTTAATTCAAATTTCTACTTGAAAAAATCCTTAATTACTTCTTAATATTGATGTTATGCTTCAGATTTTATTATTAATTATTATTAATAATTATTATTGTTCTCAAATTCTGAATTTATATTTTCAAATTCTGGCAAATTTTCTCAATATTTAATATTATCTGAATTCCAAACTCCTTTTATTCTTATATTTCTTTATGTACCTGAAAAAAAAAATAGCTTAAGCTATGTATACAAATGTATCAATACGTCAAGTATTTCCTTTTGCTTTGAACGATCATTGCAATTTGACCTTCATACAGTGTACATGTACATACAAAGACATTGTTTTGAAGCAACATGCATTTGTTGTTTTCAATACTTGTCAGAAAGATTTGTAATCAAAGATATCATTGTGGTGCAATAGATAAATATACAGACAAGTTGTACGGTAATAGGTCATAGTCTGGTGGAGGGTCCTGGATTGTATACAGGTACAAGGGACAATAGTGCAATATGTAAATGTCTTGTTGCTTCCACATCATTTCTTTAGCAGACATTTTTCTCCGATATGTTGTGCTTGATGCTACTGAACACCATTTTTTTCCGAGTACATGGTTGCTTTTTTGAAAACACATGCATGCTTATTTCCCAGCGCCACAGAATATCTTTGAACTCACATGCATTTTGTCATTCATAAAATATGGCTTAATTCATGTATAGATGAATATAGATATATCTTTTTGCAAGATTTTGAAATATCACATACATAAACAAGTGCTTTTGACTTTTAATAATCAATAATGCTGTTAAAAAAACTTGAAGGATTATAAAGGATAGAAATAGCTTGCAGGTTAATCATAATTCAAACCACTCTCATAGCTTCTCCTTTTGTTTATTTTTTATTTTTTACCTGCAACTGAAATATAAATTTGTACAATGTACTTCTGTGATTAAATAAAGCAATTCATTTCCCTTACTCTTAGAATCTACAACATTTACAACCCCCACCCCCCTAAAAAAAAATCTTTAAAATTCTACAGCTGCAAGTCAATATTTAATAACATCCATTATGTTCATGCAGTCAGTGTAGTATGCAGTAGAGAGCATGGATGTGAGAGATGTGTAAAAAAAATGAAACAGAAAACTTGGCATTGGTACTTACACTGCTTTCTTCATTCTATTACAGTATAAATTTCATTCTTATAATAAATGAATGAAAAACAACTTCTAGAAATATCACTGTGAGATACAAATTTTTCAGAATGCAATTAATAATTCATCAGATATAAGTGTATGAAATCACTCTTCAATTTTTTTACTTTTAAATTATAAATTATTTTTTGCTGAGTATCTAAAATCACATTATTTTACAAAATAGCATGTTGTAACTGAACGAAAATCTTGAGATTCAATTAACTGTCAGTGCAAAGTTTATCATAAACACTTAGTTTTTATACATAATGATTTTTTAATCATTTGTTCAGATCAAAACAAAGGCTACTAAAATAAGATCAAAAGGAAATAAAATGGTGGACAAATAGATTAATTCCTCTCCCAACAGATATAAGATGAATTCACAGCACACATATTGCTCACAACATCAAGGAATATGCAGAATAATGAAAAATAACTCCAGACAATAAATATACACCTACCCATCTTTTCTTCTGTTCTTCTCTCTCTATTTCACTCGCTCTCCTCTCTCGGACTTTCTGTTCTCGTGCTGCTTTCAACTTTTCATTCATAAACTTTTCTCTCTCCTGAGCTTCTTTATTCTGCAACAGTAATTTTTCATTAGTAAGTGCTTCAATTCATACTTGTATATTATATTATGAAAATTTGTATGACTAGTCAGTACTATTGGTTGGAAACATCAAAATATCATGACATTTTTCAATAGATTTAAGGCATTTCAATTTTGTTTACAGATTCTATTTCCTGTATGTTTCATGTAAAATGGTTGAACTACTAACACTGATTACAGCATACAGAGGTAATATAAATACATGCAGCTCTAGCTCTAAAGTACAATACATGTATAATTATATCAAGCATCATTCAAGAAGCAAATATGAAGTTGATGGAATATTCCTATGGTGCATGCTTTTTGTGTATAAATCACAATGGGCCATTTTGAATGCAAAAACATGATAAGAAGGAAAGAGATGGGATGGTTTTTGTAGGGTATGAGAAAGTCTTGGTAGATATACACATTGGGTGCAAGTTGTTACTTAAATTTAATGTTTAGTTGGAAACCTGAGATGGTTAAAAACAAGACATTTTTCAAATGGTCACAAGATATGGATTCCTCCTTTTAATAGGTAATGCATACCACCAGCCTCTGTGTCGTGTCATGCAAGTCTTAGAATGGACCTAAAAATTAGTACACGTGTACTCAATGAGCTTTAAACATGACAATCAGAGCAACAACGAGAGACAGGGATGCTAAAAATGAACACCGAATACATGTTCTTCAAATCAATGAAACTGGGTTAAGAAATGTAATGTAAAACGTTTGGTTATGAACAAGCCATACCGCAAGAATGCCATGTTATTTCATGGATTTCACTTTATATATGCTATCAATGCATACAAATGAATGACTATATGAATATTTCCAACATTCAACAATAGAAACATCTGCATACTAAATGAAAATAACATACAGAGTAAAATAATCAACTAAATGTAAATGAAAGTAGTATGTAAAGTGCTTATTCTAATGTGCTACAAAGTTAAACAAAACTGATTAACATTTACATGTGTATATGTATAGAAAGTGCCAGAGTAATACAAAGTTTTATAGTTATTATTGAGTTCTTTTGTGTTATCTTGAATATTACATGAACAAACAAATATTAAATAAATTTCATACAAAAGTCTGAAAATATAACAAGCATATGATATGAAAGCATACATCCAACTATCAATCTGTGCCAAATTTTTATACAATAACAGAGCTTGTCTACAGATGGGTGTATCTTTACAGATTTCAAATAATTCTGTTCCTGATGTTATTCATGTATAATCTATGAATCTATAAAGATACACATCACACAACACTCTAATTACAAGTACACCACATCACACCGATACACAAACATGCTGTTGCTATGGATACCTCTCGTTCCCGCCTCTCTCTGTCCAGTTCCTGTTGTTCTTTCATTCGCCTTTGTCTTTCTTCCTCAATTCGCCTTTGTTCCTCTTTCTAGTAATGCAGGCAATAATCACATGCAAAGCGCTTGAGTTTCAATACATTTCTATTTAAACTTCCTTATTGCTATCTAATATTTGTTAATAGTTTTAATATCTATCATTAGATATATTACTGACACAGAGAAAACCAGCAATAGGACTTTTTAAATACTGATTTCCTTTCATGTTCACAAAACCAGAACCTAAAATGTTAATTTACATAATGGTTTCATTAGAAAACCTCTCGACAAATTTCATTGTTTATTTTCAAGGTGTTTTGTAGTCAGCTTATTTTCAAACCTTCACATAGTTTCTAGCTATTTAATAAAGCATGGTAAAAAAAAGGTCATGTTAGAAAATTGATGGGTTGAACAATAAATAGATAAATTGGCACATTGTATCATGGTTAACAGTTTAACTCCATGGAACAGCCAAAAGGAAGCATTGGCAATTCACATATCCCTACAATTGGACAGTAAGAATCATTAGAATGCTACCTCAGTTTGGGCCCAGAATTTGTCTCGCTCTCTACTGTTGATGTCCTTGGCTGCAATTGTTCTCTGATAAACCGAGCCCTAAAACAAAATGTCATGACGATCCTGTATAACAACTCAAATACAGAACACACATCATAAACCATAACATATACATGTATTATAAACCAAGCCCAATAAAATATGTTGTTATGAGAATGACAATTCAAATACATAACATAAACCAAACCCTATAAAAAAATGTTATAATCTTGTACATCAATTCAAATACATAACATATATAATGGACACACTGTCTGACCGTAAAAGCATTTATCAACCTGATATATAAACACTTCAAAACTGTTTTTAAAAGTGAAGTTCATTTTCTGGAGGAAAACTCATCTTAGGAGAGGCTAAGGAACAATGAACAAGGAAAAATAAGGTATGGCTAGTTTGTAAGCTTGCTAGAAACTATAATTGTGTAAACATACTTGGGCCATGACAAGGAATGCAATGTTATAGGAGATTAATGAATTTACCACAGGCCCTGGTGAATCCTCTTTTTTGACATTCTTTGTTGGTTTCGGGGGTGGAGCTTTAGGTTTCTCTTGGTGTATGCTGTAGTTTGCTCCTGAAGCTTTAGCCACCTTCTGTGCGATGTCATCAGGGTCTACATCAGCCTCTGTGCGAGCGTTAACTGTCACATGCACACCCTAAAAATCAAGTAAAAATAGCGTAAAACAAATACTGTTCTGTTTCAAGTTGAAAAGATGCAAAAAGTGAACAATAATTTAGTTGGTGTGAAATTGACAAATAGAAAGACTTACTCTCACAAATGCAGCCACATCACGGAGATGACTCGTACATTTAAACTTCATGGATTCTGGGGCCGCCTCTCCTTGCTAAACAATGCATAAAATGCTTCTAAAATGTCACTCATCCAAATTGATAAAAAGAGAGATATTCCGATGATGAATTTATATGCAGCTTCTTAAAACCATTTACTACCTTACTTTATGTTAATGCAATTCAGGTTCTGTCACACAGTCATTGAAAAATACTCAAACAATAATAGAAAGTAAATCTCAGTAAAGAAAGATGAACAACATTGAGCTGCCAGGGTTAGTTGCCTTCTTACCCAATTTATCAGCACATATTTTGGAAGATTAGTGTTGGAGTCCAGTACTCGGCAGTATGCATACTGAATCTTAGAACTGTTCAGGTCCTCTGACATCTCCTCAATTCCACCATCTGCAACACAATAATGATTCAATCTTAACATGTTTCAAACAAAATAATAAAAGTAGCAGAACTTGTACCGTATATCAATTTTTGATTTTGCATTCTTCATTTCATGAATAATAAAACATAAACATGAATATTTTAATTTTTTAAAAATGCCTTATGCTCATAATCAAAATGAATATTAAATTTTGTTTTACTTGAAACAAATTTCATAAAAGTTTCTCAAGGAAAACACCAAAATTACCATGAAAGTCACTCAAATTCAATAGACTTTATGTATAATTTAACCACAAGAGTATGTGTATATTAACTATAAACTATAAAAGTTGTTATTTACGCTGGTGGTTAAGTACGTGTTTTCTATAGTCAAAAAATATATGTGGGTGTCAAATAAGCGGATGCATGATTTACGCCTCTAAAGTTTTCATTAATTTTACCATATGCACGATGATATTTTGTGCAGTTTTAAGCTTACTTCTTTAACTAGTGTAAATTTACAGCTCTAAAGTTTTCATTATTTTTACCATATGCGTGAGGATATTTTACGCGGTTTGAAGCATAATACGTTAACTAGTGTAAATTTTCCCCACTTGTAAAAAACCACTTTTACAGTACATGAAAATCCTTTTGATATGAAAATGTTTACCTCCACTTCCAACCAGCTTAAGAACAGGAGTCTGACCTTCATATCCCATAACCATCCTTAAAAAAAGACATTACAGAATTAATCACCTAGCATCTCAAGTTTAATGATGAACTATGCATTTCTATTTCAAGAGACTCTCAAAATCAAATCAGTGCTCAGAATTCTCTCTCTCTCTCGCTCTCGCTCTCTCTCTCTCTCTCTCTCTCTCTCTCTCTCTCTTGAGAAAGATATAAGGGGGGAAACTCATGCAATTCAAAATCAAATAAAGTTAAAAAAAGAAAAAAAGAAGTCTTAAAAGGAAGAATATTGACATGATATCAATGCTAACATGGTAACATCTTGATTACACAAAATATTCAAAAATAAGTAAAATTGACAATTTTATTTCCTTCCTCTATATTAAGAGAAACATATTTCCACCCCCCCCCCCTTTTAACATTTCAAGCTTGAAACAAAAAAAAATTGAGATCATGTTAATATACTAAAACATTATTCATGGCATCTGAGTGATAGCTAAATGACTTTGAAATTAAACTTCATTTTTTACGCTGTGGTTTGAGCTTTGGACACACCTGACAGTCAGTGTCAACAAATCACACAAAAGCGGAAGCTTGGTCAAAGTATGACTAATGGCTTATTCAAACATATATTCACTTTTTCCAACATGCTAGTTAATTATGCAATGAAAAGTTAAAATAAATTACCAATCCGTTGATGAATTATCGTCCACAACATCGTTGTAGGCCTTCAAAAGGGCGTCTTTATTCTTTCGGATGTCTATCGCCATCCTCCTTTTTCCGCATGTGCTTGAGAACTACGTCACTGTTTTTTGTGCACATGATCACATGACTCATTTTGTTTACGACGGAAGGAAGTTGTCCAGAACGTCAACAAAGAACTTCCAAGAAGCAGACATTCTTCGTAAATTATCTGACAGGTACGAAATTTGTTTTAGTTTTGATTGATATATTCATAATATTCTATTTTATGATTGTTTTCTTATTTGACCTTTTCTTTAGAAATGAATACATGGGATGACATCATTTTGCGACACAGTTTTCAATCAAAAAAAAAAAAATCATGTCATGTCAGCCAGCAGTGTGCCCGCAAGCGCGCGTAAATAAAATGTACTCATGCCTGTCATTCGTCAGAAAATAAGCGAGCTATATGTTGCGAAAATTTTGTTTGAATGGCATATTTGAAATACTTATATTAACAATGGCTTAGGCGATTTTGTGTGTTTAAATTTTATGTTTTCATTCGAGTCCCACCTGGTTTACTGTTGCAGCTGTCGTGAAAGTTATTCAGCTGCTGAGCATCAACCAATTAACAATAATTTTGCTGTAATTTTATTACTAGTATAATGACTTTCACCGTGTTTCATATTTCACATGGCTCCACTTGTGATTATAATTCAATTTCTATTACAAAATGATTCCTCTATACCAGTTATGTAATAAAAGAAAAAAGAAAATGCCCACAAAATTGATATTGTGAAGTTTCCCTTTAAATGCCTATTAAAATGTATTTATGATGAGCTTATATACTTGATGCATTTTATTTTTAGTCTGAGAGTTAAATTGCAAAATTAATTTACTTAATGTATAAATTAGATGATACCATTGTGGATCTGTTCTCTCTTCATACAAATGTTAGTGAACCTGGGGTAGATTATGTTTTTAAAAAATCACATAATATGTCATGTTTGTGTACATATTTAATAAAATAATAATATTCCATCCCCATCTAAATATCTGTAATATTCCCTCCCCCATTTTAATATCTGCAATATAACTTGTTTTTACTTGTAGAAACAGGTAAGTTTTGGGGATAGAATTTACACTGAATGAATAACCTCACCATGTCATATATAGATTGAATAGACTTGTTGTCATAATGGTTAAAAGCACTGAGCAGGTAGTTGTCCTAAGCATGAGAGCCCTATGGTTATTTAAACATGCTTCACAAAACAATGAAGTAATGCTGAGTAATATGCTGATATGAAGTGAATACATCAATGTCCTTTTAAAGTCAGTTGGTAATTCCTTATTAAGGTCCTCGCTTAAAATGTGGCCATCAGTTTTAATTTTGGGTAGGAAAATTTAATGTATGTCCTTTATATAACTATGAGAGAGAGAGAGAGAGAGAGAGAGAGAGTTTTAAATGATATATTGAGCATTTTTGGTTTATGAGTATCCTCTTCCATTGACTGTACATTGACCCCACTCTGACCAACAGGTGCTTGTACCGGTAATTCAATTCAGATCTGTCAGAAAGTGTCAGTCAAAAAGCTTTCTATAGACAGAGTATTAAATGAAAGATAATAATAAAGCAAGAAAACCTGGGGAGAATTGTGTCTGAACTTTGAAGGTTAAAGCCTTTGTTTGTTTTGTCCTACCAATGCACTTGAGGTCAGATAAAAACACATTGTGAAGGTCATTGGTTTACCATAGTTTTTAGTAGCTAAAAAAAAAATGACAGAAACATGGGACTGAACATGTACTCCTCAAAGAGCTGAAAACTCTGTCTAGGATATCATATACCTGGTATATTAGGTACTGTATATAATCTATTGCATTTAAAAAAATATCAAGTTAAATTTAGCTGATATTCCCTGAAGCAGAAAGATCATTTAGGATTATAAATCAACTGCTTATGGACAATCTACTAGGAACTAGCCCAAAAGGCCTTGATCTTTGACAAATATTATTATGATAAATGTAATTAAAATAATTCAGACTTTTGGAAGTGATATATTCATGTTTGTTTTTAAAAAGATTAGATTTTGAACATTGACAGTGGAAAGAATTTAATTTTTTATTTGTCATTTTGAGCATTCTAGTACTGTGATTAAAAGTCTGTAAAGGCATGTCCTCTGGTCATTGCATGCACACATTCAGAATTTAAACTACCTATAAACTTATTGACCTTAAAAGAGAACTCAGTGCGTAAAGTGTGGCTTTTAAAATCGGATCTTGAGATTTTAAAGTCAATTAAACAACATGGATGTTTTAGTAGCTTAGAAATATAAGGAATAAGATAAGATCTTTGATTTAAACCAGACATACAATTTAACCTTGCTTGCATAGTTAAATTTATGATTATTATCAGGTAATAGGTGAGATGTGAATTCTAATCTATTAATGCTTTATTATGGTACATAACACTGCATTTTATCACTAATCATCATCATACATGAAATAGCTAGTCAATTTCATTTTTTTTTTAAAGGTTAAGATGTACATATTGAATATATAGTATGTACATTATATTTCTCTTGCTCAATATGAGTGGCATGATTACTGTATTCAGGGAAATATTTACACCAATTTATTTTCGCCCCTTTCGTCTTCGTATTCAGCAGGCGAATTTAAGACTAGGCGAACTCAAAATAATTTTTAAATTATTGTGTAAAAGAGTATAAACCACCTGTGTCTGGGCGATTTCAAGACGGGGCGAAACCGTTTGCAAGTGAAGAAGAGCGAAAATAACACAGGCGAAAATAACCCTGTATACAGTAGTTTATAATATAAATACATATATTAAGACTACATTAATGGGTTATCACTTTATTACGTAACTGCATTTTGTCTGTTCACTGTTCACTTATGAGATAGAAAAGATAGACGAAATAAACAGATTTAATAATACATGTAAATAAATTAATTGATTGAATAGTAATATTTATTTTTTCTCTTGCTAATTCTTAATTATGAGTAGCATGTTCAAGCAGTTAATTTAAGAGATACACATACAGATTGTTGTTTGACCTTCTGTTTACACACAACTTTGGAATTTTTAACTCGTGGGAAGAAATTCCTTTTTAGTAGCATAGCAAGGTAATTTTTCTCTACAGGAGTGCCTTTTGCACATTTTTTTGTCTTAAGGGAGTCGTGTTTACATAATTTACACTTATTAAGAAATAGTTTACGGCAGAGCTTAATTCAGTATAATTACGAGGGTAAGTCACCCAGAGGATATATGCCTTTAACTTGAGTGTATTGTTGGCATCTTGTAGTGGCTGTTTATAGATATTAAGAGAAATTGACGCTGACCTGTGAATGTTGGTTTCATACAGTTGTTACCTAAAGCCATTATGTATTTCCATTAATAGCTCCCATATATCAGGCGGTTATTTCTCTTCAACAGATAATTTGTATTTCATATCTCTTTTTTATTTGGAATCAATGAAGAGTAATTACATTGAGGAGAGAGGCTTGATAAAGATTAGGACCTTAAGGTAGCTTCAACTAGCTGCTAATATCATTGACTGCACCCACAATAGCTCCCAATGTACAATCAATTACTTGTTTAGAGAATCACCCATGTAGCTCCTGTATATCTTATTGGATTGATTTATTCGTTAGCTCACGGATCAGTATATATATATATATATATATATATATATATATATATATATATATATATATATATATATATAGATGTGCTTGCCACAGTACTTTCAACAACAAACAGACCATGAATGCAAGGGCTGATTTAATGAGCACGCGGGCTTACTTGGAATTCTACATGTGTATTAATTGTTATTGTCTTGTGAATTATTCATATAATGACATAGTAATTGCATTCAAGTGGTCTGGACTTTATTTCTGGAATCTAATTATGTTAATTAAAATTCTTTTGATAATTTAAAACTATATGGTTTATTTACTTATGGAAACGTATTGACTCATAAATGTTTGAACTCCCCTTAATTGTTTTAATTACATGTATTTATTTCTAATGATATTAAATCAAATGTCATGGAATTTTTTCTTTGTATATATATATAAATATTTATATTAATTTGACTATTTTAAATATTTCAGATGTGCAGTGAAATTAATTTACTGTTGCATTCATGTACAAAAATAAATGTGAATTCCAGGCCAACACGTTTTATTCAAAAGTAAGAAGTAATAACTGTGGAGGCATACTTAAATATCCATGTCTTTAAACATAAAGCGGTTTTGAAGCGTAATGATATTGATTTGGGGAGGGAGACATTTTTGAAACCCACGGGAAGTGTATCAGATAGAAAACCTGTGGGTTCGTTGATGGGAAGGGGGGCTATTTTGTCGAAATGCAGATCTTCCCATTATAATTTTCTCAAAACTTAACATCCACAGACAGAAGGAAATGCCGTTATCTGTCAGGAAATGTCTACATTTGTTAAGTCATTTTTAAATTGATTATCAAACAAGTGATCAAGCAGCATTATAGCTCTAACTAGAGACGTGCTCGTTGCAAAGCAACAAATAGGTCTTCCGTTGCAGCTTCCTGTCGGAAAAGGACTAGGGGGTCATCTTCACCCGACCTAAACTTCTGACCAATCAGGGCTTTAGAAAATTTTTTGGAATTTTTTAAATGGAGACAGGCAAATTAATTCATGCCTGCTTTCTATGTAACCCCCAGACTGAGTATTGAAGAGTTGCGCCTCTCATTAACAGATAAAGGCATGTATTTGGTAAATGAATGTATATTTTAGGTTGTGTGCAAATATAGAGGTCATGTAAAGAAGACCTGTTATCGATACCTATCAAACCCTGATGAGTGTAAGCAGAAGGGTGATTTTAATCAGGCTGGATTGTCAATATGATAAAAGTAAGTTCAGAAAATCAAAAATAAACGATGACGGCTTCTCCAGCCTGAGGGTGCGCTGTACGAGAGGTGCTCAGCGGGAGGGACAACTCTCCGTATAACGTTTGGCCATGCAAGCACTCAGCATCGTTTTTGCTTCGGGAACAAATTTATCCGAAATGTATTAACAAGCAAATAAAAGAAAAAAAATTACAAAATCTTCAAAATCTTATCCATGGTAGTGGTAGGGGAGGGGGGAGTTGTGAGGCAGCTTTAACTTGTTTTGTTTAATATAATTTGTTTTCAATTTGCCATAAAAATTTATATTGCCTTCTACTAAACTGTGTGTTGGGGGAGGGAGAACAATGACCAAAAATTCAATTTCCTTTAAGTTAATTTAAGGTGAATTTTGGTTGCGAGAAAGGGGGAGAGTGCTCTCAGTGGACTAACTGGCGGTTCTGTGAGCAACCTCACAAATAATTCCTCCTAGAAACACTATAGAAGTGATTAATATGTGACCGATAGAATCTTAACAAAACTTGTTTAAAAACTCATGTGAATTTTTTTTTTAATAATCACCGAATCCATCAATTTAGGACGTTCTTTTATCGTGCCAGCACCTACCGCAAAGATAAAACATGGAACTTTGATTTCAATTTGATTTTTAAACTACCTTGTACGCAATCGTATTAATCAATACTAAATCAACTGTACATGTAATAAATTAATATTTTTTTATCTTAAACCAATATAATATTTGAAAACATAATAAAAGAAAATAGTTGTGTTCGTACAAAATATGAAACATGCACGCGTGAAAAAGGTACATGTAGAAGAACACGAACCTACCTGGATCACTTGTCCACTTGCGCGGGATCTCCTTGCCGTGTGCGAGGGATGATATCATTTTTTTGTTGATTTAAAATATTATTTGTACACTTTTTAAAACATTTTAAACTTACAAACCAACCATTAATTCATGTCTGACGATGTTTCCGATTTGGAGTAATATCGCTTTTATTAATTTTCAGAACGACGTCTTAACTTACACTCCAATGTTTAATTAAATAAATACAAGATGGACAAACTTTTATAAACTCAAACACGTTCATATACGTGTGTTTGTGTATTAGATAACCGCTTAATGCTAGGTTGTGCAGCCGTGGCTGATCTCCTCAGCCGTGGGTGAAGGATAGATAACGAAAAGTTACAACGCACAGCTCAGAACCCAGGCAGATTTGAAAAGTTTGCAGTAAAATGACTAAAATCTATCAAATAGAAGTTCTTTTTTTACTTAAAACCCACAATTGATCTATGTCTGATATTGCTTTAGATTGAGAACGACATTATTTTATTAATTAACTGAACAACTTCTTAAATGACACCCTATCGTTTAATCCAATTAAAGAAGAGTGAACTTTTATGTGTAATCAAAACTAAAACAATTCTTGTGTTTGCGGCTCAAAAAAAAAATGCATATGAGAGTCGCGACTCTTGTGTATTAGATAACCGCTGACCGCTAGGTAGCCCAGCCGCGACCATGGTGACCGATTTTCTCGGCCGCGGGCGAGGGATAGCTTACGTAATGGTACACTCACACACACAACTCTGATTCAAGGTAGATTTTAGATGCACGCAGTATGAAAACTAAAATTTATAATTAATACATAGATTTATTTTAATCCGTATTTTGTGTTTTACTAGAAAAGAAAAAAAAAACTGCTTTGTTTTCCGATTCTCGTTTTTTTGAATTGTGCACTATAAGAACTTAAACTCCTAAAAAAAAGCTTGTATTGTAAAAAAAAAATATATATATCTTATGAATTAAAGCCACCGTATAAACCAGCATACTTTCTGTGGTAACTTTATGCCAGTTGCACGCACATAGACTTTCTTTAACTTGCCAAATAAACACAGGTACATGTTAACATGTAAAGCTTTTTACACTCATACAACACAAATCACCAACAAAATAACATTGTAACGACCTTTATGAGATCCCAACAAACAACTTTTCCAGCGACAGCCATATCGAAATCCTAACCGTTTTTGAGTTATTAAGCAAAAACTTTCAAACGCTATTGGCCCTTAATTCTAGGGGCCAGCCCTTTTTTATTGGTGTCAAATGAAAGCCCTTAACATTCTCCACAACTTTTATTCTACATGTCTTAACAAAATATTTTTCGTTTAAAAGATACAAAGAAAAATATGTCTAAATTTTCGCACTTTTTGGAATCCTATTTTTGACCCCCTACCTTTTTCTAAATAAAAAATGTAATCCAAAAACAAAAATCAATGTGTACAACTTCAATGTCTCTGTTATTCAAATTCGTTGGATTCCCATTCCCTGATATCATAGTCTCGGAGCCTTTGTCTGGAAACCAAAGGCCCTAAAAATTTTTAAAAGGGGAATAACTCGTTAACGGAAGAGGAATTTTAAAGTTTATGAAATGTTTTAGATAGTGTTTTGTAATGTCTATGAGCCCTGAAAATTTGAGCAAAAACCGTTCAGAAATGAGCAAGATATGAAGCCTCAAAGTTCGCGTCTAGGAAGAAAAAAAAAAAATAAGAATAATCTTACAAGCACAATAATAGTAAGGTCTTCCGTTGGAAACGGAAGACCTTAATTACATTGTACTACACACAATTTATTTTATAGGAACACTCATGTCAATTCAATTTTTAATTACACTAGTATTTTTTTCACTTAGATATGATATTTGACTAACTTATACATGTATGTATTTGACTTTTATATGATAGTTCTAACCATTGCAATAATTTCCACTATAAATATTTCATATTATGTACATTATCACAAAGATAGTGATATAAGTTTATACATGTATAACTGATTTTTGGGTTTGTTTTTGTTTTGTTTTTTTAGTACAATTTTGCAAAAAATATTGTATTACAACTCCATGATCTAAATTAATGGCACTCAGGTTAAAATGTATGTCAATTTATATTTTTCAGTAAAATAACAGTATAATATGGATAAAATATTGCATAATGTTGATAAGCATAAAATTGGGGGTTGCAAAACTAAATTTTGATTTCTTAATCAAAAGCAATATTGATAAAAAGATGCTTAGAATTATGTGCATAACAATATGCAACCATAATTTATTTGTTAAACCGTCCCCAAAAAAGTTACAGGATCGGCCCCAAAACTCTTTTCCAGATACAAGACTTAATAATTATAATGATGTAGAAGTGACAGTTCACATGATATTGCATAAGCTATATGGATTATTTATCTTTCTGACAGATACAAAAAGTTACCCTAGCTGTAAAACAGGTCTATATGCTTACATGAACATTAACTCTCACACTTGAACTCGCACTTGTCACACATTATTAGTTAATGTAATCATGCTGATGTTGAGTTTAAAGTACAGTGAAAGCTATATATTGTGGCAGATATGTTACAAACCTGGAATTTAAAATTTATCTAAATAAAACTAAGAAGACTAATGATATAAATTGAGATTACACAAAACAGGAATTGGCAGCAACATCTGGGTAATAAATCAATTCTTTCATTTAATGAGTACCGGTAAAGTAAGGGGGGGTGCGTAATACACAAGTGCATATTATTTTGGCAAACTATGATAATCAATGAAAACTATTGCTTACAGATGAAGTACCCTTCATTTGTTATAATGCAGTACCAGGTATTTACATGATGACAACACGCCGTATTTTGGGCCCTTTATTTTGGTCACTACTGTTACATTTATTCCTCACTCAATTTTACTTCAAGTCATTTGACATATAGCATGGTCAATTTCTAATCGAAATTTATTGTCATAATGGTTTTAAACTGTGTTGCAATAAAATAATTCGTAGTTACTTACCCTCACTGCTTTGCAGATATCTTGAATTGAGACTTTTATCTGCCCTTGATTGATGATAAGACTTATAAATATGCATGGAGGGTTGATCTAATATTGCAATGAGAAGTCTAAGATTAGAATAGCGGTACTATAATTGAACATCTCTCTCTCTCTCTTTCTCTTTCTCTCTCTCCTGCTGCTTCTTGTTGCCATTGAAAAAAAACAAACATTTAGTACATTTACTATCAGCCAGCACAAGTAGCCATTGATGATCGTAAACCAGTAACTGATGTCAACAATTTACATGTTCGAAAAGATTTAACAAGTAGATTAATCAGTAATGCACAGAACCGATAATCTCTTAAAGATATATCTCAAAGAAATGAAGAAAATATCACTCGATTGAAATAAATTGAAAAAATATGGACAAACAATACCACCACGTAAAATGGGTGCTACCTAACACGTCACATGACGGACATCTTGTTTTCACAAAGTTAACTGGGGTGAGAAATCACGTGGTGAATTATAATATTCAACAAGTCAAAGTATACCGTTTACAACAGAGAGTGCAAACACGAGAAGAAACAGTGTTTTGTCTGTTTAACCATGAGCACATATTTGTCTATTGATATCCTTTTACTATAATCTTATATATATATAGATATGCAACTACTATTAGAAGGAAAACAATAGACAAAATTGTGCTGACTATGTATTAGGTCTGTAAAAAAAGTGGGCGTCCTCATTATCCTATGGAGATTCAAGAAAATGTAATGACCTCTACATATGAAAACAGCTTCGCTCTTTGTAAATATGAACTATATGTTGATGTAATTACATGAAGTTGCAGTTAAGACATTCCCCTAAGTGCATCATGCAGTCATCCTTTAAATATAACCTGGCTATGCAACGGATGTTACCATTGTTCAAATATATTGTAAAATTTTCTTCAGCACATATTGTAAAATAAAACTGTTCTGTTGACTACAAAATGTACATGGATTTTTCTTCGCTGTATTCCCAGGGCCATGCTGAATATCTTGGGACCTCATTGGAACCACTACAAAAAGAAACCAGTGTCTTAAATCGGTCGGCCATGGTGAACCGGTCCCTGGAGGAGGGTAGTCAGTATGAGTACATCAAGTGTGTGGTGGTGGGGGATGCAGGCGTTGGGAAGACCTGCCTGATCTGTGCCTGGGCCTGTGGGACAAATTACACCCTGGAGCGCCTTGTCAAGACCCCTGCATCCTCAGTGTGGGCCATCGACCACTACAGAAACGACCAAGAGGTAACGAAAAATTTGATATAGTCTATATATTTTAGATTCCGGTTGATACAATTTTAAAGAGACATTATAACTTGATACAACTTGGAGGGAACATTATACTTATATAAGCAGTTGTTTTTTGTAAAGTCTATATATATATATATATATATTATATATACACATGTATTTAAGATTATTCCTATTTCAAAAGAGACATTATACAGCTTATTCTCCTATTTTTTTAAGTTTTCAGTTTATTGTTAATTAATTGTAAGTTTTTGTGCGTGTTAATTTTTTATGGCGTTATTATCGCTTTAAAATTGATCTTTAATAGATTGAAAACACATAAGTTGTTGAGATTTTAAAAATTGGAATGATTTGTTTATTTAGGTGATGGACAGGTCTTGGTGTAATGTAGATGGAGTACGATGTTCCCTAAAACTATGGGATACTTTTGGTTACCATGACAAAAACAGGAAGTTTGCATATAGAGGGTAAGGCTGTGTACAGTACATATAAGGAAACAATTTGATGTCCAAAAAATATTTCATCTTCTAGTAAGTGTTGATCAGTAAATGTGATCATTTGTGACAGAATACAATTTAGGATTGTATTTCCACCAGGAACAGGAAATAAACAAAATGTTGTACAGATAATGAGATATTGATAAACACATACATGTCCTCCCCAAAGCAAAAGTCTTTGAAAAAATTACACTGTATAAATTTTTTATCCCTTTGTATGTTTACTTACATTATAAGTTCATTCTCAGATCCAATAAAATGCCATCATTAGATCCCAGAGTTTGATTGTTGTTCAAGAATAGACAAATTGTAACTTAAGATAATTGTTATTGATAGCTAAATATTAAATTTAATTAGATAATAATTTTTGGGGTTGCAGGTCGGATGTGATTCTGCTTTGCTTCAGTGTGGTCAAACCAAGCTCTCTGAAGAACGTGGAGAGGTTTTGGATTCCGGAGATCAAGAGTCGGTGCCCTGCCACGCCCATTGTACTGGTGGGGACTCACGCAGACCTACGCTACCTGTATAAGAATGAAAAGTACAAGAAAATGAACAAAGGATTGCTTTACAAGTAAGGTCAAGTGTTCTCTCTCTCTCTCTCTCTCTCTCTCTCTCTCTCTCTCTCTCATATGCAAACTCTCTCTCTCTCTCTCTCTCTCATATGCAAACACAAACAAAATAATGTGAAAAGGGAGGTAATTTTGATAGTCATGTTAAAATGTGTTTAAAATATGTCATCTTTTTAAATTTTTGTAACTCTTTCTGATAGTGTAATTTCCTCAAATGTATAGATTTTTAAATAGATTTAAATAGATTTACACTGAATAGATTTTTTGCTTTACAATAAACACTATCCTTTTTTCAGAGCTGTCAGTGATGAAGACATTTTGCCTCCAATGAGTGGAAGGGATATGGCAGCTAGCATAGGAGCTCCATACTATGAGACAAGTGTGTTGACTAAATATGGTATTGAGGAGTTGTTTTTTAATGTGATTAGGGCCACATTAATCGAACGACGTGCATTGAAATTTTGGAATCCTCAACTGCGCCGTGTACAGTATCCTTTAATTCAGGCCCCTATGGATATCCCCAAACCTGAGCTGCCAATCATAAAAGACCCAGGGACAGCGCCTCATGAAGACTTGTCTAAACTTTTACAGGAGGATGGGGACGTTATTTTTGATGTACAAGGAACACATTTTAGAGCTCATAAGATCTGTTTGATCATTGCTGAAAGTGTTTTTGAGGGTATTTTTGTTCATTCCCCAAAAGCCAGCAGTAGAAAATCTTTATCAAGACAAGGTAGCAGTGGGTCAGATAGTGGCAGAAAATCTGAGAGAAATGGAGGGAAAGAGGACAAAGAAAATCTTATAGGTGGAGCTCCTCCTTTGCCAGACATCTGTCTCCATGGTACTGAAGCAATGATCAATGGAAATTGTCGTCTGCTGAATGTTCCTGGGTTTGTAAAAGTGGAAGAAAAACTGTGGATGGATCCACTCAGTTTGGTAGAAGAAAAGAAGACTGTGATCACCATGGATTCTGAACTGAATCCACTTGCCTTTCAGTATGTTCTCCGGTTTTGGTACTCGGGACAAGTTCCTGGTTCATGTGACTGTCTCGCAGAGTTACGCAGGGCGGCTGAAATCCTGATGCTTCGAACATTGATCCTAATGGTTTCCAATCTTCAGACAGGGGAATCTTACCTAAATCATCCGCTAGAATCCAATTTCTACACATCACGCAAAAATAAGTTGCAATCCATTGGGCTAGAGTCTGGAAGATTCACTGGTATGTTTTAGTCTGAATAATTGGTTTATAATTGGTTTTTTCAACCATTCAGTTTCTTTATATTTATAGATAGCCATAAACTACATTTTATTTACAAATTGACTCTGATTCTGTTGATATATTTTCTTGAAGACATTGAATTCCAGTTGGAAGATGGAGTTGTTGCCCTTCATAAACCGGTCCTAATGGCTAGATGTGAAATGATGTTTGCCATGTTTAGTGCCAATTTCATGGAGTCTTCTGCTGAAATTGTATGTTTTCAGATTTATTGAATTCTCTTCCCTCAACATTAAATTGGTGTCCTACTTTTGGGCAATTTATACATTTTGTATGTGAATTGAAAATTGATATTTCACCATTTGCCATAATCACAAACTCAATTCCAGTTTATTAATCTATCATTTGTAGATACCGTTCCCGGGGATGGATGTACAGACTTTTAGAGTGTTGATGACCTATTTGTACTTGGGTCGGTTACCCTCTCTGGACGGTTCGGACATTGTGGGACTTTTGGAGGCTGCTGATAGGCTGTGCCTGAAGCACATGATCAAAGCTCTGGAATATGAGATTGTCTCCGAACTTTTGCAGGCAGAAGCAAATGGAGACAAAATTGTAGAGGAGACATTAAAACTCATCGAACCAGCTCAGGTGAATAAGGTTTAAATTATCTTGTCTTAGTTCCAGTCAAATGTTTTTTCTTGTAGCTAATGAATTTGCAATATTGCCAGAGATTTAAAGAATATTTTTTCAAACATCTGTGAGAATTAATGCATCCAGTGTGTGCATGCCTTCCATGTATTTTGGGTGAAAAAGCACATGAATATTTTATGTTGATTGTATTTTCATAACTTTTTTCATAGGAAATAGTCCTAAAGATTTCGATGCATAATTTTTCATATGCAAGAGGGGTGGTTTTTTAGAAATTTTAAAATTGTTCATGTAAAATTGATACATAAGTATTCTTCATGCAGTCCTACATAGTATTGTTGAAAAATTCAACATCTAATGAAATGACATGCATAACATCCCCAATTATCCTTTAAACTTAAAGAAATAAATACATAGTTTGTTAAATAATAATACCGGGTACTACTTTTGTAAATCATTTATTGAGAGTATAGATCTACAAAAAATTAACACTGGTCTAAAACAGACATACTTTGAAAATCAAAGTGATCAGGGAAAAGGAAATACATGTAAATACATGTACCAGTGATACGTATGTTAAAAGTTCAACATAATTTTGACTAGTTATGCATGTCCTGATACAGGTATACTTTGGTAAGGATGTGACAGTTTCATTATCAATTACATGTACAGATTTTCATTGACATGGGTGTTATACTTGAACACTGACACAAACTCTTTTCCTCTTTGACCAAGCCAGAGATTATTACAATCATCGATGCATAATCCCAGCGGTTCTAGGATGCCATCATCCTTAGACAAGAGGAAGCGTAGAAAAACCCCATCGGGATCCAGCATGTGGATTCTGTACTTGCACTGATTGTCACAAACCAGGATGTTTCCCACTTTGTCACTGCAAATTCCGTGTGGAAAAAACTGTGCCTTTCTGGGCCCTTTATAAGTGAATTTGTGTTCCCCTTTCCTGTTGACAGTTATGACTGAGAATTTTTCAAAGTCAGATGCACAGACATCCCCGGTTGGGCCCTCTGTAATGTAGTGGGGGTAGCAGTAGAGGTCTTCTCCAGTCTTGCTGTTTCTTTGAATATTTTCCAGTTCTTTTCCAGTGCTGTCAAAGCGAACAATTTTGGCCTCCTGCTTGTTGTGCATGCCTATCAAAATGTCTTCATTGATCCAAGAGGAATGGATGCTTATTGCGGCCCAGGTTTTAGGAATAGAGAAAAGGCTCTCTACTTTTTTCTCTTTTGGAAGGAGTTTGCTGATCCTTTTCATTGCTTTGTCAATGTAGAGAAGATTATTAGTCATTGTGGCACAGTGGTACCCATCCCCTTTACTTTTGATGGAGAAAGTGTCCAGAGTTGTCCCTTGAATGTTCACCAAAGTCATGTTGCTCAGACGGTCACTAACCCACGCACAACTGTTTCTCATGCAGCTGATGTGACGCCCATACTGGATGTCAGGGGGTGCAAAACCAATGACTTTTTGGACAGGGAATGTCATGTTATTGTAAAGGTTTCCTAGATCATGCACAGGAGAAATAGGGACTTCCATGGCATCAGGGGATTCAATGATTTCTCCAAAGAGTCGAGAAATCTTGTCCTCAGGTATAGATTTGCTGTCACAGTGATATTCGGGCAGAGTCAGCTGTTTGGGATATGGAATATTTTCCTCTTTAAGAAGCAATTTAGTATCAGCTGTCAGCATCAGTTGAGCAGGGGAACAGTTCTGATATCTATACTCCAAATCATCCAACTTATTCGTCAATAATGTCAACTGGTCACTAATTTCACTTTCTTCAGACAAAAGTTTCTGCAACAAGGAAATCTCCATTCGCTCCAGAGTGGCCATATTCTTCTCAAGCACTGAATCTACTAGCGACTTAATTTTTTGAGCCGTGTCTCTAATTCTGCCCCTTATGTTGGCCATGACCTGCTTACAATGGGTAATATTTTCTAGGACCTGGTTATGTGTGTCCTTACACTTGGGAACTAGTTTGTTCCTTAGGGTAGAGATAATGGAGAGCACAGTGTCCTTTTTCTGTTGATACAACATCTCTTTTTCCACAAACACATGCCCCACGTGGTTTTCGGTGACACACTTAACACACACAGGGACATCACAGTCCCTACAACACATGTCATACGTGTGTGTCGTGTGCAGTACACATTCATCCTTATCAGAGGAAACTAGGGGAGACAACTCGTGATTCTTAGTGGATTTGGATTTTAAATGTTGTCTTTTACATTTTTCACAGAAGTTTTCTCCACAGGTCTTGCACACACATTCAGCTGGCTTCGCACACTTTCCACAGTCAATTTTTTCTGCATTGAGTGCCATTATATTACTTTATCACAGCAATATTTCTAGCCTCTACTTTATAAGGTTAAAACTGCATTGAAGAATTCTACAAAAAGAAAGCAAAATGATGATTATATATAATTTTTTAGCTATTATATTAAAGTACCGGTATGTCTTTTGACTGATCTTGCTCTACCCTAAGATATCATAGATTAATATTAGAAAGGAGACAACTTTCATTTTCTGTTCAGGTGAATACATGACAAAGGAGTATATAGAATCTACTAACCTCTGAAATAGTCTTATCAAAAGAAAAAAAGACAACTAAAATACAAGATGTATTGCTAAGATTATGGTTTATGAAATAGTAGAGACTATTTGCTGCTTTTATCCATGTATGAGATTTTATTTTGACGTGTACCCGTACTTGGCAGGAGAACCACTTTATCACTAATATTTTTTGTTGTGATTCATTACAGGTAAACATGCATTGCAAAAAATGTTACAAAATAGCTTTTCATCACTTACCACTTTTACAGAAGAAAATGGAAAAATAAATTAATAGCTACGTTTGTAATGAAAATTGGTTTCCATAATATAAAATTTATGCAATATACAATGTATAGGTACATTAGAAGAAAAAAAAGAAAAGAAAAATGTTTGTTACCTGTGAAGCTATCTTTGCAGTGATTATGACACATTTTGCTTGCATGCTCTCTGAACCCGATGATGAATTCCTGAAATTAGGCTCTACTTCCTTATTGCTCAGTGAATAGACTTATTTGTCTCTACTCTTAAAAAGGAAGAGGCATACTTCAAAAATAAATTGATCTATAAAAAATAAGCCGTATCAGTGGAGGGTAATTGTTATTTTGGAAGATTTGAGAATTTTTCATGTGCATTTATGAAATGTGTTTTAAAAAATTATTAAAAAATTGAAAAAAGTAAAACTATTCACATGCATGTAACTGTTTACGGGGAAGTATTACACATTTAGACCTTTGCTCACCACTCTAAGCTTTAGCAGTGGGCGTGCAAGGTTCAGAAAGTATGGTATTGGTACCAAGTGTTAGCTCACCAATTTTCATCATTTTGTTGTGTTGCTTTTACATAAGAAATGATATCAAATATTATTCCCCTAGGGGGTGGGTGGGTGTCACAGCTATTTACTTTCATCCAATGAATATACTAGATTCATATAATTTTGTGATAAATTCTCCTAAAAAAATAAACACCATGTTGAATAGAGATTTTTGATATATATGTACCAGGGTGCTCATTTTTGAAATGAAATTTCCTCATTTGATATAGCATCCATATATAGTCTTACTGCAATATTGACTTCAATCCAGAACACTTCAATACTTTAATTCAAATGATTCATAGTACCAGTGCATACAGTATGAAAATGGTGATTTCAAAACCAATTTTGTGATTGAGCACTCAATTTTGCAGTTGTGTCACAATGAAAATCTTCCTAAAGTCTAAGGAAATTTTAGCTTACAATATAGTTAATTACATGTTTAATAATTAATGAAATTTAAAAAAAAAAATCTCAAAATGTTCCCAATTTGTCAAAGTGGACCATTGATCACAGTTCACCATTATGTACAAAACTATGACGGACAGTTGTCAATGGTGATTACAAGAGGAGTATATATGATTCTTGTGATATCAAATTAAGATCAGAAAAACATGTAACACCAAGATTTTTCATTTAAAATATTCCACAATATTATAATTCATAATTATAGTGCTGTATGTTGATCGAATTACGTAACTGGATTTATTTAATAGGCATAAAAATACTATATTTTAGAATCTCTTTTATAGATATACATGGTCTGGTACATGTTATTTATACATGTACATGATAATTGTAATTTCCAGATATCCCATGAGATAAGCCAAATAAAAGTACATATATTTTTAAGGACTTTCAATGATCAAATATATTTTGTATAAATATTAAATGTAAAAGTGGTCTAATGAATGTTTTAAAGTGGTGCATATTTTGATGGTTTGACTTCATGCAATCACTTTACTTATCAATTAAGGGCCCTCTGAAATCATTGAAGTAAATTGCTCTATATAAGCCAGCATGGTATAAGACCTGTACAAAGCTTAGACAGGTTCTTATTCAACATTTGTGCATAAATATAGATGCTAAGTTTTGTGATCAATTGATCATTAAAGGACTCTAGTGAGCAATTATAAAACGTATGATGTATCACTAGTGCGAGAAAGTTCTTGATGCTTAAATGTTTGTTTTGTGATAAGGCGATTGACTTTTTATCGATAAAAAGTCATATGCATTGACCTACAGTTTTCATTTCAAAATATTTTATTGTAAAATTTTAATTTACTAAATGATACAATATCATATCATATCATATGATACTCATCTGTAAAAATAAGATATTGAATATAGAACACATTACGATATTGTATAATAACATACAATACAATTTTAATATTATCATTTTCATTATTATCATCGTCATTTATCATTATCTTGTTATTTAACTAAATTCTTTATTCCTATACTCTCTATAAGTTAATAAAATGTCCATGTAAAACTTTGAAAAGTATATACACTATTAGTACTATAAATATTTATACCTTGATCTCTGATGGAGAGAACTAATATAGGTTATTTTTGCCTGCTGTTCAATCCATATTCACTTATATACTTATATGTATATTTTTGAATAAAATATTTCTTAAACTAATTTTTGATATTGATCATATTTAACAATGATTTTCATATAATATCATAATGGTGCTATCATAGAGCTTATGTCCTGTTTAGAGCTTATGAGCTTATGGACATGTGAGTTATGTAACTACAAGCAAGAAATCAAATTGCTGACATTTTTATGTTTAATGCAAGTAAGAATGAATATGTTGTAAATGTCATTTTAGTCATTTGATCTTAGATTTCTCTGACTGTACGTAACTCTAGTTTTTATGTTTTGATTTGTATCGTAATAAGAAAACAGGTGTAATTTTGCATTCAGAAAAATCTCAGAGTAAAGTCTTTCGTTCATTGCATCTAAATGTCAGTGTAAAGCACTGGATATTTTTTGTGTATAACATACAGGCACATAAACAAATTTGAATTTGAATTTATCATAATGAGTTACATGTTATCGTCCACAGTTCCACAATGCGGTAGAGCTGGCCGGGTGGTGCCTGGATTACGTGTGCGTGAATTACACCGTTGTTCACAGGAAGTACTTCAGCCTCCTGTACAAGCTACAACCTGACAACCAGAGACACATCGCCCAGAACAAGTGGCCCCCAGACTGGTGAGTCTCCTGAACTCTATGTACAATAAAACACAGCTAAATGTAACTGCCATAACACTGAAATAACAAAGCACTACTGTATATATACAGGGTTATTTTCGCCCCACATTTTTTGCCCTTCTACACTTGCTAATAGTTTCACCCATCTTGAATTCCCCCAGACCCAGTTGTGATAATATGATACTTAAGTTTTTAAAATTAAGACAGTAATTTAAAAATTGCTTTAAATTCGCCAACTGACAAGGGTGAATAGGGCAAAAATAAAATGGGGTGATTATTTCCTTATAAAAAGTATTTTGATTTAATTGTTATATAAATTATGTATGTAGTCAATCTGATTAAACTCAGCTCTGAGTAGCGAAATAGAATTGTCGGTGCAAATCAAAAATCTGTTTTTGCGAAAAATAGTGAAACTGACTTTGTTGTAAGTGTGAATTAGTATGAGCGTGTGTATCAGTTTGTAATATGTTGTAAGATTAAAGGAATGAAACTGGCTTCACTATAAGCATGATATTTTTATAAGAGTGTTCCATGTAACTGTAATTTACTGTACAGTATAAGTTGATCAGGGTTTGCTACTTCATGTTTGTGTTTGTTTAAAATTGTATTTCTTAACTCTCTTTACAATTTTGAAAGTGGTATACTATTTTTAGAGATTTAGTGAGTTTACCAAAATAGTCTTTTAGGAAAGTAATATAATGTTATAAGTACAATCATTGTACAAGTAGTTGTCTAAAGTATGTTAGATATTTAATGGCAGTCATCTAGATGCTTCATATGAGAACATACACCAAATATCCGAAATAATGAGGAAATATGTACAGATTGAAGCTTACTTCAGTCCATAGTGATACTTGATACACAATTTTCTTTAAAGTGAATTATGAGTGAATTACACTCTAGGAGTACACACTGAATTAGCTATTACAAATTGATATTTTTAAGTATTAAGAATTTTGATGACAGTTATTAATAAAGCTGATACATGTACCATTATAATCAGGAAATGTAACCTTGTGTGATATTGATGTGTTTTCTCTTTCTCTCTCTCTCTCTCTCTCTCTCTCTCTCTGATGTACTAGCCAGACAACAACAAAAATTGGCATGCAAGTAACTTGGAATTATGGTTAACTTTCAATGCCAGAACCTGGGTTGGGGAGGGCGGAATTTGGGGTTTACCTTGAAGAAAGACTTTTATTATGTCTCAAAACTCTGGATAAACTTTAATCTTGAGTACTGGGGAGGATCACTGTAACAAATATTTTTTTTTTCCAGGTACACCCAGGAGAAGGAGTACTACACCATGGCCCTGAGAGATATGACCCCCAAACAGATGATACAGCAGAGGCACCAGTTCTCCCGCTGGCAGCGCTGCAAGTCAAGCTGTCTTTGTTTCGGTCGGCGCAGTCGAATGTTCAACATGGAAAATGAGGACGATGTCGACTAGCGGAATTGTCAGTGAGGAGCACGTCAATCATTGTCAGTGAGGAGCGTGTCAATTATTGTCAGTGAAGAGCGTGTCAATCAAACAGGGATCATGGTCAGCAACAGAGCTAGTCAGTCAGTCATTGTATGGCAAAATTCAGTCAGTTCTTGCAGTATTCCGTGTCTGTACAGTTGTAATATGTAACATGCTTTTTATTGTGAAGTCTGTTATTTATTTCTTGCTTAATTTGAGAAATAATCGGCCTGATTACAGCTGATGTTGTATGTACAGCCCTATAGTTCTTATATAGGCAATAATTGTTCTTATTTCTAATCTCTCACTTTTATCCTTTAGGCAAAACTGCATGGAAAAGATTGCATGAGACAAGAGTCTTTATTTATTATTTTGAATAACAGACAGGTAACAAATAATTGACATTAACAAGAAAGAATTAACCAATACTTCAATTTGATAATAGTGAAACCATAAACACTAAATGTCACATGCCATTCAAATATCCCAGCCATTACATTTTTGGTACAGCATAGTTTATATAAATAAGATATTGTATTTTTATTCATGATCAAAATCTATTTAATTACTGTGATACCTAATGGAAAAGTAACTGGCACTATAGTTTATAGTAATGGATACATGTTTGATACCATTTATGCATAGGCATGATACAGATGCACCCACACTACAACTACATGCATTTTAGTAAAATCTCATAGGAAAATGTTTTAAGTCTATTTAGTGTGCTTAACCCTGTGAAAATTTTCAAATTAACAGATACCCATGACAATAGCAATGTGATAATGCAATTTAAATATTGTCAGAGTAAAAATTGTTATACACTTTTAAGTTTTATAAAAATAATGTTTACAGAACAGTTGTGATAATTTCAGAATATGGTTCATTGGTAGTGTCTGATTTTTTTTTTTTAATTTACCATTGATATTATGGGTCTTTCCTATATTTCTGTGATAATGCCTGTGTTTAAAGTGTAAAGAAACATCTTTTTTATAGGATGCATGCATCCGGATCCATTGTATAATTCTGAAATCTTTTAACACAACTGAAGAATTTTGCTGATACTTGCCAAAAATGTTCTAAAATATCAATACACAGTATTTTAATGATCCATATAGCAATGTTATGGCTTTGTATATAAAAATATAACACATATTATTATTATTTATCCTTTCCAATATGTATGTGATCTTGTAATTTAATACACTAAGGGTAATTGTTATTTGTACCGGTAGTAGAAATAGTCATATTATTGTGATCCTTAGAATTATTAACACATGTATCCCACTATAAGATGTTTGACCACTAGTTGTTTGTGAAGAACCAGTGAGAGGGACAGTGGGTCGGGAGACATACCATTATACTGTTTTCTAAACATTCAGGATTCTTCTTAAAGTGTGTCTTAATTTATCACTTCTCATTTCCTCTTTTCGAAAACAATTTTAATACTTAACTCTTCCTGTTTTGCTCAAGTCTTTCAGAAACATTAGAGTGGCCGTGTATTGTTTTTATTTTTAGATTCTGTAGATTTCTTTTTTAGCTGACAATCAGCAAAAGTGAAAACAAATCAATTTTTTAAGACCATGATTGATTTAAAGTGAGACATAATAAAATAATGTTTCAGGTGTCTAAATTAAGTAATTAATAGCTTTCACCCTTTCTTTTCCTTGATATTTTTAATTAGACCAAATATACAATTATATATAGCATTATTTTTTTTGCCTCAAATATTCTGTTAATATAATCATAATCATTTGTCCAGAAGTGAAAAAAAAAATATAATACACGTATTACAGAAAATATAATGCATATACGTATTATGGATATTTTCACATACAGGAAAATAACAAATTATCCAGGAATTCTTTCACAACTTTAAAAAACCTAAGAGATTTTACTCAGTAATAGTGCTAATAGGGTTTTTTTTTTTCCTTATGTGAACCTGTATTTCGGATAAACATTAATTAACAGAGAAGAAAAAAGAAATGTTTTACCGGTATATTCTTTAGACTCTGAGCAAGGGTTTGACATCACATTGTCTTAATAATTTCATGCTGCAAATGGTAAAACAACCAAAGTTTTTTTGTTTTTTTTTTAACGAGGCATACTTATTTCTAATAAGACTGATATTTCTATATATAAACATATATTATGATAAATTTTAATTCAAGGCGTTTACCGGGCATAATAGACATATAGTTCTATTATTGCTCACACACATAGTGCTTCATCAAATTTACAAACAATATAGTGCTTTCCTTTAACAAAGGAGTATCTTCCTCATGCATTTTCATTGCACTTTTTTTTATTACACTTTCATAAATCTTATTGCTGATAAAAACTGTGCTCCTCACACTTTCTTTTTTTATTCCTGATGGGAACACAGTGCTAGTTTACATATATATACTTTACATGTTTTCTTGATTTTTCTTTTGTTTTTGATAATTTGTATTGCTTGTACATTGTGTACAATGAAATAGTAGCTTATATTTTAAGCACAATTATTACTAAGGGCTGGTGAAGTTGCATGGTTGACTGTTTTCTGTAACAATATTTTTTTCAAGTTTTGCTTTCCTTAATTTCTTTTCATCCCTTTGTTGCCAAAAGCATTATTTTAAATGCAAATGAAGGTAGATTTAATTAAATTGATAAAGAAATAACATTGTTTTTCAATGAACAAGGTGTTTAGAACTTATATTTTTCCTGGAACATTCCATAATGTGCATTAGCACATTATGGTAAAATATACCAGAGAATTGAATACAGTTTATAACATTAAATTCTCTGAAATATTTTGTTCACTATATATACTTGCATTGTAAGTTTTACATTGAATGGGAGCAATTGTTAGTGTATTGAATTATGGTTGTAAGGTTTATTTAGTGACATTGTGACTGTGCATCAGGTGTGCTAGCATTCAGAAATAATTCCAATTCACATACACAAACTTTTGTTGTACACATTTATGCAGCATGTGTTCATTTACATACAATTGATGAATGTTGTTTTTTTTTTTCTATTTCAAGTCATAGATTTGCTTTTGATTTCATAACTTCCCGTCGTATATAAAAAGAAAATAGTATATAGTTGTAAATGAGTTTGGTTTCTTGCAGGTTCATATTACCGCTAATATCATTAATATGGAAATGTTTACACCTGGTGGAAACTCTTCAAAATGATCAATAAAAAAATACATGAACAATTAAATTTACCACCATGCAAATAGTTATTAATAAGTTCAACGATGAAGATATTTGTTTCTTAATATTTACAAGACAAATTTACCCAAAAAACAAGTATTCTTGGGCTAACATGCTATTTTCATTCCTCTTCATTTCTCTTTGATTTTATCATTAATTGGAAGCCTTGGGTAAATCTTGTTTTGAAAGCTATGGACATCCCAAGTACACTGGTTTGATGAGTTAGTAAGATGTGTATTTAATGTTCTTTGTTATGACATATACATACAATGTTTATTGTTGATCTTGAAATACTAGGGTATGCCCTGTTGTGTTTTTTTCCTTTCTTTTTTGTTCTGTTTATAGTACACGTACTTTATGAGGGATTTTTAAAAAAAAATTATAATTATAATTTTTGTGTGTATATTATCTTTTTGTTTTGTTGGTTATATATTTATTGTCCTCAGTTTTGCAGTGTAACTATTTTTCTTACAGCAATATAATTAACCTCAATGAAATAATTAGACGTCATGTCCATCCATTCTATGCTGATTTTAGAAATAACTTTGTTAGTTACATTGTAATTCTTGCTTATTTTGATAGAATTAAAGTTCCTCAATTGACATTTATACCTTTTAAATTAAGATGATATCAAAATGCATTTATTTTTATTCTCTACTACTAGGTTTGGTAAGTTTTTCGATGTATTTTGTATTCAAATTTAAAAAAAAAGAATTTATAAATTATACTCTTTAAGTGTAACGATTCAAAAAAAATAATAAAATTCAATGTTAGTAAACCATGGAAACAAAATCTTAGTTATGAAAGAGTTTTTGGTGAAAGTTTAATGAAGCGCTGTTAGTTAGTTTTGATATATGAAAGAGTAACTATACACCTGTAAATATATACACCTATAATTTTTAACATAGTTTTGCCTATAAGCAAAATAGTTGTGCAATTATACAAAAGATTCTACTATTTGTTAGCTAATTAGATCAGTAGAGTTTATATTTATCCTTGAATGGGAAAGTTTTACATGTGATATATAACCATGAATGAAGGCCAAATATGGTAAATCAAAATTAGCAATGAGATTCCTTGAGTGATCAACGATCAACATTAGTTCAATAGTACAGTTGTGATATTTTCTTTGAAATATTGATTTTTACACACACTTATACATGTTCTGTGAATTTTGAATCTTTTGAATTTATATTACACATGAAATATCATCACATTTTTATTAAGTAAAGTTTATTATTACATAACATCTTTTGATTATAAGAGAAAATACCAAGGCGGCAAGGTCTGTGTACAATGGATAACAATGGGTGCAGTGAAACCCATGATATTGTTACTATATTTAGCGAGTCTTGGTGATATGATGTAGAATTAACATTAACTGTATTATTGTGTCCTATATACCACCGCTTATGGTATTGTACTGACGTGTATAAATTATAATAAACTACATGTATTAATGTTTATCTTTGTTTTTATTTGAATCAACTTTTATTTGTGACAACTTTGTTTCGCGTTTTGCCTGAGATAAACTGGTTTGCAGCAGCTAATTATCGCGACAAAGTCTTATCCATACCTGTTTTTAGTTACAACTATATGACAAATACTGTTCCACGTCGAGAAATATTTGCGACATTGAGGCTCTCACAAACCTTGTGAAAATTTCTAGCAGGCGAATTGGTTTATTTTAAGGAATAAGGAATCACTCTTTTAGTATTATGAGGTTATAATTTCGGTCGGGGCCCCTTCTTAATTTTTCTTATGTATTAGACGCCATATTATGGTAAATATAGACATAATGGCTATGCATGTGGGCGTCTATATCGGTATTCACCATAAAAGCAAACTAAATGCAGATAAAACTGGGCCACGGAGACGGGTCCTTGACGGGCGGGTACACCCGGACACCGCTATCAGTGTACTTTAAAGCTTAGGTGAAGGGGGAGTCCTCAATTGGCGCGTTTAATTAGAACCAGATTTCATGTCACCTGCGGATTTTGTGAAGAGTCTGACCACTGAAAAACTGAATTAAATCCCCACCTAGTTAAATAATAAACTCTCTCTCTCTCTCTCTCTCTCTCTCTCTCTCTCTCTCGTAGGTTGAGGTAGCGACTAGCATTGTAACTTTTCAATAAGTTTCTAAAAGTAATAAATTTTAAATTTTAGTTGGATGTACGCACTAAGACTTGACGTATACATGAGGAAAATGAGTCACTTCTCCACTAAAGTAATTGAAGAGATTTTTTTTATATTTTGATCGTTCTAGAAAAGAATAATCCATAACATTAAGAATATTTGTTAAATATCCTGTTTTTCCACTTAGTATATACATATATTATATATTTGTAGCATTTTAATCAGAAATAGTCATGAATGGTGGTTAATGGAATACGTCTTACATGTACAACAAGATGTCTCAAATTAAAAATTTTCACTCGTTAATGTATTGCTATTACTCAACTATACTGTATGAATTAATGCACGGTCACATTATGGATTGTGTATGTAAAATTATGCATTCCTTTTGGCAGTAACGAGGCAGGGAAAAATCGACGTCTATTGAACTAGCTGGTTAAATCTCTTGATGCGGATTAGCCTTATTTTTGATGGGAGAAAGAAATTAGATCTCGACTCTGTCTCTGTCAGGGTCTTCAGTGTTATTTACTTTGTATTCATCGAGTAGAACGGACTTCAAATCTTGACTTAGTGGATGGTCGCCCGTTTGACAAATCCTTGGGCCCGGGGTTCGCTATAGTTCATTGATTAGCGAGCACATACCTGTCAATTCCAGTGAATATTTCATGCATTATTTACAATAACATACATGTATTTATAGATCCTCCCTATGAGTAAACATTGCAAACTGAGTCACAATATAGTAAATTGAATGTGTTTTATTTAAAGGTAAGACAGGCTAATTTAAAGTAATTATATGTATAGAATGTTTTGAATCATAACCGGTTTAATACGCTACTTTGAAGGAGCATCATTATGATAGTGAAATTTTATGTTTATGAATATGATATTGTTTGCGTGGAAAGAATTGTTTTCATGAAACATAAAAAGGTGGCCCACAACTAAATGATACCTACAGATTAAACCTTCTATAAAAGAACTTGTATAAGGAGCTTTTTGTACATGTATTACCAGTGTAAAAACATGTGTGCCATAAGTGCCCTAACGGGTTTTTTTTAATTAATAACCGATTTAGACGGGGAGAGCCTTTGCTTTTTGTTTGCACTCTAGGGTCAAATAGACGAAATGTACATATCTTGTTTGCCAGGCGCAACCATCTCTCCGATGATAGCACTTTTAAAGATAAATGTGAATTCACAAATTTTAATTTGAAGCTAAAACTTGCTTTGGGATGTAAAAAACGGTGGGCAAACTCCTTATCATCTTCAACCAATTGGAAAACGTTGATGCTAACATTGAATTCCTTTATTCATAAAACTTTCCTTTCATTCGATAAATTTTGAATTTTACCTGTATATTTCGACGACGCCTATAACTTCTTCATATATAAATCAAATCGAGGAAGTGATTTCCCACCTACGAGTATGAATTCAAATTTACTTAATGGAAAAGGACACTCTTTCTGTCTGACTAGCGACGAATGCATCATTTACATAATAATTTAATAAGCACACTCATAAGTCAGGTGCAACAAGATATCTTCTAAGGCTCGGAAGGTAAGGTTTAGTTTTTATGAACTCGTATAAAATGAGAGAGAGAGAGAGAGAGAGAGAGAGAGAGAGAGAGAGAGAGAGAGAGAGAGAGCAGGTAAATCAATATCATACAAGGTTACATTTCCTGTTTATAATAGTTTTACTAGAAATAGGAGAGAGAGAGAGAGAGAGAGAGAGAGAGAGAGAGAGAGAGAGAGAGAGAGAGATATTTATTATTTATAATCTTACAAGAGTATTTTTTGTAACTAAAAGGAATTGTAAGCTTCCATTCAGGAAACCACTTATTTCAGAGATTTAAAGTACACGGGCATTGATGTACGCGGGGTGTATCTACCCTTCAAGTCTCGTCTGAATGACCCGGTTTGACCTGTTTACTTTGTCTACACGTTAAGGACCAAACTCATTCTACTTAAATTTTATAAACACGAGAATCCTTCGAAAAAAGCCTTTGGCCCTGTACAAAATTGTGTTTACAGTCATGTTTATACACGTAAACTCAAAAGAAAATTATAATCAAGAATCGCCAACCAAAACAGAAATGTATGTGCTTGACATACTTAATCAACATTGATTTGTGGGTAGTTTGGATTTCTTTTCATTTTGTTCCCTCTCGTGTTCCATATCTTTGTGTACTTCACTTTTTTGTTTGTCCACGAAAGAAAACCAGCTTTTCAATAGACACTGTCCATTCAATACAAACTCGATCACTGGAGTAAAGCTGACCCAGCTGTAAAGCTGGAGGAAAATCCGTCTTCTTTCACACTGATCCAGTAATCGCCACTTCGAGTTATTTAGATATACCGTTGTCATTCATAAGGTATTTTAAATTGCATAACAGCAACAGAGAAGAATGAATAACACATGGTCATTGTGTTATGACAATTTTTTGTTAATTTAAATCTCTCTAAAACCTTCCTTTGATACAAATCAGTTCCTCTTTTACAGGTTTGCTGGCCTCACCTGTTCTTAATGGGGCGTTGGCGCTACGTGATGTGACCATCATGAGGTGCAGGAGTCAAAGATTTCTCCGTTATTTCATATTTGTGGGACTTTTGGTTATTTTTGCATTTCACTTTAAATCCTCCAGCAAAGAGATCTTTGCACCTGACGTTTCCGTGAGGGATGGCAGACGACTGTTTGGTGACGTCAATGACGAGACTTCTGTTGACTTTCGGAAGTTACTGCCAATGGATAAACGTCTGCTTTCAAAGGTCAAACAAATGATAGAGAAACCAGAGAAAGGAGACTACAACCTTACAAACCCGGATGTAGAAGATTTTTCGAGAGGTCAGAGCAGCAAAATAGATATTCTTCTCAACCAAAAGGTATGTATGCGTTACCTACGATCACACGATGTACCTCAAACATACATTTACTTTTAAAAGGCTTTTTACGCGTTAATCATTTTTACTATTTTAGTCCATGGAAAATGTTTCTGAATATTAATTATATATTATATAATGTTCAAAATAATTATCAAAAAACTAAAATGCAAATGATTTTTGAGGATAACACATGTGTATGTCAGAAAAGTTCATTCGGTAAAATTCAAGATGATTGTACGGGTCAATTATTGACCCTAAACGTCATTAACGAAAGTCAATGTTAGAACACACACTGTAAGTAAAGTAGAAAATACAATATCATTTTACACTTCGAATTATGAAAATACAATGTACCATGCAACATCATAAAATGATTTGGGCATAAGGGATGCATTTGGTGTGCACTTGTTTAGAAATTTTATAGCTATATTACAGGAAATTCTTAAGTGAAATGACAATTTTAGTAAAATTAGAACCCCCGTGAAAAGTATACGCCCGAAATCGAGAAATCCGAGGATGAATGAATTGAACAATACAATAAGCCTAAATTTATGCAAAGTACAAGGATCGTTCAAATTCAGATTTTAGGGTTCATGATCATTGATCCACAGAGAATTGGGGAAATAAGACATATTTTTCTGTATAATCTATTATGGTTTCCTATGGCATTATTCATTGATCCAAAGACCATTAAACATTGCAATCCCGTTACGAAAGACGTTGTATTGGCGTGTTATTCAGGAGCAAGATTTCACACGCCCAAGCTATCTTCCGCGTTTTAACTATTATCTATTGATATTTTCTCCCAACGCGACCCGCAAAGAAATTTCTTACACGCCCTTATTTTCACATAAATAGGTGTCATCGCTTTGCCAAAGAAAGTTCCTTTAAGGCAGAATACTGCTTGCTTTGAATCTTGGATTTAGGCTCATAGCGGTGAACGCAGGTTTCTTCGTGAGTGTACTAACCTGAGGTAGAAATTCTCAGATTTGGCCGAAAATTACTGAGATGTTTCTTGGGAGTGTCCAGTCAAGTTTCCCTTGATCTCTGTTGTAGGAGCGGGGTCCGAGCGTTAACTAATGTTACCAGAAGTGGCAATTTGCTGGACAGTAAGACGTTTGTCATCCAAAATAACAAAACATGCAGTGTATACAGGATCAAATTTTTTTATCAGTCGTTGAACATTTTTAACTTTCTGACAAGGGACCCCTTCTGTATCATTTCTGAATTCAATGGCTAACTTCCTCACTTTTTCTTGGAAAGGGAGGGAGCTCGCAGAAGTTCCCCCTTCATATCCTTAAGGGTTTGCTAGGGTGTCATGCCTTTCATTTGCAGTTATTTAATTAGTATTTTATAACTGATGCATTCTTTGTTATTGTTTTTTTCCATTGGTGTTTTTGGTTTTTTTTTTTAGATTTTTGTTACAATTACCAGTTTGTTTTACACAAGTTGCACGGAAATTAAAACAGATAATAAGAATGCTTTTTTCCACAAGAAGTGGTAGTGAGACAGGGCAATAAATAGTTTTCGGAACGGTCCTCATATATACAAGAACTAAAACAATATTGGACTAATTTATTTAGCTAATGAGTCCAATGAGGGTTTAATTAATATGCATTTGAAAGGAACAGTTCGCAAAAATTGTATATTTATTGCAAGATGGTTTGAAATTCTCAATTTTAGCAAAACGGATTCTTCATCGAAATCGGTGCGTCCGATGGAGAAACCGGCTCAGTGTCCCTCTTCTTTGAGAGGACTAGAGGCTGGAACGGGCTTCTGATAGAGCCCCACCCTGGTCATTACAGGCAGTTACGTCACAGACACAGGAAAGCTTCGACTCTTAGAGCATGCATCAGGGTAAGGGTTCTGTATCGCCTGTACCTTTGAGCTTCGACAATACGCAAACATTTCAGACGTTAACTTCATCTGAGATCTTCATTCTGTTAAAATTCTAATGTGAGAAATCGATAGGAGAGAAATTTTAACTTCTCAACTGGTTAAAAATGCATCCATGTGAATTATGTAATACACTTTTGTTCCATTTTCTATCTATTGAAAATCAACAAAAAAACGTTTTAAAAGTAATAATAAAGAAAGGTACATATAAGGTACATTCAAATATTTATTTTTGAAAAATTTGTCTAGAGTAATTCAAGTGCCAGTAAAACCTTTGTCGACGAGATAGAAGGTCACGTGATCACTCCCTGCTTGTGGATGGAGTCCATCTTGGAAGCTATGGGTAAAAAGACCGTCGATCTGCTGAGTTTGGATGCCAAGGATCAGGAAATGGACATTCTTCAGGCCATTCCTTTCTCGAACTATTCGATAAACGTGATCACCGTTGAATTCGTGGAGGGATCAGTCAGTGATATGAACGTGATGAAATTTTTAATGAACCATGGCTACCACGCTAATCATCAATTTGTGAACCACCCGTTACACAGAAACGATATGGTGTTCACCAAAGAAAAACAAGTCTAGAGATCTCCACTTTGTTTGTCTCAAAATAAGTTATTACAATAACTATGTCCATCTTCGCTACCCTAGGTTTTCTTATCCGAACCTCTCCTCACGAACGGATTCGTGAGGAGCGGTGCGGATCAGGAAACTTTGGCTAGCGAAGATGTAAATATGTCATATTTTATATGAACATTTCAATGCATTCCATTTCATACAATTTCTTCCCCGTTTTTTCCAATTTTGTTCCGATTAAAATCTATTATGTTAATAGATGTACACGTATGTGTTGTATTAAAATATAGTGTTTACATTTATCAAGAGTGAAAAATACATACATTTATTATTTTAATAGCAAATCGTAGTCTTTTGAATATAATTCTATAATATACATGTAGAGATTATAGTTTTCTTTTGATTGAAAGTTAAATTTAGAATTTGAGGATTAATCATATTTTTCTTAAAATCTACTGTTTTCCAACGACAAATATTTGTATAATTTTGTATAAACGTCTTGGTAAGCGTTCGTCCATATTTAAATCATGACATCGGTTTAACAATGTTTAATATTTTATTAATATATGAAATAAAAGTCTTTTTTGGCTCTAGTTATCAGATTTCACGAATTTAATTTCGCCATACAATTGGTCATCTGGGAGCTATACCTTACCAATTTTTCTTCGGAAGAACAAAGTAAAGATTTTTTTTTCGGATTTTAATGATACAACGACCAGATTCCCATTGTCGATACATCCTTGTTGTACTTTGTTGAGATGAACTGTGAAAGTTGTTCCCCTTGCTATCAAACTAACTGTGAAACTACACTGAATTATAAGGTTAGTCAGTATGCATTGTGTCATCAATTGACTTTCACATTTAAATTTTGCATAATGAATGCTATGTTTACTTACTTTGGGTAAATCTTTTTAAACAAATGAATGCTTAAAAAACTGAATTATCAGGGATGATCTGTTTCTTAATATGCTTTTTTTCGATACTGATTTGTGAGATTGTGCATTTTTGTGGGTTTTCTGACCAATTGGTTGTGCTAATGGCAACCTGCAGCAGCTAGTACATGTAGTACATATAGGTACCAACTAATAACTCGTAGTACAGCTTTATTGTCTGCAAAATATATATTCCAATCTGAAAGTCATTAGACAGAAGGATATCGCCCAGTTCTATCAGATATACTCTACTACTTGCTGCAAAGCAATATGACAAAATACACGTAGTTAATAAAGCAAGGCATTTTACATAACATTATTTATGCTACAGTAATACCTTAGAAAGAACAGTTTGAACCATTGCTTATCAAAGCGAACTCTTCAGTTCCATATTGTGTCTTTGCTGAAAAAACACGTTTACGACCACACTAACTTAGACATGGAGAATGATGAGCAAACTGTACATACTTATAAGCTTGATGTATTTTCATTTAGCACATTCATTCATTTTTCATCCTCACCCAAAACAATACCTCGTCAGTGAATTACATTACACTGTGACTGCTCCACATAATACTTTTTAACCTCCAAGTTGTTTGCTAGATGTATGATCCTAAGACCTGAATAGCAATTCATTTGCACTAAGGTGCAATAAAAGCAATCTTCAACTTTAGAAGGATTGCAACGTTACACCAACCAGTAAAATTCTAAAACGTGATCTTTGGTTTGCTAAAATTAAAATGCTGTCTTTTCTTACCAATTGAATTCATAACTTCCTTAAGTTGAATAAGAAATATTATCATATGTAATGTTCTGAATATTTATCAACGTTACACGCTGCCTTAACTCCTACACAGGCAAAAGTATAAGATAATTCGCATGATATTCGCACGAGAAATTTTTCGTCTGATTTTCGCATGATTATTGCATGAATTTCATGCGAAAAGGAAATCGCATGAAAATCATGCGAGCCACTTTTCCCTGTGTATGATTGAAAGTGTTTTGAATTTAGTAGTGAATAAAGATTCAGATTCTATGAATTATAAACATTTGGATAACCCGAAAACAAGATTGGAAGTTTTAAAATTAATGGAGACATTCATTCATGTGGACATATTCCGGGAAAATAATAAAGTTTCCTCCATGTGTCACATACTAGTACCTGGTTCATGATTGTCTCTATTTTCCTCAAAACGGTAATCGATAAGTTGATGATCTCTTCTTTCAAAAAAAAAAAAAAGAAACTGAATAAGAATAAGTGAATAACTTGTCACATATTTTCAAACGGAATGAAACAAATCGTTTTTATGTAATTTTCTTACTGCCATTCAGTACTGGAAATATTCATCATGACGTCATAATCGATATACCACCAAAAGTACACTCTAAATCTTGACCAATGCCGTCTGTTTAAATGGTATTTTAAAAGAACCGTAGTTCACCGTAAACAATACTTTTAAAGTCATTTGCCTTGATAGAAATTCAATAATATTGCAATATCTTTTAATATTTAAAAGGTCATAAGATCGAAAATATCTTGCTGTAACAACATTTTATCGTCTTTTATGACATCTTATTTTGGTATACTTCTATAAATAAAACTCATAGGCTTATATATATATATATATATATATATATATATATATATATATATATATATTATGTACCTCTTTTTTCTCCCCCGAATTGCTTTCAATGGAATCTTAATTGTCTTTTTAAAGCAGCTGTTTTTCAGTCCACACATATCTGTGCATCGGTATATTCCATAATTGAATTTTTCCACACCTCATTATGAAATGAATACACACGTTTTGTGTCAGAAGAAGTAAAGGCTAATATTTTTTAATGTGTTAAGATGCGAAATTTCTTTTAAAAAACCAACAACAACAACAAAAAAAAAGCAAAAACAAAAAACGTCAAATGTACTATGTCACCTACTATAATTACATTATATGATCGATTAATTTTCTTTCCATTATATAATCAAGCACGTAGAATTTTATTTTTTAAATTGAGGCCACATTTGTCCGAAAATCTTGACACCCCCCCCCCAAAAAAAATCCTATTCGTCAACCCTTATCTGTCAGTAGGAGGGGGAACTAGTAAAACTTCTATTTTAATGTTACATTTGTTAATTTCTTTGTAATTTTTTTTACATACAATTATTTTTTAAATTCAATTTTCTATATGTACATTTAAGAAATAATGTCTGTTGTGAGAAAAAGTGGAGAGGGGGAGGGGGAGGATATTGATTTTGTAGATTTAAATGTATAGAAAAAAGGAAGAAAGAAAGTCAGACAGGACGAATTTATTTATTGCTTATGTCATGCCTTTAAAAGATTCATTGATATCCCGGAACATTGATGGTTCCGAGAAACCATTTACAAAGATTGCACTGGAATTTTGCAACCAAGCAGTTTTTATATTGGTCATGCACCGCAAGGTCTCCATAAATGAGACAACATAAGAGTTGAGAGCATTTCAGTGACGAATCATTTGATACGGTACAAGGCATTGGTGGATATTAGTATATTCGTTTTTATGAACTTAAGTTTGGACTTTCGATAAAGGTTAGTTACAGCTTAAATAGAAGTTGTCTGATACACGGTGGTTTGAGTCCATCCTAGACACATTACTAGCATATTGATCTTTGTTATTTTTGAAGATTTGTGTGTACCAAATTCTTGTTTGATCGGTAACTGAGTTAGAATAAGTTTATGGTAGTGTACTTAGTAGTATATTGATAGTAAATACAGTAGTTAATTCTTTTTAATTAAAGCTGCCAACTTTAGTTTTCATTGACCATTTTTTTGCGCAATCGAGTAAAATACAGTGTATTTATACCCTTTAAGAAGATTTATCGTTATCATTTAAATTAAAACAATAAAGAAAGAAAAAGATCAAAAATATAAATTTTTTAAAGGATATTTTTATTTTTTAAACGATTTTTTCTGTTGTTAGGTAGGTGAAGTTGCCTATGTGCTTTTATGACGTTATGATAAAATAAAGCTTTGTAGGAGTACGTTATAAAAAACATAAAAAAGGAAAAAGTACACGCCTTTGAATTTTACACACCGAATTATGCCAATTTCATGGTTATTTTTCTTGCAATTGATTTTTTATGAATCCATTGTACCAAATTTGGTGCATTTTAATATTTTAAGATGACCCCCATTAAAACCAGATGGTAGAATTTAGTATTTATTAAATACAAAGTAAAAATAATATAACTAATCAAATATAACAATTTGATAAAAATCGCTATTGTAGTATTTTTTAAAATCTGATTTGAGGTGTAAAAAATGACAATTTCCTATCTATTCCTATAATAAATGTACCTGTATTTTGAGATGGCTACTAAAATGAACCAGATGGTAGATTTTCTTAAAAATTCGCATATATATACTAGATATATTCCATATGGTTAAAAATAAAAGAGTTTTGTTATTGTAGTTTTTACAAGCACGTAGAATTTTATTTTTTAAATTGAGGCCACATTTGTCCGAAAATCTTGACACCCCCCCCCCCAAAAAAAAATCCTATTCGTCAACCCTTATCTGTCAGTAGGAGGGGGAACTAGTAAAACTTCTATTTTAATGTTACATTTGTTAATTTCTTTGTAATTTTTTTTACATACAATTATTTTTTAAATTCAATTTTCTATATGTACATTTAAGAAATAATGTCTGTTGTGAGAAAAAGTGGAGAGGGGGAGGGGGAGGATATTGATTTTGTAGATTTAAATGTATAGAAAAAAGGAAGAAAGAAAGTCAGACAGGACGAATTAATTTATTTATTGCTTATGTCATGCCTTTAAAAGATTCACTGATATCCCGGAACATTGATGGTTCCGAGAAACCATTTACAAAGATTGCACTGGAATTTTGCAACCAAGCAGTTTTTATATTGGTCATGCACCGCAAGGTCTCCATAAATGGGACAACATAAGAGTTGAGAGCATTTCAGTGACGAATCATTTGATACGGTACAAGGCATTGGTGGATATTAGTATATTCGTTTTTATGAACTTAAGTTTGGACTTTCGATAAAGGTTAGTTACAGCTTAAATAGAAGTTGTCTGATACACAGTGGTTTGAGTCCATCCTAGACACATTACTAGCATATTGATCTTTGTTATTTTTGAAGATTTGTGTGTACCAAATTCTTGTTTGACCGGTAACTGAGTTAGAATAAGCTTATGGTAGTGTACTTAGTAGTATATTGATAGTAAATACAGTAGATAATTCTTTTTAATTAAAGCTGCCAACTTTAGTTTTCATTGACCATTTTTTTGCGCAATCGAGTAAAATACAGTGTATTTATACCCTTTAAGAAGATTTATCGTTATCATTTAAATTAAAACAATAAAGAAAGAAAAAGATCAGAAATATAAATTTTTTAAAGGATATTTTTATTTTTTAAACGATTTTTTCTGTTGTTAGGTAGGTGAAGTTGCCTATGTGCTTTTATGACGTTATGATAAAATAAAGCTTTGTAGGAGTACGTTATAAAAAACATAAAAAAGGAAAAAGTACACGCCTTTGAATTTTACACACCGAATTATGCCAATTTCATGGCTATTTTTCTTGCAATTGATTTTTTATGAATCCATTGTACCAAATTTGGTGCATTTTAATATTTTAAGATGACCCCCATTAAAACCAGATGGTAGAATTTAGTATTTATTAAATACAAAGTAAAAATAATATAACTAATCAAATATAACAATTTGATAAAAATCGCTATTGTAGTATTTTTTAAAATCTGATTTGAGGTGTAAAAAATGACAATTTCCTATCTATTCCTATAATAAATGTACCTGTATTTTGAGATGGCTACTAAAATGAACCAGATGGTAGATTTTCTTAAAAATTCGCATATATATACTAGATATATTCCATATGGTTAAAAATAAAAGAGTTTTGTTATTGTAGTTTTTACAAGCACGTAGAATTTTATTTTTTAAATTGAGGCCACATTTGTCCGAAAATCTTGACACCCCCCCCCCCCCAAAAAAAATCCTATTCGTCAACCCTTATCTGTCAGTAGGAGGGGGAACTAGTAAAACTTCTATTTTAATGTTACATTTGTTAATTTCTTTGTAATTTTTTTTACATACAATTATTTTTTAAATTCAATTTTCTATATGTACATTTAAGAAATAATGTCTGTTGTGAGAAAAAGTGGAGAGGGGGAGGGGGAGGATATTGATTTTGTAGATTTAAATGTATAGAAAAAAGGAAGAAAGAAAGTCAGACAAGACGAATTAATTTATTTATTGCTTATGTCATGCCTTTAAAAGATTCATTGATATCCCGGAACATTGATGGTTCCGAGAAACCATTTACAAAGATTGCACTGGAATTTTGCAACCAAGCAGTTTTTATATTGGTCATGCACCGCAAGGTCTCCATAAATGGGACAACATAAGAGTTGAGAGCATTTCAGTGACGAATCATTTGATACGGTACAAGGCATTGGTGGATATTAGTATATTCGTTTTTATGAACTTAAGTTTGGACTTTCGATAAAGGTTAGTTACAGCTTAAATAGAAGTTGTCTGATACACGGTGGTTTGAGTCCATCCTAGACACATTACTAGCATATTGATCTTTGTTATTTTTGAAGATTTGTGTGTACCAAATTCTTGTTTGATCGGTAACTGAGTTAGAATAAGCTTATGGTAGTGTACTTAGTAGTATATTGATAGTAAATACAGTAGTTAATTCTTTTTAATTAAAGCTGCCAACTTTAGTTTTCATTGACCATTTTTTTGCGCAATCGAGTAAAATACAGTGTATTTATACCCTTTAAGAAGATTTATCGTTATCATTTAAATTAAAACAATAAAGAAAGAAAAAGATCAAAAATATAAATTTTTTAAAGGATATTTTTATTTTTTAAACGATTTTTTCTGTTGTTAGGTAGGTGAAGTTGCCTATGTGCTTTTATGACGTTATGATAAAATAAAGCTTTGTAGGAGTACGTTATAAAAAACATAAAAAAGGAAAAAGTACACGCCTTTGAATTTTACACACCGAATTATGCCAATTTCATGGTTATTTTTCTTGCAATTGATTTTTTATGAATCCATTGTACCAAATTTGGTGCATTTTAATATTTTAAGATGACCCCCATTAAAACCAGATGGTAGAATTTAGTATTTATTAAATACAAAGTAAAAATAATATAACTAATCAAATATAACAATTTGATAAAAATCGCTATTGTAGTATTTTTTAAAATCTGATTTGAGGTGTAAAAAATGACAATTTCCTATCTATTCCTATAATAAATGTACCTGTATTTTGAGATGGCTACTAAAATGAACCAGATGGTAGATTTTCTTAAAAATTCGCATATATATACTAGATATATTCCATATGGTTAAAAATAAAAGAGTTTTGTTATTGTAGTTTTTACAAGCACGTAGAATTTTATTTTTTAAATTGAGGCCACATTTGTCCGAAAATCTTGACACCCCCCCCCCCCAAAAAAAATCCTATTCGTCAACCCTTATCTGTCAGTAGGAGGGGGAACTAGTAAAACTTCTATTTTAATGTTACATTTGTTAATTTCTTTGTAATTTTTTTTACATACAATTATTTTTTAAATTCAATTTTCTATATGTACATTTAAGAAATAATGTCTGTTGTGAGAAAAAGTGGAGAGGGGGAGGGGGAGGATATTGATTTTGTAGATTTAAATGTATAGAAAAAAGGAAGAAAGAAAGTCAGACAAGACGAATTAATTTATTTATTGCTTATGTCATGCCTTTAAAAGATTCATTGATATCCCGGAACATTGATGGTTCCGAGAAACCATTTACAAAGATTGCACTGGAATTTTGCAACCAAGCAGTTTTTATATTGGTCATGCACCGCAAGGTCTCCATAAATGGGACAACATAAGAGTTGAGAGCATTTCAGTGACGAATCATTTGATACGGTACAAGGCATTGGTGGATATTAGTATATTCGTTTTTATGAACTTAAGTTTGGACTTTCGATAAAGGTTAGTTACAGCTTAAATAGAAGTTGTCTGATACACGGTGGTTTGAGTCCATCCTAGACACATTACTAGCATATTGATCTTTGTTATTTTTGAAGATTTGTGTGTACCAAATTCTTGTTTGATCGGTAACTGAGTTAGAATAAGCTTATGGTAGTGTACTTAGTAGTATATTGATAGTAAATACAGTAGTTAATTCTTTTTAATTAAAGTTGCCAACTTTAGTTTTCATTGACCATTTTTTTGCGCAATCGAGTAAAATACAGTGTATTTATACCCTTTAAGAAGATTTATCGTTATCATTTAAATTAAAACAATAAAGAAAGAAAAAGATCAGAAATATAAATTTTTTAAAGGATATTTTTATTTTTTAAACGATTTTTTCTGTTGTTAGGTAGGTGAAGTTGCCTATGTGCTTTTATGACGTTATGATAAAATAAAGCTTTGTAGGAGTACGTTATAAAAAACATAAAAAAGGAAAAAGTACACGCCTTTGAATTTTACACACCGAATTATGCCAATTTCATGGCTATTTTTCTTGCAATTGATTTTTTATGAATCCATTGTACCAAATTTGGTGCATTTTAATATTTTAAGATGACCCCCATTAAAACCAGATGGTAGAATTTAGTATTTATTAAATACAAAGTAAAAATAATATAACTAATCAAATATAACAATTTGATAAAAATCGCTATTGTAGTATTTTTTAAAATCTGATTTGAGGTGTAAAAAATGACAATTTCCTATCTATTCCTATAATAAATGTACCTGTATTTTGAGATGGCTACTAAAATGAACCAGATGGTAGATTTTCTTAAAAATTCGCATATATATACTAGATATATTCCATATGGTTAAAAATAAAAGAGTTTTGTTATTGTAGTTTTTACACCACCACCACCACCCCCCCCCCCCCCTCAGAATCGGCCTTCTTAAGCACTATTTCGTTGAATAAAACAATATTCAAAAGTGTTTACAAAACAAAAGATCTTGAGGGGACTTAATGATAATGGATGATTAATAATGAGATCAGTATATTTATAATATGACAGTAGCGTTTTTTTAATGTAATGTTTGTTACACTTTTCAATGTGTTCAGGCTGATAAAAATTGAACAAAAATACAGTGGATAGAAAACTGTTTATCTCCTAAGTTTGTATTTAAACCACGCATATATTATCAAGCTGTCTCCCTTTCGTTCATTTTGAGCCCAGAATAATTCCGTTTATATTGCCTAAAAATAAGATTTTGCATGCATCAGTTTTCAAATTAAAATCTAATAATGGAATTTTGATCATTTGTCGTCTTTCTTGGCCACTTTATCCGACTTTCTGATTTCAGGTCCATAATTATTTTTGCTATAAAAGCGTTCGCTTTATGTTTCTCAAGTAATACTTATTTACACAAAAAATATGGAATTTTGATGATAGTAACAGCAACAAGGCAATGCTTTTCAAATAGTATAACAAGGTAATTTACATTTCTATAGAAATATAGAAAACTTTCATCCTTTATCAATGAATTGTCTACGTACAAATAAACAAATATCCTGTGCCACACACGAGAAGCTTTGTGGCATAATTGAGAATAAAAACAATTCCCAACCAAATAAAAACACAAAATCCCTTTCAAACACCCAAACCGCACCCCCCTCACCCTCAAAACGCCCCACCATTCGGAAAAAACCTAAAGAAATGCCAAAGGCAAAACGAGAAGCTCAAGTCAGACCAAAATATCCTGTATGTATATCGATACATTTATTCCTAATAGCTACTTTTAAATATACACTGACCGATAAAGAATCTTTTTAACTATGAACAACCCGTTTCTAATGTTTTCAGTTTAGAAAAGAAATAAAACAAATCAAATATCTTTTACAGTTAGTCATTTGTGTTCCCGTTTTTCTTTTCGATGTAAGTTACTCTAAGCCAATACAAAAATAAATTTATTTTGTATGATAGGGAGATTCCGTTACTTTCAGCATCTGAGGATTGACGTTAATCTGAAATTTTCTGAGCCTTGGTTATTTTTTATTGGTTAATTTCTTTCTTACATTTTTTAAATATTAAATAATTATATGCTTAAATTAAATCTTATAAGTAAAACGTTAGAAATACATTAATGATTGGTAAATGAGACTGATTCCACCAAGCTATTTACAGTGATTATGGATATTTATATTCATACTATTTTTTCCTTAGTCCGTCCATAAATACGGGCAACTGAAATTTAAGATATAAATCTCTCTAATGCTGCAGCTTGGTAAAGTAAGACGTATTGGTTCAAAATTATAGTAAATGGGATGACAAACTTATGTTTTAAACTACCAATTCCAATGATTTTTAAAGAAAATCAGATTCAAAGTGTGAAAGTTTCTTCCATGTGTCACAAATCTGGCTCCTGGTTGTCTACATTTTTTCTTAAATAGCAGCTAATAAGTTCATGGCCTCTTCTTTCAAAATCTAAAAAAAAACTTATGTATGAATCTGATACACTTTTCACTTAATTTTAAAATAAAATGCAACATTTTTCATTTTCTTTGTCAATCTCTTATAGCCATAAAACGTGAAATATTCATCATCACGTCATTATTAAATTGTTTCAAAATACACTCTAAACTCATTTACTAGATCTTGACAAATGTCATCTGTTTAAAAATAATCATAACTGTTAGTAAAACGATAAATTGTTTCTATTACGATATCTGACTCATAGTAATGAGAGAAAACCGCATGAAAAACTTTATATATCGTAGAACAACCTTAATGATCGTAAGAAAAAAGTTATCTTATATATTGCTATAAAGTTTTATCGTATTTAATAACCCCTTATTTTGTGTTTTGTTTTTAAATCAAATTCATTGGGCTGTCATACATGTACCTCTTCTTTTCTCCTCTATAATGTTTTCAATCAATTCCTGATAGTTTAAAGCATTTGTATTTTAGTCCACAAATATCTTTGCGTTGGTATTTTCCTTAATTAAAATTTTCCACATCTAATTATGTCATGAATACGCACGTTTTATGACAGTAGAAGTAATGGTTCACGTTTTTGAATGTATTTAAACGTTAATAAGTTTTTTTCCCATAAAAACGTCAATCATAATTAATGTCACCTAGTATAATTAAAGATCGTTTTATTTTTATTCACACCAATTCATAGACCTCGAATAAAACATTCGACAGATTCCGATTCCTTCTGACATTGATTTTGGAGATTTAAATATATAGAAAGAGGGAAGAAAGAGAAAAAGGCAGTCAAAACGAACGATGAATTAATGGTTTTCTGTATTTAAAGCTCTGTCACGCTTTTTAAATCTATTTGATAACCCGGAACATGGACGGTTCCGAGAAACCCTCCACAAAATTTGCAATGGAATTTTGCAACCAAGCAGAACAGGTCTCCAAAAATGCATGGGACAACATAGGGGTTGACAGCTTTACAATGAAAAATCATTTGATACAATCAAGACATTGGTAAAATATAGGTATATTAATTTTTTTAATGAATTAAGTTTTGGACTTTCAGTACGGGTTAGTTACACCTTACCTATACTACTATATAGGAAGTATAGGCTCGATTGTTTGTGCTTAATCAATTATCGGCAAAATGAGTCCTAAAAATTTAAACCATAATATATATATATATATATATATATATATATATATATATATATATATATATATATATATACATATATATATATATATATATATATATATATATATATAATAAAGAGCCATAGTGTCCGGCAAAAAATATTAAAATAAAAAATAACTGTAAAACGTCTGAGGAATAAATGAAAGCGCCGACGTTTTACGATTAGTGCTGTTAACTTTTTATTTTGATATAAATATCTATATCTTTATCTATATATAATTATCTATAATATAATATATAATATATTATATTAATCAATAGAGCTAATCCACATTTAACGGTTTTAAATAAGTGTGCTAGTTTGACGTATATGATCTTGCTGTCCATCAGTGAATTACGAATATACATAAAAACACCCAATTCTTTCTGTAAAATACTACGTAAGACACATGAAAAAGTGTTTGGATGGTATTTAGGGTGGGAAAGTCTAAAATGTGTATACAAACGCGCATGAATTGGCGCTTAAATTGACAGTTGTAGGAGAAAAAAAAATCACATTTTAGTTTGAAAAATTGTGTTTTGAACTGTGACTGAAAGCAACCTAAAAGATTGAAAACATCCCACAGTCATACAAATTTACCATATTGAACCATATATGAATGAAAGATGACAATTACAAACTGTCAACCGTCTCAAAAATCCATATAAATCCATATAAAAAAAAATCAAAGAAGAGCAAACACGGAACTCAAAAAAAGATAGAGGTAGGGTAAAGAGTATCCGGGGGATGAAAACTACCAAACCCAGGGTAGGGCGCTCTTTTACATGACCCCCCCCCCCCTATAATGGAAAAATAATTTGTTATTAATAGTTCCAGCAATACATCAATGAACTACTCCTTTTTTTCCAAATTCTGTATGTTCAGCTTACCCGATCAACCTTGTGCATAAGTATTATAATATTAGTATTAAATTATTTATAATTGTTGTAGTTTTTTAACGTTTTTTGTGAAATCTGTTAAGAAAAAAGATGATATTTTATACCGCCTTAAACCAAAATGAGGAAAAGGTTATAAAAAGCCTCTACGTATCACAAACGCTATTTTCCATCCTCCCATGTATCATTTTACCGCTATTTTTATAGCCACTTTGTTAATCAAAAATGTCGATGATTCATTGATGTATTATTATTAATTTTCCAATTTAAGTTGAAGAATACAATTATTATTCTGTCTTCGCAATCATTTTCATGATTTATCATTGTTGAAATACAAACATACACACAATTACACGCACAAAAACCACGCACAAACATAACAACTCTCACACACGAATGTGTATTTTAAAAAACATATAAATTATATGCATGTAACCATATTACTCAACAGTGGTTACTTGCCTCAAAACAAAAATTCAGAAATAAATGAAAACCCATAATAATACATGTAGTAAGAAATGAAATTTTAGTTGTAATATTAATGATAAAAAAAGAGAGAAAAAAGTTATAAGTCAAATATATCTTTCCAAACATCCCATTGTTTTTCAAATTTATGCACTTTGAAACTTTGAACTGCACCACATCTTTCAACATTAAATTTTACCTTTAAATGACTAAGAAAACCAATCAGGTTTGGCACCTTATTCAACATCAGACAAGAAAATAAATACTGTTTCATAGATAAAATAGTGAAATTAATGACTTTGCTATGACAGGTCAATTTAAGTTGACTAAATATAATATTTAGCATATTAAATCCAATCCTTTCAGAAGTCTTTTTGTAAATATGAAGACTCAATTAATTCCACAGAGTATAAATTTTATCACAAGAAAAAAAGTATGGACTATGGTTTCTACATTTTTCTTACAGAATCCACAGTTGTCAAAAGACTTAATATCAATTTGTTTAAAGGTAACACCCAACTGGAAGAATTCTGTGTAAAATTCTAAACTTTAACCACTGAACTTAAGAATCATTGGTTGTTTTAAAACAAACTTTATAAAACATCCTTTACTAAAACATAATCAACACCATATCGGGTTAGCACTGTCTTCTATTTATTTATAGCAGTTGGGATAAATTCGGAAAGTAAAACAGGTTAAAAAAAACTGGCATATATGGGTAAGAAATTCTTTTAACAGAAGTCCTAATAATAGATAATAGTGGTTAGTAAGAAATTCTTTTAACAGAAGTCCTATATATAGATAATAGCTTCGAATATCTAAAATTGCTGTTGTAGTGCTATTATATTGTATAATACATACAGCTGTATCATTAATGTTATGTATGCATTTAAATACATGTACATCAAAAACTAAGATTACAATCCTCATAAAAAAAATCTTGCACTACCTTTACCCCATTTTTATACCATGATTTAAAAAAATGGTTTTTTTTGGCCACTTTAATATTTGAATTATACCATACTGGCTTATTTAAAATATTGTCTTTAATATTTGGATGGTTATTAATAGTTTTTATATAATATGACCACGAATTAAGAACGTCTTTCCAAAAGGCATTGTTTTCTTTATGTAGACATTCCAATACAAAAGTATCTCCAAAATCATATAATTTCTGTGAAAATTATTGTCCATTGATGGTAAAAAAAATATCCATTCATGATTTATATGATTTTGTTAACCTTTTTATCCAGGAACATTTAAAGGGTGTAATAAAGTTGTTTATTTCAACCATTTTCATACCACCTGAAATACAACCTGTGTTATAACTGATCTCTTAACTTTATCTACCTTAGATTTCCACAAAACTTCAAAGATGCATTTACATAATTATAAAATTGTCTTCCTTTTGGAGAAGGCAGTGAAATAAACAAGTGGTTTAGTTTTGGGATAAGCAAACTTTTAATAACAGTAATTCCGCCGATAGGAGTTAATATTCTTCGTTTCCACTGTTCGATAAGCGATATTTTTGGGATTTGAAGCACAAAATTAATATAAATAATTTCATTAAGGTTTCTCCACCCTCGATGTTTTTATGGTTTAATCCGTGTAATTTTTGTTTAAATTTGAAGATTAATATGTAAACATTCAAACTGAACTTAAATATTGGTATGTTGCAAATATTTTGTTCATGCTGTAGGAGCTAACACAGGTACACTATGATGGCAATTATAGCGAAGACTGCTCTCCAATCCAACATCACATTTTTTTTTTACTGATTTCTATATAATAAAGCAATTTTTTTAAAGAGATTAATCCCAATCCTTTATTTTATGTATTTTAACATTTTAAGCCATTTAAACCTGCCAGTATGAAAGCTATCACATTTACAGTGCATTTTAATACAATTTTCCAACCATGAATAGGTACAGTTTAGCAACATAAAACGTCTATAACTTTTGAAATAATGGTTCAAACTCACTGAAAATTGGTACATTTGTAATTCATTATATATCCTATTCAAATCTGCAAAGAAATGTTTACCTTGCCAGGTAAAAAATTATGAATTGTAGTCTCTGTCAAGTTTGCCTATGTAAGTTTTTATCAGTTTTTCATTAAATTCAGCGATTTCAACTCATACTTCTCTCTGTAAATTGGTAAACATTAGTGTCATATCACTTTAAATAGCTTAAAATGTGTTAAACACTAGTATAAATCAAGAAATATTGGCAAAACCATGCATCACATAACACTAATATTATAACCGATTACGATAAAATATTCCGGAATGCTCACAATGACGTCATGCGACAATCGAAAGACCTTAAGATCAACTGAAAACTGAATACCTAAAAGATTAAATGTTGTTGATCCCCAATCCAACTTCCATCTTGTTTGATGGTATACTTGCTTAGAAAGGTTTTGGAACGAATCCAGATTATTTTTGCCTTACAAGTTTATATCTTCAAACCATAAAAACAGGAATAAATATCTATAATGTCTAGCGCTGCAAAAAGAGATTTAGGTGACCCATCAAGGACTAGTGAAGTGTCGTCTGTATATTGTTATATTTTGTGTTCTGTGTTATTTATACATATACCCCTTATGTCTTTGTTTTGTTTAATTAATGTTGCAAGGATTTCGGCACAGAGAATAAATAAATAAGGAGAAACAGGGTCCCTTGTCTACAACCCCTTTGTATATCAAATTGTTTTATAGAAAGCCACTCTGTAGAAAAGTGGCCTTAAGGTTTGTGTTTAAAATTTTTATCCACTGGATAATATAGTCTCCAAAAACAAACAACTTTAGAACTTTATATAAAAATGACCAAGACATTGAGTATAAGTACCAAAAGACCAGGAATATATTTAATTTAGAATATGACATTATATCATGTATAAATCTTTTTTCACCTATGTACCTACCCTTTAGAAAACCAGACAGTGTATCTGATATAAGATAATCTAAAACATTCTTAATTCTCAAGCTTACACAACCCGAAATATTTTATACAATACATTTAACAAGAGGCCCATGGGCCACATCGCTCACCTAAGCAAAATGATAAGATCAGCTTAATGGAGTCATAATAAAAAATACCTGGACAATGTGGTATAATACATGTTGATCCTGTATAAATAAAAATCTATTTTCCCCCTGGATATTCGTATGTTTATAATCAAGTCCCTTTTCTAACAGGATGATTTTATAGTCATAGCACATGTTGAGCATTGCAGTTCTAAAAAAGATCCTAAACAATTGTTTATATATATGATATAAACCTACATCAAACTCTGAACCCCTTGTGAGGCTCAAGAATCGTCCAGGGGCCAGAGTCTAAACAATTTTAAAGAATTAGCAATATGTCAAAATGCTTGCAAATAAGTAAACCATATGTGATAACATTACAGTTTTTGTGAATAATTAAAATGTTTTCCTTTGTACAATTGGATCCCCAATGTGGCCCCACCCTACTCCTCAAGATTTTGATTAAAACGAATTTGAATCTACACTATCTGAAGTTGCTTCCACTAAAGTTAAAGCTTTTCTAAGCAAATGATTTTTTATAAGAAGATTTTTAAAGATTTACTCTATATATTCCTATGTAAAAATTCGACCCCCCATTGTGGCCCCACCCTACCCCCGGAGGTCATGATTTTCAGAACTTAGAATTAACACTACCTAAGGATGCTTCCACACAAGTTTCAGCTTTCCTGGCTGATTGGTTTCTGAGAAGAAGATTTTTAAAGATTTACTCTATATATTCCTATGTAAAAATTCGACCCCCCATTGTGGCCCCACCCTACCCCCGGAGGTCATGATTTTCAGAACTTAGAATTAACACTACCTAAGGATGCTTCCACACAAGTTTCAGCTTTCCTGGCTGATTGGTTTCTGAGAAGAAGATTTTTAAAGATTTACTCTATATATTCCTATGTAAAAATTCGACCCCCCATTGTGGCCCCACCCTACCCCCGGAGGTCATGATTTTCACAACTTTGAATCTACACTACCTGAGGATGCTTCCACACATGTTTTAGCTTTCCTGCCTGATTGGTTTCTGAGAAGAAGATTTTTGAACATTTCATGAAATTTTTCAATAATTTCTAATTATCTCCCCTTGTAAAAGGGCGTGGTCCTTAATTTTCACAACTTTGAATCCCCTTTGCCTAAGGATGCTTTGTGCCAAGTTTGGTTAATATTGACCCAGTGGTTCTTGAGAAGATGTTGAATATGTGAAAAGTTTACGGACAGACGGACAGACAGACAGACAGACGGACGACAGACAAAATGTGATCAGAAAAGCTCACTTGAGCTTTCAGCTTTCAGCTCAGGTGAGCTAAAAAAGTAAATGGTTGCCATTTTTTAAAACACTGTCTAGGCTTATCACCTTCAGTAGTATACCCATCGCTTCCAGGAGATTTTTGTTTTTCATATGCTTTTATACAGTAAGCACCTCTGATACTACAACGTCTTTATCTAAACCTTTGGCCAATTGCTTTTCTAACTTAGACGATATATAATATGTTATATCCTCCAAATCTACATCAACTAAATTAAAATCATTGCATGTAAATAGATTTTTATAATAATATTTCACACTTTCTAATATTTCTGATTGGTCATGTACCATTTCTGTACCCTCCACTTCAATGTTTTTAATGGTTTTATTTAGTAAATTACGAGATTCTAAGTTATAGAAATATTTCGAAGAATTTTCACCTTCTTCTATCCAACGAGCACGAGACTTGATCACGTGTCCTTGTAATTGTCTTCGGAAATTTGTTGGGTTGTTAAAGTCCATAGAATGTGAGAGTTATATTGCAATGTTTGTAAAATGAATATTGTTAAATGCCACTTTTTCTGTGTTCCGACCTTTCAACAACATAAATAAAAAGCAATATTTGTGTATTTGTTTGATTATAGATTGGTTCATCTGAAATATGGCAACGGAACATTGGAAAACACGACGAATTCCACAGGTTAAATGGATAATAGACGAAATTTATAACAAGCTCGCAGGAAAAGCAATCAATGCAACAAGGCTTATAAAACTTGGAGATGAATTGGATAAAGAAGGGCTTCTTCACATGTCACCCCCGTGGAAGACTGTAAAGGAAGGAAGAATGACCACTAGAGAGATGTTTCAGAGTTTTAAAAATCAGTCTTTAAAATCTTTCATAACGAGAGAGATTTACGTGAGATGGTTGGATGATCGGGACAGAACTGGTAAACACAGACCATTTTTAAGATTAATTGACGTAATGTGTTTTATATGCATCATAACAGAACAATTTCTTAATTTTCATTAACCTTTTAATTTTTCATCATCTTTTCTAATACCACGAAGAAGGCAGATATTTTCGTTAAGAGCAGTTACCCTTGAATCCTTAAATATATATTAATTTTAAATATTTCAAAAATTGATTTCTGTTCATATTTGATAAATTATTATATTAAACCAACAAAGGCCGATTACAGTTTGCTTATAGCATGACAAAATCTATCAAGCTGCTGTTTAAAGGGACAAAGATGTGAGCTAGAAATTTCCAAATTTTTATTTTTCAGATTTTGATGCCTAGAATGATTGCTTGGGCATTATAATAATTCACCAAAATTTGAATGTCAAAAGTCAAGTTACAAATCAAATACAGAGCTTATAATTCTTAAATGATATATAAACAAAGCAGTAGCCATGTTTTTGCTTACAAATAATGTACTGTAAAGTAATTGCCATATTTTAAATTAAATGTTAAGTTACAAACAAGAAAAACTGTTACACTGTGTTTATAAAAAGCAAGATTTGAATAAAATTTAACCAAAACAACACCCATATAAATAAATACCTGCACGTATATTAGCGTGCGACCAATTCTCGCCAGTGCATTGTTTCATCATTTTTGTTTATGGTTTTCTGTGTTGATAAAATGACGTAACAATATCCTGGCGAGAAATGGTCCTCGGCAAGAATTGGTCGTATGCCAGTATCTCTACTGTTACTCAATTTTCAAAATCTTTATTTTCAAAGGAAAACTAAAAAGACAAGGCAGTGAAATTTGTTATAACAGTACTGATAAATCACACCTACTTGACCTATTTTCCTACACAATTTAATTGTATCTAATTTACTTTGTTAGAATATTGACGTCTCGAGAATTAAATGAATTGCATTAAAACAGAGAAATGCAACGGTTTTATACAACTAAAAGGTTTTTGATTTTGTAACCGTTTACCGTCATCCGGACCAATTTACCGTCTAGCCACCCAGTTTGCCCCTGAGTGAATTATGCTTTTAAGCTATCTCTCAGTGGCGGATTTAAGGGGCCGCCCCACCCCATTAAAATTGTCAAAATAAAGTTAAAAAATACTCTTTCTGGCAAAGAAAATGAACAACTTCTGAGTCTTAATTATCAACTTTTTGGAAACTTATGAGATATTTCTACATTAGACTGATTTCAACGGTGTAGTATGAAGAAAGCAAGTTGGTTCAATGTTGAAACCTATAGAAAACCAATTTTAGTCACGCTGCCTAGGGTTTCAAAATTTAATGTTACCAATCAACCACCTTTGAGTAATTGGTTTAACTAGCTAGTGTTTTAAACGCCTCTTCCATGTTAATTATAATACAAACTGGCATAGTTATCTTATTTTAGACTTTATTCACATAAGTATAAGGCCCCCAGACCCTCTGCCTACAAATGGCGACCCCTCTTACTTCAAATCCTGGAATCGCCTCTGTCTCTCTCGTTACGTTTTAAAAGTCCAGTGCGCACATGATCATTTTATCTTTAAAATTATAGAATTTACGTTTTAAATTTATTTAGCACAAAAAGATTATTATTTCATTTTTACACAACACAAAGAAAATCTACTCTAAATCGATAAATAGATAAGTTTTGCCTGGAACGATTTTTTTGTGCGGAAGGTTTTCTAAAGGAAAATCATAAAAACCATGCAACTATTAAACATTTATTTGCCTTAAACATTTAATGTGACTTATTTATGCACACAACTTTTAACTTGTAATATGTTTGAAACATATTTCTTAGCCCACTTTAACATTTATAAATCAATATTAAAGAGTTTGTGCAAATATATATGAAAACATCTGAACAATATTGCAAGAATTTTACCTTTGAAGCCCTTTTTCTAAAAATTACATCACTGAGTCCCACATTTTATTATGTCATTTAATGCAGAGAACATACCGGTATCGTGACAAAATGATTTTGATTTATATAAATTTTGGTATTCTGAAAACTTAACAATTGGTAATACAGCAGAAACTGCATTTCAAGTGCAAATAGGTTAAATAAAATTCGCCCTAACTCAGAGGGTTGAACACTGACCCTCATTAATCTTTGTATTTTAAAGATTGTTTTGTCAACAGATTTCATGATATATTTTCAACACTGAGGAACGAGAAACTTTAATCTAACTTGATTTTTAAGAAGTGATAAACTCATGGTAGTCAATCATTTTAGCCCTCCATATTTGTAGTATTGTATTATAGTAGTTTTCATTTTCTTATATATTTTACATCTCCAAAGAAAGTAGTACAAATGGGTTTTTTTCATTTTTAAAAAAGGTAATCTGGCTTAGGATTTGTGTAGAAATAATATAAGATGGTTTAATTTTAGTAAAATTAGTAAATTTATTATTTTCAAGTCTATCTAGTGGGGTTAATTTTCTATTGATTGCATTGATTCATTTACGTGTTGACATCAACTAGCGTATGAGTTTAATAGAATTCAATCATATATTTAAGACTAACAGAAATTTTAACACAAAAAAAGATTGTATTATTCGAATCTAGATTTCATTTAGTATGATGAAACACTTTCTTTGAGAATGTTTTGCTGCCAATCCATACTATAGTGGTTTTTTTTTCAAAATGAATTTTAACACTGGAAATATTTTCAAAGAATTGTAATTCTTTTAATATACCATCCAGAGAAAAATGATACTAGCTGAAATAAGGGAAACATTATTTGTATATTGAGAAGATTTATATTCTTCATCATCAAATGTGACACATATGTACCTTAGATATTATCATTTTTCCTAATTATTTTGCAAAGAATTGAGTACATAAAATAAGTAAGCTCTTCCACTCTCCTGTAGAAGTTAAAAACAATCGCGATTATAAATGATATTGATAAACGGTAAGGCAAAAATTAATCAAAAGAAGGAGGCAACTCCTTTCTACCCACCCCGGATAAGGATTTTAAGCTTTGAGGACTAGTTGTAGCTCACCTGAGTTAAAAGCTCAAGTGGTCTTTTCTGATCACATTTTGTCGGTCCGTCTGTCTGTCCGTCTGTAGACTTTTCCCATTTAAGACTTCTTCTACATAACACTGGACTAATTTCAACCAAACTTGGCACAACGCAGTATTGAGTGAAGGGATACAAGTTTGTTAAAATGAAAGGCCACGTTTCCTTTCAATGGGAGATAATTAAGAATAAATGAAAATTCTTCTCAAAAACGAATTGGCCAGAAAAGGTGTAACTTGTGTGGAAGCATTCTCAGGTAGTATAGATTCAAGTTTGTTATAATCATGATCCCCGGGGGTAGGATGGGGCCAGAATAGGGGGTCGAATTTTTAGAGAAAAATCTTCAAATTTTTTTTTTCAAGAACCAGTTGGCCGGACAAGCTGTTACTTGTGTAGAAGCATCCTCAGAAACTGAAAATTGAAGTTTGTTCAAATTATGATTCCCGGAGATAGGAGGCGGCCACAATTGGGGGGTGGGGGCCAAGTTTTTACACAGGAATAGATAGAGAAAACTCTTTAAAAATCTTCTTTTCAAAAACTAATAGGCCATAAAAGCTGTAACTTGTGTGGAAGCATCCTCAGGAAGTGAAGATTGAAATTTGTTCAAATAATGCTTCCCGAGGGTATGAGGAAGCCACAATGGGGGTCGAATGTTTACATAGGAATATATAGAGACAAATCTTAAAAAAATTTCTTCTCAAAAACCAATTGGCCAGACAAGCCGTTACTTGTGTGGAGTCATCCCCAGATAGTGGAGAAACAAGTTTGTTAAAATTATAATTCCCCGGGGATAGGGTGGGGCCACAATGGGGGGTCGATTTTTTTTTACATAGGAATAATAAGAGAAAAAACCTTCTTTTCAGTAACCAATTGGCTAGAAAAGCTGCAACTTGTGTCAGAGCATCATTGGGAAGTATAGATTCAAATCGTTCAAATCATGATTCCCGAGGATAGGGTGGGGCCACAATAGGGGGGAGGGGTACATAGGAATATATAGAAGAAAAATCTTTAAAAATCTTTTTCTCAAAAAGCAATTGTCCAGAAAAGCTGTAAATTGTGTGAAAGCACCCTCAGGTAGTGAAGATCAAGGTTTTTTTTAAAAAATCATGATCCGCGGGGTTGGGTGGGGCTACAATGTGGCGCGGGGGGGGGGGGGGTTTACATAGGAAATACATTAAATTATTTTTTAAAACGCAAACATTATAAATGCAACCATTTTGACATTTGTTTATTCAATTGTTTAGAATTTTTAGACTTTTGCCCCTGGACAATTCTTAGACCACAAAAGGGATTCAAAATTTGATGTATGTTTATATTGATGTGAACAGTTGTTTAAGATCTTCTTGAGAACTACAATGTTCAATATGTGATATGACTATGAAATCATCCAGTTACAAAAGGAACGTAAAGGGGCATGGTCACGATTTTGGTCAAAAATTGTTTTTTCCTTTTGAGCTCACCTGAGCTGAAAGCTCAAGTGAGCTTTTCTGATCACATTTTGTCTGTCGTCCGTCTGTCTGTCTGTTTGTCCGTCTGTCTGTCTGTCTGTCTGTAAATTTATTTTACATTTTCAACATCTTCTCCAGAACCACTGGGCCAATTTCAACCAAACTTGGAACAAAGCACCCTTAGGCAAAGGGAATTTAAAGTTGTGAAAATTAAGGACCACGCCGTTTACAAAGGGAGATAATTAGAAATTATTGAAAATTTTCGTGAAATTTTCAAAAATCTTCTTCTCAAGAACTATTTTCCCAGAAAAGCTGAAACTTATGTGGAAGCATCTTCAGGTAGTCAACATTCAAAGTTGTGAAAATCATAACCCTCGGGGGTAGGGTGGGCCACAGTGGGGGGGGGGGGTCGAATTTTTACATAGGAATATATAGATGAAATTTTTAAAAATCTTCTTCTCAAGAACCATTTGGCCAGGAAAGCTGAAAATTATGTGAAAGCATCCTCAGGTAGTGTTGATTCAAAGTTGTGAAAATCATGACCCCCGGGGGTAGGGTGGGGCCACAATAGGGGGGGGTCAGATTTCTACATAGGAATATATAGATGAAATCTTTAAAAATCTTCTTCTTAGAAAAAAGTCAGCCAGGAAAGCTGAAACTTATGTGGAAGCATCCTCCGGTAGTGTAGATTCAAAGTTGTGAAAATCATGACCCCCGGGGTAGGATGGGGCCACAATGGGGGTCGCATTTTTTACATAGGAATATATAGATGAAATCTTTAAAAATTATTTAAGAATTATTTGGCCAGGAAAGCTCAAACTTGTATGGAAGTATTCTCAGGGAGTGTAGATTCAAAGTTGTGAAAATCATGACCCCTGGGGGTAGGGTGGGGCCACAATTCAGGGAGTCGGATTTCTACATAGGAATATATGAAGTAAATCTTTAAAAATCTTTTTCTCAGACACTAATCAGCCAGGAAAGCTGCAACTTGTCTGGAGGTATTCTCAGGTAGTGTAGATTCGAAGTTGTGAAAGTCATGACCCCTTGGGGTAGGGTGGGGCCACAATTTGGGGGGGGGGTCGAATTTTTACATTGAAATATATAGAGTAAATCTTTAAAAATCTTCTTCTCAGAAACCAATCAGCCAGGAAAGCTGCAACTTGTGTGGAAGTATTCTCAGGTTGTGTAGATTCAAAGGATTACATAGGAATATATAGAAATAAATCTTTAAAAATCTTCTTCTGAAAAAAGATTGTTTAGTAAAGCTGTAACTTTTATGCAAGCAACTTCAGATAGTGTAGATTCAAATACGATAAAATCAAAATTTTGAGGAATAGGGTGTGGCCACATTGGGGATCCAATTGTACGAAGGAAAACATTTTAATTACTCACAAAAATGGAAATGTTATCACATATGGTTTTACTTCTATGCAAGCATTTTGACATATTGCTGATTCTTAAAATTGTATAGACTCTGGCCCCTGGACGATTTGTGGGCCTCACAAGGGGTTCAGATTTTGATGTAGGTTTTTATCCCATATATAAACAATTTTTAGGATCAATTTTAGAACTGCAATGCTCAACATGTGATATGACTATAAAACCACCCTGTTAGAAAAGAGAGTTGATTATAAACATAAGAATATTCAGGGGGAAAATTTTTATTTATACAGAATCGACATGTATTATACCACATTGTCCAGATATTTTGTATTATTATACTTTCATGTTAAATACTGAAATCTGATTGGTTTAGACGCAGTTGACAATCCGTTTCCATACCCTCAGCGTTAGCAACACACTTGGCAACGTGCCGATAGAGCGAATTGTTACATGCGCGTAAATTATGCGCTTACGGTTCGCCGTAGAACTCACGTCTTTTCTATATAAAAGCAGTTAAATTTGCTATAAAATTAAGACATTCAGTATAATAAAATAAATAGTGCCTGTTTGTGAGGGTACCAATTGAAATTGACACCCCTCGGAAACCATTTCAACCTCCACTTCGCGTCGGTTGACAATGGTTTTCTCGGGGTGTCAATTTCAACTGGTACCCTCCCAAGCAGGCACTATTTATATATTATGACTCCATTAGGCTGCTTTTATTTTGCCTATTGTTACTCAGGTGAGCGAAATGGCCCATGTGCCTCTTGTTTAATGTTTACAATGCTTCAGTAAGGCATTTCTAATGGTAAACCATAATTTGAGTGTCAGTCGTCGTGTCATAAGCGAGATACAGAGCTCACAATTCTTTGTCATGTAAACAAAGCTTTGTTAACGTTTTGAATGTGAAAGTAAAAATTCCAAAAAGATCCAAAATGAATGTGATAAACTCTAGGAGTTATTTTTTTTAATGCTTAAAACGAATTAGAACAGAGAGAAATCAGCTTGAAAAAGAACTTTTACCAGTATATTGAACCAATGTAAGCAAACACAGGGCAAGAGCCTGGTTAACATGATAAAGAACTGTCAGTTTTGTATCTTGCTTATAACTCTACGGCTGACACCCAAATTGTGAGTATTATAAATAATATATTATATAATTGTAAGCATTATAAACACTTAAAATAGAAAAATGAAATTTGACCAAAAGCGTGACCATGCCCCTTTAATCTTTAACATAAGAATATCTGAAGAAAATTTTGAAAATCTTTTTATACAATATATATTTTACTACATTGTCTTGATAATTTGCATAATTTTATGACTCCTCAAAGCTGATTTTATTATGGCTATTGCTACTCAGATGAGCGATGTGGCCGCTGGGCCTCTTGTTGGTTCTTATATCTTTTTAAGATTTTTTGGGTAAGATGGCTTTCACTCCATAAATTCTCTTTGGGAAACGAGGCTACAAGCATGGATTATATTTTGTAGAGTGTAGAAGTATTAGGGATGCTGAAATGAATTTCATTCTGGACAATCTTCGTATTCGGAAGAAATTTTGTACAATGGAATGGTTGAACAGTAAAGGGATGATTGCTAAGGACACTGGAGGCGACGACATGTTTCATACGCTGTCCTTTGCCTTTGCAGAGACTCCACTTGCAATAAAACAGATCATTAGAGATGAAATGGTATCTTTATTTTTTTAGTAATTTTTAAAAAATTCATATTAGATGTTTGATTTCCTTTAACTCTAATTTTTATTTATGTTAGATATTGTTTTCACATGCCGTTAATAATGAAAACGGAAATAAGTTTTTATTATAAAAATAATTTATTTGTTCTATAAACACACAAAAATATATTATCTTAAATAAATAATTGAAAGTATGTCTAAATTTCAATGACAGGCGCAAACAACAACAATGCAATACAAGGCCTTTGATAAAACTGATTGGACAACAAATCCAGTGTTTTGGGACCCACTCGTATTCTATGTATGCGCCAACAAATTTAAATGCATTGTCAGCATTCAAGCAGATGAAACTGAAGAATATCGAATTTACCCCGACATTTTCCCTGTTGAACTGATTGTTACATTTGGACAGTTAAACCAATCTAAGTTTGGTTATTTGAAGTCAAATAGAAGAATATTCGGTAAGTGCGAAAGCGTACAAGGACTTTTAGCTTTCGAATTTTAGAAATACAGTTGTGCAAAAGATAAAGTTAAGGAGCATTAGTGTGTCTTTTTTAATTTAAAATATTTTTACTAATGAGAATAGTCCCGGTCTTCATTGTAAAGTATTTCTTTGATTATAAAGTATTGATGATTTCACTTTTTTAACTTTTAGGAAATATTTATAATTATATGAAATAACTGCTGTTTGCCTAACATCGTAAAGTAATCCTTAATACGAAACATTTATGCGTGTAAACCAGAAAACATATATACATAAAATTATCACTGTAGGTCAAGATTCGATCAGTAATACTTTATATAACACGATTATACATGTATATCAGTAAGATAAATAATTGAATTTACTGCTGTAGGTCAAGCATCGTACAATACTAAGTTATGTTCATAACTGTATGAGTGCACTCTTGAGATTCGTATACAGAACGACTAACCGATCTGAAATTGCTATTTCTTATTTTAATTGTCTTAGATGCAATGGATGTAACAGGAATATTTTGCGGAAAGAAAGACTGCACCGACTGCACTGGAATGGAAAAACATTTAAAGAGCCAACTTGGAAAATTTAATCAGTATACAGGCAAAATAACAGAGAGATCAGAAAAACCAAAAGGCAAACACCTTATGAACCAACATACAAAGGCTGTGGATGGATTGTTGGCTAAAAGCAAGGAAACAAGTAAAGAATTAGACAAAAAAGACAAAGTACTGGGTGACATGAAGGAGGTCTTTGATGGATTCTCCGATGTTGTCGAGAAATCGGTAACATTTAGAGGAACTCTGCAGGAAATGTTCAGAAGTATTGATATAAAACCGAAACCTGGAGAAAAACAACGTAAAAAGAAGGCTGATGAGGAGGTAACTGACTCAGATGTCATAGACAATACTAGTGGAAACACGGTGCAAGTCAAATGCTCTCCTTCTCCATTATCTCGTATAAGTGAAAGGCTAACAGACGTCGAAGACACGCCAAAAACCCAAGGTGATCAGTTGGTCGATGATGCATTTCATTAACTTTAATGATTCAGTTAAAAATTCAAACAACTTTCAAAGCTGGAACGGTTTATTCTATCGAAAAAAAATACACATACCATGATTTACGAAATAATTCTACCCGAACAAGATAATTACTTGTGGAAACAGATCTAAAACCAATGAGGTTAACATTTGTGTTATGCTGATATTTTTTCATTCTTTGTACTGGTACTTTTGATATAATGATGCATTGTCATTAATTAATGACACTTTAACATCACCCGTGTATGTGTTTAAAATTCCAGCCCGGTCATATTACATCTCTTTAAGGAATAACGCAAGCAGTAATTATTCATATTGTCTCGTGATAGTAAGGAATGGAGGCAATCAGGATCGCTGGGTCGCCGTCGCCAACTTTCCAGCCACGAAGAATCGTCCTTCAAAACTAAGTTATCAACCTTATAGATTGGGCCAGGGGTGAAAGATACTCATGCGCGGATCCAGAAAATTTTTCCAGGGGGGGGGGGGGGGGTCCGAAGGATAATTGTGTTTGCCAGGGGGGGTCCGAGGCATATTTTCGATAATTTTACTATGTAAATTTAATAAATTTTCATTTTCCAGATTCCTCTAGATCCGCGCATGATACTGATAAGAAAAGTGTATACTGTGCATGGGAATTGACGTTATTGTTACATTGTACTGTTATACAGTGTTTTAGATATTAAAGAATAAAAAAGAAATAATTTATATACATGTGTTTTTAATGTTACGAAAACCAAATCATTAATGGATTAATATTCATTACAATAATCTCTTGTAAGGAAGAGCCATTCTACATAAAATCACGCTTCTTCGAAAACCCTTGGTAGATAAAGATGAAAATCAAGTTAGATCAGTTTTCTTATCACGGGCACGTAGCAAAAGATTAGGGACCAGACAAAGAATAAAGGGGGCATTATTCTAAAAAATTGATTTAAAGAACAAGAGGCCCATGAGCAACAATGACTATATATCGGCATTCAAAGAATATTGTGCAATATGGCCCCATGAAGTATCCAAATTTTACATTTATTTTTGCATACACTTAATCTTTGACATTGTACCTTTATGAAATACCATTTTTACCGAAAATAAGATCCTATGCAAGATATTTAACTAACTTTTTGGTAGGGGTTCACGATTAACCTCCAGTTCCCTTTATTTTAGCCCCCCCCCCCCACTTTCCTATACGTGAAAGAAGAAAATTGTACCTCAATGCGCTCAATTCTCGAATAAAAAAAATATTCAAAAATTGAATTGGTCTTCTCCATTATAAATGATTGTCGTTTACCTGGCGTGAATTCATTTTGTATGACGTTTCATAACCTTACTCACTTGACTGGTGATTAACCTTTAAAACTGAATAATGTTGTAACATGATAATTCTAATCAAAGTATTGACAGGCATATCGCTCTATTGTACTAAGGCCCATCTATTATTTTCATCTTCATTAAAAAAGAACAAATGGCTACAAACAAAGGTGCTTTTCAGCTGCAATAATTTTTTTAAGAATAACGATAATGCTTTTATCCTCATAATAATAATGTGTCAGAACTATGGCAACTGTTTAAAAGACTTCGTTTTTATTTACTTGTGTTTAAAAAACTATTAAAATTGGTGTAGATTCATCCTATAAGAATGGTCACCAGAAAGTAGGTACTGCATATTATCCTTTTAGCAAGACATTTCTAATGATTAACTAAAATTTCAGCGTCAATCGTAGAATTATTAGGAAGATATAGACCTTGTTTTGAGTCATGTTTTTGTTTACATGCATGAATGTATTACATTCAACTTAAGATTTTTAAACTTTGTATTTCCTATTCAGCATTTAAAATATAAAGATATTAAAGCAGGACCTCAGCTCTTTGTACAAACATAGCATTGTGCACCAAGCTCTGTATCCTGCTTATAACTCGAAACTTGACTCTTAGATAGGTCAGTAAATTATAGAAAATTGTAAACAATTAAAACAAGAAAAAATGGACTGAAAACAAAGAAAGAGCACAATTTATTTTTAATCATAAAAATACCTAAGTATATATTTCTATCAGCGAAAATAATCTCCGTTTAGACTGAAAATGCTGAGCATCTTAACAAATCACGTCGCATTATTCAACAATTACGTAGAGATCGTACCGAATTACGAATAAAATGAATAGTACTTGTAACTTAAATTTTATTTTATGATATGTTGTTAATGCATCAGATTTTGCTCATTTATCGCAGGTAAACAATCACCTGTCTGATTTACCGAAGTCTATGTTTGATTGATACGTAAATATTCCAAAATACAGGCGATAGTTCCCCTCAAGTTAAAATGCATAATTAACGAAAATGAAACTAAAATCATAACAAGCTAAAACCATAGTCACATTAAACCTCAATTTACTTCACAAAATCGGCACAAATATATTTTGCAAGTTTCAAATATTCCCTTTGAACGTAAACTGTTGCACAACAAGCAAATTCATTTTTGTCAGTTTTTCGTGCGTGAAACATGGCTGCTCCAAACAAAACCTGGTTTTCGATATACGAAATACCCCGAACCCGAAGTTATAAACTGATCGACCCCCATTCTTTCTTTGTTATTATTTTCGTAAATTACTCAAATTGAATTTGACTCAGTAGTTCTTGAGAAGAAGATTTTTTAAAATGCACCCACCTTTTTCTACAGTTTCGAGGTTTTCTCCGCTTTGAATAAAGATCGGTCTATCATTTCTGCAATTTATATTCGTCTTGCGACGTTTTAATTTCTCTCTTAAGGCTTCCAGAGTCTCAGCTGCAATAATGTAGCCCTCTCCCGATTTTTTTTTAAAAAGGGCTACAACTGCATAGGATCTCCGTTATGGTGCAGGTGCGGGAGTGATTCACTCCCGCAACGATTTCGGCTCAAATCGTATTTAAATGACAATAACATTTGCATTTCTTACCTGGACTCAAACATTGTAGTTGTGTATGGCATAAATTAATCCAAAAACATCAAGTATAGTCCCTATATCGGCTATTTTCCGTGTATATCAACAATGCAAGTTGAATTTGTCCGCCATGTTTACTGACCTTGATCGGTTTTATTTTGGGACAGCCAATGAGAATTCAGGAGCGGATCTTGAACTGAATATAGGAATTCCCCTATTTTAAACATAATTAACGCGGTAAACATGAATTTACCATTATATACCATTTCCTTAAATTATGTTTTAGTGATAGAAAGAGGTAGGATCGCTTATTTACACTGACATTCACGTTATCAAGCCCATCAAAACTCCAACCGTAAATCCCATAAAATCACGCGAGAACTGTCATGGCTGCTGAAAAAGATGACTGGTAAACATGCTGATATGTTTTATCTGGTTATGATTTATATACGGTTAGTTTTGTTCAACCTGAATTAAAAAAATCATTTTATCTACAGGAAGTCAAGCATAAAAACGATCTTTTCAGACCGAAGTCAGCCGCATTAAAAATTTTTTTGCACCATTACGGAGATCCTATGGAATTGTAGCCCTCTCCAGTAAACATCAGATATAAAAAAAATCGGAGAGGGCTACATTATTGCAGCTACCAGAGTCAATGCTTAAGAATCTCCTTTGTCCAGCGTCACAAACTTTTGTGGGTTCAGTGTTGTATTTTAAGAACCAGTAGATCTTAATATAACTATTGAAGACGAACACAAGTTTCTTTGGAATCGAGTGTATTAAAACAAACAAGTAGTAAATGTACATCCAATGTCAAACAGCTCTGCTCTCTCGCTTCTGGCTCTCCTGGCTGGCTCTCTTCTCACAGTCTCTCTCTCCCCTTATATACTTTAGCCAGAGACCTAACGATGTTAGAGCATTAGGCCAGCAGGCTCCAGTATTAAGGCCTGCTACACCATTAGGGCACCTGTTAGGGCAGCAGGCTCCAGTATTAGTGCCCGCTACACCATTAGGGCACCTGTTAGGGCAGCAGGCTCCAGTATTAGGACCTGTTCCACTATCAGGGCACCATAATTAGGGCACCAAGATTAGGGCTCCTATTGATAGGGCTTAAATACAAGACAAATTTCCTAAAACAGTAATTATTTATGAAACAGGAATATATAAAACAAAAACGCTACAGTCTTAACATAAGGATGCTTTGTGCCAAATTTGGTTGAAATTGGCCAGGTGGTTTTAGAGAAGAAGTTCAAAATGTAAAAGTTTACAGACGGACGGACGGACAAAATGTAATCAGAAAAGCTCACTTGAGCTTTCAGCTCAGGTGATCTAAAAAGGGAAATTTAAAAAAAGAAGATTTAATGTTGTTAAGGTGAGCAAAATGACCTATTACCCACAAACATTAGGTTTTTTTGTGAATTAAATATTGTTTTAACATCAGCTTATCTGCAAAATGCAAAATGTTTACTATGCGACGGGTGTATCGAATAACCGAAATCCGCGGTAATCACCGAAATCCTCCAAAAATCTAGCAAAATCTAACAAATGTGGGCAATTACTTAAAATTATTTTTCATATTTAGAAAGATACAATATTACTCATAATTTGTAGTGATTTGAATAATTTTCAAGCCTTTTTAAACATATAAATCGTGATTTCTGAACATCATCGGAGAAAATCGTCAACCATTACTAGGATTTGCGATTAAGTGACCCCCGCGCCCGATCATTATTGTACCTGTATTAAGGTTGGGTTTCTTTTATTCAACATAGAACAACGAACTAAGCAAATATTTACAAATAATTTTGATGGTAAATATTGTGACGTTTGTTTGGGGTCAAACTAAAACACGGCTGCCGACGCCTGCCGAGGAAAACACGCCTGCCGATAGAAAACCACACTTGATACACCGAAAAAATAGTGTTAAATTCATAGATAAAATAACTCGTACCTCAAATGATTCGGTAATTGCTAAGTCGTAATTGAACATATTTGGATTTTTTAAGGTTAGGTCGTTCTAGAAATCGTTAAGTCTTTTGTTAATTCATGCTCAGAATCATTCGGATTTTGTTAAGTCGTACCGAGAAGTATTTGATTTTTATTTATCTTTTTGATTGAGTTACTCTATACTCTGTCCCAAGATATCCTGGATTCACATTTTGCTCAATTAATTAATATTTATAAATACCTCAGGGTTCAAACGATGTTCATTCAAAAGTATGAAAAATTTCCAAGATTTCTCAGTGAAAACGCCCCCGTTAGCTTATCAGGTCTCAATACACGGCTAAAAAATGTGATGTCTACGGGAATTTTGTATTGCAGTAAGCCCGGATGATAACGTTGAAAAATTGCACGAGGTATTCCGATTACTTCCGAATGGAGAAAAGATGTAAACATTAACAATTATAAATCTCCGTAAGAAATCTGTTTTCGTTCCTGGGAATTTTTTCGAGTGAAAAACGATGTGTCAATGAAGATATCTTGGAAATTTCCCCTTTCATCGATTTCAATTGCACTTCTTTCACAGGTATGTGTATTTTTAGTAAAAATCGGGCAAATGTGCTGCATAAATATCTTGGGACGGACTATAGTTATTGGTTTAAGAACGCCGCTTCTTACAGGAACTTCTAGCTTTACTCCCGACATTAACGGAAGACCCACTCGTTGCTGTGCAACGAGCTTTGCTCTAGTTTTATCATATTATTGAAATTGCATTTTATTCAAAAACGTATATATTACACATGACAGGAGAAAACGTGATCAGGTTGCTTGAAGAAAAGGAAAATCAAGCTCGAATTTCGGAGGAGGAAAAGGAAAAACGGAAATTTGACCGAATAAAAAAAAGAGAAGAAAAGGAGCGAGTGACAGAGGAAAAGAGATTAATGACAGAGGAAAAGAAGAAAGAGAAAGAAAGGAAAAGGCAAGAAAAAGAGAACGAGAAAAAGACAGAAGCAGGCAACAAAAGGACAAAGAAAGAGAGAAAATGAAAGAGGAGAAAATACACAAGTTTTCCACGGAGCACAGCAGCAAACCGTCTATGTGTGTCATGTAAAAGAACCGATGCAATTAACTGCTCGCTGTGGTACAGGTGCTGCATTTGTCAGCAGCACGTCCACCAAACGTGCGCCATAGAGGGACTTGCAGTTGACGAATTTATGTGCGAAAAATGCTTCGCCGTTATTGAAGAGTAACTGAGTTTGAGTCAAAAATAGCTCTGATTATTTTGTATGAAATAATTCCCCGTAAACACGAAATAGATGTTTATCTTGCAAGAAACCATTCTCGCAAATATATTTCTTTACATATCAGTAGCGTCGAAAGCAAGTTGAAAGGTGGGGGGGGGGGGGGGGGCTAGACTTATCAGAAATCTTGACAAGCAAAAAAAAAAAGAAGGGATTATAGTTATGGTTATTATGTTATTACGGGGAAACCTCTTGTTCCCATATGTACAGGGTGGTGACAAAAGTGAGTAAATTTGCCGCCATTTTGAATTCTCATTCTTTTTGTCGGGTGTGTAAAAATAAAGTTTTCGATACATACACAGCGTCAAATGTTGTTGTTGTCGTGCATAAGAATGATTTTGGGCACGACTGAGCCAGCTCTTCAGTGTATAGAGGTACAAGCGCCTGCTTCTGCTTTCGACCGCCATTAGTTTACAATGGATACCAAACGACAGGAAATGACAAAAACAATTATTTTGGAGCTATTTGACAGCGGTTTCAAACAAAGTGAAATATCTAAAGTGTTGGAAATAAGTCCAGTACTTTCTGTAGATTTTTGAAGCGGTATCATGAAAGCGGCGCCATTGAAAATCGCCCCCGATCAGGACGACCAAAAGATGGACGATCGAAGTTGCCGGACTCTAAATCGAATCATTCGAGGGAATCGTACATCAACGCTGGTAGATATTACTAATGAATTTAATACTTTTAACCATGTATCTGTGTCAAAAAGGACAATCCAGCGATCCATTCATAAATATGACTTGAGAAAGCGAGCTATCGCCAAGAAATTGGAAGTTCGACCAATAAATAGAGTCCGTCGTGTTTCGTGGGCCAGAAATAAGTTAACATAGACAGTAGCTGAAAACTTGAGCAAGATCATATTTAGTGATGAAATGGCAGTAACTGTAAGTGGTTGTGGGGCTATTAAAGTCTGGAGAACAAAGCGAGAGAAGTACCTTCCCGAATGCATCGGTCATTTAAAACGTCACACTGGCAGGAATTTGAAAGTGATGGTATATGGTTGTATTACATATCATGGTCAGGAGTTATTGACTTTCATAGATGGAACTATGGACAGTGAGAAATACATCAACGTATTATATGAGAACCTGTGGCCAGTCATAGCCAAATATTTCACAAATAAGCCATACATGTTTCAGGATGACTATGCGCCACCTCATGCCTCAAGGATGACTAAAGCCTGGAAAGAAAATTACAACATTCCAACTCTCACATGGCCTGCTCAGTCTCCTGATATTAATATAATCGAAAATATCTGGTTGCTTTTAAAAAGTCAAGTAAAAAGACGTATGATGAACATTGACACAGTTGATGATATGAAAGCAGTACTTTAGCATGAGCATGCCTGGCTATCAATCCCTTTAATGTACATACAAAACTTATATTCCTCAATTCCCCGTCGACTACAGTTAGTTATCAGATCAAAGGGCCATATTACAAAATATTTGGACAAAACAAAACTCATCAGAAAGGTAAGTATGTTTTTTATTACCCTGATTTGTTTACAATCAGAATTCAAAATGGCCGCCAATTTTCTCACTTTTGTCACCATCCTGTATAATGTATAACTTTGCAAAAAAAATAGAGGGCTTCTAGCCCCCCCCCCCCTCCGGTTCCGACGCCTATGCATAAATTACATAACGTAAGGGAAATTAGAGGAGATCCAAATAAATAAATAGCCTCGGGAGTTTACGTCTTTTATCATTTAGCCGATAACTGGTACAGTGAATCGTCCGGGCAAAACTCGGCAAATTCGGGTTGTGCTAAAAAGCACAAAAACAAAATGTTTTTTGGTTCTAAATAATAATATAATCAAACAGATGGATAAATAAGGAGTACACCATTTCAAGTATGTAGTTTTTTATCCAAAAATATTAAAGGGACCTGGACACGATTTCAGATAAAAAATTTTTTTATGATTTTTATGTATTAAATAGTTTACTTGTGTATTTTGAATGATTTACCAAAATTTGAATGTTAGAAGTCGTGTTACAAGCGAGATACAGAGGAAAGAAGTCGTTGTTATGTAAACAAAGCTCGAGTCTTATATTTGTTTACAAATAATGTAAAGTAAAGAAATGACAATTTCTTTGACAAAATAACTTCTGGAAACAAGATAAACTTATTAAATGTGTTCATAAATAAGTTTATCAACAACAAAATGCAACATTAGATTGAAACGTTTACCAATTCAAGACATATGTAAACATTAATAGGACTCGAGCTTTGTTTACAAAACAACGACTTCTTTCCTCTGTATCTCGCTTGTAACTCGATATTTGACTTTCAAATTTTGACAGAGCATTAAAAACATCCATATTGACCATTCTAGACAATAAAAATGAAAAAATAAATTTTGAAAAAATTTGGCTCAAATCGTGTCCAAGTCCCTTTAAGAAATAAGAAAATACGAAAAGAAAAAGTTAAATTTTAGCCGATAACTGGTACAGTGCCAGTAGACTACGGCCGAAGAAATGACACCCCAGCAAACGAAAATACATACCGAGGCGTATTCAGCAAGACGACAGCAAACAGCAACACACGTTTTTACAATCGTAACAACGTTTTAACATCGCGATATGACCAGACAAACGCTTCGATGTAAACACCAGAACTTACATCACCTTCCTCATGCAGACTACCACTCCTCGACGTCACGTTGTTTAATATGACGTCACAGGTACATTGTTTTCCCGAACTTTTTAAATCTAAAGTAAACCTTGCGCCTTGTAAGTAATATAAGGCAACAGTCTTTATTATTAAACACACGTACTTTAAATTTGTTGTAAAAAGTTCCTTTTTTACTCACATAATCAAATATCACAAGAGGAAACCAAACTGGAAAGCAGAAAATAGAGAAATCGGACTTCGAAGTTTGAAGATCCATGATCCGCACCCGTGTTTCACCTCCAGCTAAGAGGTGCATTTTTAGTGTGCAAGTGGAGAGTTTTCAAGCCGCCGTGACGTCATTTTTCAGAATCTTATTTTATATTCAGAGATCAGAGATCAATAAAATAGCACACTTTTTGTCATCGTAGATTTTAAGAAAAGTACAATTCTTATTTTTGGGATGTTTTTATGATATAAAATTTAAATCTACTCGGTAATATCTCCGCACACGCTATTTTTTTTTTAAAGCTGCTTTGTCCGATTTTTTTGTTATTACAGTATCAAATAATTTTCTATACAAACCACTCATCTTAGAAAGTTATGGACTTTCTCCTATTTACACCAGCAGAATCGGCCTCCTTTCAAAGTTAGAAATATTCAAAGTTAATAAAAATTATTTCTTTTTGGGGAAACGAAAAAACAAATCAAAATGCATCATGGGAATGCTTAGAAAAGGAAACCGTTTGGTTTCGTCCCCCGAATGTTTGGGTTTATTCACCCCGCTTATGATGCATCGATTGTAAACAAAGCAAACTTCAGAAATATTAGCGAAAATAAATTTAAATATACACAGATTATTTTTAATTTTCCTGAACATTATGACCTTTATGTATAGCTATGTCAATGTCGTAATACAACCATACCGGTCTCGAAGTCAGGAGCGAATTTTAACATGAGACGAAATAACGCGATACCCCTTTATTATGTCGTTTGTTTTGTTAATAAAATTTGTACATAAATTTCTTCATTGAAATTTGGCTTTATTGACCGGGAAAACTACTACAATGTCCATTATTATACATATACTTAGCATAACCATCGTTGAAATGCGTACACCAAATTTGATATAAAATCGGACCAAGCAGCTTTAAAAATCGCCATGATTGCACAAAATGCAAGCGGCTTTCCTGTATTGCATGTATGTATGCAATGCTTCCATATGCAGTATTTATCTGTTTATACTTTGATGCTGTTGTGTAATTCTGTATATATAGCAGAAGTAAATGCATGCTTATAGATACCTTCATTTTATTTCCACCCAGTACTGTAATAATTTATTTGGACGTCGGAATCAAATCAAAAATGGGAAAACACGTTAAATAAGGATAGTGTACATCTAATTTTAATTTAAATAAATCAAACTTTGGCTCTGACCCCTTTTCCCATTTTTTTTTTCTACTTCCGATGCCTCTTCCCTCCCCTCTCTCTCTCTCTCTCTCTCTCTCTCTCTCTCTCTCTCTCTCTCTCTCTCTCTCTCTCTGCAATTTACTAATGCACTGATTCTGATTATTTTGATTATGTAGTATATTCACCCTATGATCCTTAAACACCATCTGTAGTATGCTAGCTAGCTTTGTATCATAAGTGCATGGTGTACGTTTTTGTGCTCATGCGTATGGGTCACTAACCAGCTAATCCAAGCACTATGGACTCTGGGGGTTCTAGCTAGTGCTAACATATCTATTTTAAATGTTAAAATCTGGGATGAAGTTTATTATACTTAAAAAATAATTCAATTATGCATAACAAACGCATTTACAGGGGCATCGGAAGTTACTTCGTATATTGGGGCGGCGAATTTGATCGATAACCGGAAGGGGGGTGTGTGAACAGAACTTGACTTGAAATGAATATTTAAAATGCGTTTATATTTGCGAATCCCCCTTTTTTAAAGTGCACACACACAGAGAGAGAGAGAGAGAGAGAGAGAGAGAGAGAGAGAGAGAGAGAGAGAGAGAGAGAGAGAGATGTTTTTATGTAGTCCTTAAATCTGGACTAACATTTTATGGCATATTTATAAAAAAAGTTGTATAGTTTTTTCAGATATTTATATTATTGAACTAGAACAGAAAATGTAGGCAGGATTTAGGGACATAAATGAGAGACAACAGATGGTGATTAATGTTCCAAAGATTAAAATATAGCTTTCCATGAAGAATAATATGGATACTAATTGCTATTTCTCCGAAATACATTTTTTATATATTCAGTCTTTTTGTTAATGATTTTTAATTGATGTTTTTATTTCACTCGTATTTTGTTTTTGTGAAAAGCCAGCTATTGAACTGATATATTGCACACAGGGTGCACCATTTGTCCAGATAACTTCTCCTGCAGTTTACAAGGTATGAACTTATTGTCAGTTTAGATCATAGAGATAAGCATCGTACTTGAGTTTTTGATAATTAAGAAAAAATAATGAAACGAAATTGTGGCCATAATTATTCCGGTAGTGTTTTTATTAATTCGAATATCGTTCCCACAAAAGAAATCCCGGTTTGCTGTCACATTGACAGCTTCCCCCTGTTACGTTTTAGGTTACATCTATCACATTACCGTGTATTGTCATTGCTTTGAAAATAAAATGATTAATTTATTTAAGAAATAAAGTACGAGTTTTCGTGAATGTTGCAGAATAACCTCCGAGGTCGAGAAATATTGTTTTGAAATATAAAAGCCGCGGCGTTATCTTTATATATATACAACTTCGAAATTACAGTGTGCTCTGACCCCTTTTCCCATATTTTTCTGCTTCCGATGCCTCTTCCCCCTTTCTCTCTCTCTCTCTCTCTCTCTCTCTCTCTCTCTCTCTCTCTCTCTGCAATTTACTAATGCACTGATTCTGATTATTTTGATTATGTAGTATATTCACCCTATGATCCTTAAACACCATCTGTAGTATGCTAGCTAGCTTTGTATCATAAGTGCATGGTGTACGTTTTTGTGCTCATGCGTATGGGTCACTAACCAGCTAATCCAAGCACTATGGACTCTGGGGGTTCTAGCTAGTGCTAACATATCTATTTTAAATGTTAAAATCTGGGATGAAGTTTATTATACTTAAAAAATAATTCAATTATGCATAACAAACGCATTTACAGGGGCATCGGAAGTTACTTCGTATATTGGGGCGGCGAATTTGATCGATAACCGGAAAGGGGGGGGTGTAAACCTAACTAGACTTGAAATGAAAATTTTAATTTAATGTTACATTATATAAATAGTGCCTGATTGGGAGGGTACCAGTTGAAATTGACACCCCGAGAAAACCATTGTCAACCGACGCGAAGCGGAGGTTGACAATGGTTTTCGAGGGGTGTCAATTTCAACTGGTACCCTCCCAAACAGGCACTATTTATTTTATTATACTGAATGTCTTAATTTTATAGCAAATTTAAATGTTTTTATATAGAAAAGACGTAAGTTCTACGGCGAACCGTACGCGCATAATCTACGCGCATGTAACAATTCGTTCTATCGGCCCGTTGCCAAGTGTGTTGCTAACGCTGAGGGTATTAGAACGGATTGTCAACTGCGTCTAAACCAATCAGATTTCAGTATTTAACATGAAAGTATAATAATATATATTATTGTCCTTAATTTGATGGCACTATAAGAAACAATTAAAAGCAAAAATCAGTGTACTTAATATTTGTTTACGTTTGACGACATAAACTGTACACATTTAATTATAGAGATGCATGTATAAGCATCAATTTTGATTCAGCTTATTATCAGTCTCTGTTGCGCATCATATATACATGTATAAACGTCCAAAAATGGATTTAACCGTGAATCTCGTGCTGACACAAATTCTCTCGCGGAAAGGTTCAAACCAGCTGTAGCTTCTCGGTGAATTTGCACGATGAGATAATATCCCTTTTCGAAATTCGTTTTGATTATAAGATAGTACTGTAACAGAAAATTATGACTTTGTGAAATTTACCTCAGATGACCGTAACTAACCATAGATAGAACATAAACCAGAAAGGATTGAAAGATTTTTCTTGCCGAAAAAAAAAACGCTTTAGAAACATGAAATATACGAGGTGATTAGTACATGTTTATCCATCCAATGCAGAAATAATACGTTAGTGATAGTTGTATTAAGTTGTTGAAGATATTATATATAAAGATTTTTTTACTAGTTTCACTTTTGCACAATGGTTGTAAAATTCTGCGATAGTTGGCAAAGTTATTGGGGCGGCGGCTGCCGCCGTTCCGACGCCCTTGATTTACAGAGTAAATGTTGGTTCCTGTCTGTAGCTTTCCGGTCTGAAAGAAGCGGATGGACGATCCGAGTCAAATTACGCACACCAACAATTTTCCCGTTTATTTTCTAATATATATCCAACAAATGGTTGTCTCCACCACATGCAGGCGGATCCAACAATATTAAAAAAGAGAGGGAATAAAATTATTGCTACATAACGATTTATTATTTTTTTACATGTACTTTTTTGGGAACATTCTCATTTCTCAGTCGATATTTATCTCTTCAGTATGTTCCCGAGTTCACATACATTGAGGCAAGTCCTGGGTTTTTTGTTTTTTGTTTTTTACATATTTATAAAATGTTTTAGTTTTGGAATGTTTTACATAAATTAACAAGTCTCCAGTACTACTGAATGAAAATGCGCGTCTGCAGTGTATGCTTAATTTAAAAAAAAAAAGTTTGACGATATCTTTCTTTAATTTTAATACTAGCATGCGCGGATCTAGAGGGGGGAGGTCAGAGGGGTTCAGACACCCCATTGCAAAATTCAAATTTCTTTAATTTACATTATAAAATTACCCAAAATATGCCTCAGAACCCCCCCCCCCCCCCGGGCAAACTCCAATAATCGTCGGACCCCCCTCCCCTTGAAAAAATTTCTGGATCTGCGCAAGACTAGTATATCTTTGAAGTTTTAATTCTGAAATGTCGGTATTATATCGGTTGCTCTTAATGGACATGAAAAATAGTGGGGATAATTTATCTGCTAGATAGATGGTACATGTGTAATACAACCGTATCTTTTGCTGTCCCCGGGAACTTAATTGTCGTGACCTCTTAAACGGGTGCGCTACATCATCCGGCTCTAGTGAAGATAATCTCATATTCAGGGAAGGTTTGAAATTATGTGTTGTACATGAACTTTTTTACTGAGTTTGGTTTACATGCACGGCATTCTTGTAATAGAATTTCTGATTCTTGGAACCATTTAAACGAGAAATGGTTTTTCGTGTGTGTGTTTCATGCCTATAAAGTATAAACGCTGTCCCAAAATCTCCTCGGTTCTCAGTTTGCTTAGTTACTTGATATTAATTATAAACTCATCAGGGTTCAAACGATGTTCATTTAAAGTATGAACATTTTCCAAGATTTCTGTTAGAAACACCCCCCCCCCTTCTAGCTCATCAGAGGCGTGTTTAACAGAGCGAGCACAAAATTTGTGTTGCATAGGTAAGGGGAATTTCCAAATGATAACGCTGAAAATATTGTGCGAGGTATTCCGAGTGACTTCCGAATGGAGAAAAGATGCAAACATTCCCCATTATAATTCTCTGCAAGAAATTAGTTTATTTTCGTTTTTCCGAGTAAAAATGATAATGTGTACAAATGAAATCATCTTGGATATTTTCCATTTCATTTATTTTTATTGCACGTCTTTCACAGGTATATGTATTTTTATTAAAAATCAGCCTAAATGTGCTGCATAAATATATTGGGACAGACTTTTGATAGCATTGCAAAATAAATCACATAAGCGGGTGCGTACTGGTTGACAATATTGATAATTAACGTTTTAAAATTTTAAACATAAACAGTTAAATGATTTCTTTGGTTTTTCATACGCACTATAAAGGTGACAGCGTATGGCAGAAAAAAATACACTAACAGATAACATAGAAGGAGCAGCTAGTTTCTCCATACATAAGTGAAAGGTTTGGTCGTGGGGTAAGTCCGGGTAAGTCCGTGAAGTTCGTGCTTTCAAGTAGTTTTAGTTTTGATTGATCAAGAAATAATTTATGTAAAAGTCAATACAACAATACAAAGAAGACATCATACGAAGTGGAACTTTTGTATCGGGCACCTGCATGAGTGATGACGTTGCATATATTTTTTACGATAAAATATATTTACGTTTTTTTTCTCCAGCCCCTCGGCCAGAAGACTCTCTCTTCCGAAATCACAAGCCACCACGAACAGAGATTGAATATGTTAAAACTAAGAATGAGATAATAAATATTGGTGTAACACATGAAGGAAATAAAAAAACCACGGCGTGCACTAGTACCATGGTTGGTAAAAAATATAACTGGCCCGGTGGTGAACAATGCAGTGGAAGTAAAAGTATTCACCGTTTAGGCATTTCTGCCATGCTTAAAATATGGCATTCAAAATTTTTTGACAACCACATGAAAAAAATAGACATGAATGGTCGATTTCAAAAGAAGATGGGTAGTTTGTGCGTGTGCGTGCCTCCGTGTTTGTGCGTGTATCCGTGCGTTCGTGTATGTGTGTGTGTGTGTGTGTGTGTGTGTGTGTGTATATATATATATATATATATATATATATATATATATATATATATATATATATATATATATATAAATGCTTACTGATTTAGTTTATTTATTTATTTATTATTACTGATTCAGAGGCATGTGGTCTAATTAGATAGATTAAAAATGAAGAATTAAATAATAACTTTATTTATTGAGGATTACAATCTGCATGTTAGAGCAAACATGTACCAATAGAAGTTTGTTAAATCAACCCAATAAATTCTCACATATCTAAAAAATTATATGAAAACATTAAATATTTATACAGTTGTTGATCCAATCAATGACTATGAGACAGAGTTTAATGTAATGTGCAAATTAAGTTGAAGAAACAAAAGAAAATAATTTATTATGAGAAATTATAAGAAAAAACATCTGTGATTAATGGGAAAATTTATCCTATGTTAAAAATCATGGGATAAATCCCATCTTCTTTATTCTGTGGGATTTTTTGTCCTATATGGGAGAATTGATCCCATCTTTTTACTATGGTGGAATTTTTTTCTCCCACATGGGACAATTTATCACACAGTACTTTTTTTCCCATGGAATTTTGACGGGATCTCAGATGGGATGAAAAATCCCACCATTCTCCCATGGGGTTTTGAAATTTGAGAGACAATTATAGGAAACTAGAGCAATCCGAACATTCAGGTTGGCATGATAGGTTCGGAGTAGGAGTAGAAAGTCCCATCAAAATATATAAGCAAAAGTAAGTTATATCTAACCGAAAGGGTAGCTGAAAGTCCGGACTGTGTCGTGTCCGGACTTTAATGTCGCATTGTTAATATATGGTGCATGGTTGTGTTTTATTTTTCGTCTTTAAGTAAAAAAAAATCTTTGTTTTAGTTTAGACTTTTCTGCTGGTGATATTCGTTTTTGAAATAGTCCATGAATATAAATATATACATAAATATATAACACTAGACTTTGACCCGTGCGTGACATTTACATAACCAAGCTTTAAGCCTTCAATAATGCTATTAATTTCACTACATTCTGCTTAGATAGAATAATCTAACTGTGTCTCGGGACAGTACTTACCCACAGTTAAAATGCCTCCCACATACCCGTAATGTAGCAAAAAATTGCAGAATCGCTCCGAAACGACTTTGGAGAAAATTAATGAAGTTGCATTGAAAATAACAGTGAAATTATTCATAACAAACCATTTTGAGGCTGTAAATACCTTTCATCTAAAAATTTAATCCATATAAATGAAGAATTCAACACTTTTTCACCAAAGGTTTTTACTCACTTCAAATTTACACACAATGTTGGCATTCAGAACTCTCGGGATTTTTCATATTAAATGCACTGAGTTAGAGTTACCGGTATCTCCCGTATTTTCTTTGATGAACGAATATATAGCAAATTTTCAATGAAGATTTACACATATTTTTATTATCGTTTCTGAGTTTATCCATGCAAATGTGATATTGTGGAAACATAAACTAAAGAGCCTCCCATGATTTAGCGTGAATGTAATGCGCATGCGCAAGATTGTAAAATCCAAAAAATCCAGATGATTTCCGGATTTTTAAAAGGAATTTTCGTTGATTTTTAATTAGTGAAGCTTGATTGAGAAAAAATAAAAACAAATTGGTAATCTTCGAGGACCAATGATGTTTAAAATATATATAACAAAAGACAGTACTCTTCCGATTTCTCGGTATTAAAGCCCAAAAATTCGAGTCTTATTATTTTAATATAGTAGTATAGATTACTAGCATCTTGTCATACGGTTGCCTTTGAGTCTTATTATTTATTTTGTTTTCGGGCTCTTTGTCAAAGCCTAACATATTATATATTGACGTCTATTTAGACATAACCTTTTACAAACTGTAATGCTATCATACATGTACCTAATTATTGAAAGTCACGAATATATAAGACATTCATTCGTGGTCATGCCTTATGTTTATTTTTAAATATAAGTACAGTTGTCATCCTGGACGAGAAGGTTTTAGTTTATAAACTTTTACCAAGCAAACAACACCAATGGATGGAAGAAACAAATCAAATAGTTTGACTGAGAATCCCAACAACCAAACAGATATGGATGAGAACAGTGATAAGAATTCCACGGACTCCCAACCCCCGACACCTCCTCCACCTTACGTCGATGGATTCAACTGCAGCTATGAAAACAATGCAACGGCCATCAACGAAAAGGAAGAGACTGTAAAAAATGGCAGTGCATCGACAGACAGTATCCTTGCCATGGACAATTCAGAAAAAGATCCTATGTTAAACGTAGGAGCGGAAGCACTGATTTTGAAAGTCGAGCGCCAGGGACTGATTTATAAAGTCAGCGAAAGCCCCCCTTTTCATCTTTTATTTTTCTTTAGTTTTCAGGTAACATAAATTATTTCACTTTTGAAGATTTTCAAATAACTAATTGCATGCATACATGTAATTTAAAATAAGGACTATAAACCCAATTGTACTACCTCCTTATATATTCTTAAATATTTGCGTTTTGAAAACAAAAGATACGTGTTTCAGTTATATGTTGTTTCTTTTCTAAATCAGATTTATTATACAGTGTTAATTGTACCTGAAGTAATTTTCAAAATAACACCAGGTTCTAATACAATAAAAGAGAACTTCATTTTTAACTATAAACAATTTCTCATTAATTTCTATCATACTCCTTTGGGACTATAATCAAAAGTAAAATTTATGATTCTAGAGGAAAGTCTACATGAATCTTGGACTGCAAATGCATACAACAGGGTGAAATATTCTATTTAACCGCTTTTTTGTAGAAGTGTTCTGTTTTCTTTTGAAACTCCATATAATTGTAGCAATGCCTTCTATGTCTGCAATCAAGTATAAAATCCACCATGCTGGTTTCTGAAGTTATGTGCGCCAGGAACCATGGAGAATTTAAGTCACTAATCATGTCAATGAGTCTGCTGATGTCGGGAATGTGCACCTTTCTGCAGAATACCGTGGGATTCAGGTACGATAAATTAACAATTGAATAATTATGCAATTAATATACCCCGTGTAAATATATAGCTATTTATTGAGCAAATACATGTATTAAAGTTCTATATAAATATTTGAGCACTTAATGAAATGAAATAAACCATGTTTGATTATATATATCAATGTTTCAATACGATGAGTACGTTTTTTATGTCATATTGAAATGGAATTTAATTGATCTACTGGGTTTTTTAATTAAAAGAAATAATATTTAATTCATTAAATATTTATTGATATTACATTAATATTAATATTAAAATGCAGGTTACCTGTCTATCAAGGGCCTATTGCATCCTATGTGCTGCCCCTTGTTGTTCTGCTTGATGTGCCTCAATACGCATGCCCAGACCTCAATACGTATTATAATCAAACAATAGGTATCTATCTATCTATCTATCTATCTATCTATCTATCTATCTATCTGCCTGTCTGTCCGTTTGACTGTTCGTCATTCTCTCTTTCTTTGGCATTTTTCTGATGAGAGAATGACTTTAATATTATTAAAAGCTTGACAGTTATAACAAAGGTTAAGTGTTTTTCATTTAAGGTAACGTTTCTGAAGTCAGCGAGGTGGTAATAAAGGATTTGTATTTCCAAGAAGTCATCCTTCACAGATTTTTGCAGGTGTATTTCATATACAGTTTTTTGATCCATAGATTAAAAAAAATAATACATTGCATTTATAGGGAAAATTAAAGTCTTATGCGGTCATTTCCATTTCTTTAGAACTCTTTGATTCGTAAATTTTGGCCATAAATTTGTCCCTAGACCAATGATAATAGAAACAAACAATTACAAAACCCGAAGTAATTTTAATAAAGTTGGCACATACTTGAATGACTTCATTATTCACAATACAATATACGCAGTAAAGAAATTACTAATAATAAATATTATTGGAGTATCACAAAATTATATTATGACCTCGTGTTAACGGTACTCCTCCAGCAGACTTGCGATCATCGAATCATGTATTTATTTTCACTTTTATCGGTAAAAAAAATGACATGAAGTTTTATGCATTCCTAATATAATGACCTAATATGAAAAGTCCTCAACAGCTTGTTTGATGTATGCTTTGATTAAGGTTTATCATTAAAATTTTATTTCATCTCTTTTGGTGTAAACAATCACATGCTTTTAACAACTGAAGTATTTGAGTAAACACCTCTTTTCTTTTCAATAGATGTCCGGTGCGTTAATTCTGGCGGGTTTTCTACACATGTTTGTTGGTTTAACAGGAACCGTGGGGTTTTTACTGAGATTCATTGGCCCCATCACAGTTATTCCCACAATCCTTCTAATCGGAATCAACGTTTACACAATCACCTACATGTTCTGCAGTACCCACTGGGGTGTTTCTATTTCGTAAGGTTCTAGAAAGCATTATGTGTAATAATTATCTTCTTATTTTTACATTTTCCGGTATCTTTGTATGTGAAAGAACTTTAATACAAATTTTGTTTTTATATTTCAATGAATAAATATTTGGCACAAAGTCTGAAATGGGCGAGTTCAGCAGCAATATTCACTTCTTTGTGACGCGTGGTAATATAGTGGGAATTAAATAAAAAAGATATGTGTCATTATAAAAGACGTAGGCTCTTGGAGAGGCAAATTGTTTTCATAATTTGCACGATAAGGATAATTAATGACAATAAATTTAATTTAACAGAAAGTGCAATAAAAATAATAATAAACGTAAAAAAGAAATATGAATCACTCGTTGGCGTCTATGGGGAGATCATTACGGTGGGAACATCCAATTTGCTGAGAGGGCCTTTCAGACTTTATCGGACTTAACCACGCTCCCCACCGGTTTGATCTCCTCATAAAAATTATGAAACGAGTTCTTATTTCTATATTCAAACGGTTTGCTTGCTTTGAATTTAAAATGTTTTTTTTTGTTTTTGTGTAAATGAATAAGACTCAAACGTATGTTTTCTTCAATAGCACTGCAGGCATTGTTCTCATCCTGTCACTATACATGGACCGATGGAATATGCCAGTACCTCTTTGGACACCAAAGAAAAAAATTCACATCATTCGATTTCCACTGCATCAAGTTTTCTCGGTTATGTATTGTATACATCTACTACAGTCTGAAGTATTCGAAATTAAGTTTCTCTTGATAACCATCAGTATTCTTTTTTTTAGATGTTAATTGCTGCAATTGTTGGATGGACAACGTGTATTATTTTGACAAATATGGGCGTGTTCAGTGACGATCCGAAAAGCCCGGAGTTTTTTGCCCGGACCGATTCCAGAAATGATGTTATTCACAAAACACCCTGGTTTGTGTTTCCTTACCCTGGTACGATTTTACTGTGTTATTTGTATTTTTATTCCAACGTTAATAATCAGCCAAAAGTTGTTATTTTTTATAAGAAAATCTCGCTTAGGCTAAAAAAGATTATATGTTTCTTGCACTTTATAATTATGCAATATCTCTATTGAATATTAAAAAAGTGATATAGGCTTCTTCTTAATCATTTTATGATAATGTTCTTTTAGTATTTATCATAATATTTTAACCTAACCTTCAATCTCATATCTTTAAATACCAATCAAGTATATTATATATATTTCGAACAATTATTGTTACCAAACAGTGCAATGGATAAGAGCGTTAACTAGGAATATGCAAGTCATATGAATTAGAAATTTAGAATCCCGCGGGGACTTTTATAATTTTATCAAAAAAACATGTTTATTGGCAAAATATAATTCAAACTTTAAAATCTAAACCTGTAAAAGTACTTATGTCATTATGTACTTCTATTCACATTAATATCGACAGGTGTCCTTAAAGGGGCATGGTCACGATTTTGGTCAAATTTTATTTTTCTGTTTTTATTATCTAAAATGCTTTAGGAATGCATTTCTAATTATCAAATTAAATTTGAGAGTCAGTAGTAGAGTTATAAGCAAGATACAGGGCTCACAATTCCTTGCCATGTAAACAAGGCTCGTGCCCTGTTTTCAATATACCAGTAAATCTTTTTCATGCTGATTTGTCTATTTTCTTATTCATTTTAAGCATAAATAAACAGTTCCAAACGTTTAACACATTCATTTTCAGTCTTAAAGTGGAATTTTCACTTCAACATTCAAAATGTAAACAAAAGCTTTGTTTACATAGTAAAGAATTGTAAGCTCTGTAACTCGCTTATAACTCAACGAATAACACTCAAATTTTGGTTGCCTGTTAAAAATACCCTACTGAAGCATTGAAACATTAAAATCGGAAAAGTATTTTTTTTGCCAAAATCGTGACCATGCCACTTTAATCAATTATAAAAACATATCGTATACTAGGCATGTATGGGACTCCTGGCTTTGATATCGGCGTCTTCTCGGCCTTTCTGACAGCGACCGTTGGCTCTATACTTGATTCTATCGCGGACTACTACGCCGTCGCTAGAGTGGTGCGTGTTCCCCCACCTCCAGTTCATGCAATGAACAGAGGAATTCTAGTAGAGGGGTTTATGAGCATGATGGCAGGTTTTTGGGGCGCAGCGCACGGGACAACGACATTTGCTGGAAACATTGGAGTAATCGGTCTTACTAAGGTTCGATATTTCATTTCAAATAATGTTAACATGATAACTTAAAGAATTTTTTTTCTGGGAAATGAATTCAAAGGTTCGTTTTACCATCACAAATTATATTTTTATGAATTATCAAGGGTATCTGATTGTGAGTAAACAAAAATCGTAATGATATTCATATTTATAGAGTTTAATTGTATCCTGGTTTACCTTTTGGTAAAAATTCAATTGTCTATCATTTCTCATCCCCCCTCCAAAAAAAAGTAGGAGTAAATGTCTCAATAGTTTGCCAAAAAGTCCTCGTATATTGTAGAACCATTTAAATTCGTGGCGGCAAATTTTCGTGCATTGCTTAAATTTAACAGGTTTGTGGGGACGTAATTTCGTGTAATCTCTTATACCTACAAAAGGAAACATCACTTTATTACCCTAATCTATCAATTCGTGGAGTATGTTAATCCGTTGATGAGAGGTACCCACGAGTTCCACGAAAAATGAACCACCACGAAATCTATTGATTCCAAAATATATAATTTTCAGTGAAGAAAAAATCCATTTATTTTACTATTTCGCTTAATATTTATATAAAGCCCTTCTTTAAAATCTGAGCAGTAACTTCTACCTAAAATAATGACGTCGATTGACGAATAAATATATTTCAATTTCTTAAAGAGAAAATATAGACATCATAGTCTTATTAGAAAATTCGATCTCTCAATAGAAAAAATACAATAAGATTTAACGTGGGTTTTACCTTTATTTTTAGGTGGCAAGCAGAAGTATTTTCCAGCTGCTCGGTATCATGCTGATGGTTCTTGCTGTTTTTGGTAAATTCACCAGCGTCCTCATAACCATCCCCTACCCAGTGGTGGGAGGGCTACAAGTTGTTGGTTTCGGTATATTCCTTGGCCTTGTGTTCGGGAACCTGCAGTATATCGATATGAACTCGACAAGAAATCTTGCTATCATAGGCTTATCAATTTTATGGGGTCTTATTATTCCGTACTGGTCAAAATTAAATGGCGATGATGTCATTCAGACAGGTATGTACTTACTTTTGTTTTGTTTCTGTTGTTCATGATGTTTTTAGTAAATTGTTCAACACTAAACCATAAACAATCTGACTGATATGTTGTAAAGTTAATAAAAATGTGGTTGTGTCTTTTTTCTTTAAAATACGAAATCGGTTTGATTTTCTCTTTAGGGAGTGATCATGCTGACAACTTTTTAAAGATGTTGACAAGAAATCCTAATTTTTCTGGTTTTCTTATTGCCCTTATTTTGGACAATACCGTGCCAGGTTTGTGAATATTCTTGTTTCATGGTGTTAAGCTCTCGCTTGAATTGTAAAAGTTTTCCTTCCTTATTTTTAATGTATGTTCAATTTGGTGAAAAGAAAATTGAGGGGGGGGGGGCTATATAAAAAAATCATTATTCATTAATTTGATTATTGATCAAACAGTTGACATTGGTCAAGTTTTTCTGAGTATAATTTATCATGAACTAGTTAATACACGCCTATATACTTCTAAAAGTAGCGAAACTATTATTCTAATGGCATATTTAAAATTGTGTTTTAAAAAAATGATTATAATTTTTTTTAAAAAATTACATGTCATTGCCTTAAATAATTTTTAACCTCTCTGAGAAAATTTGATTTACTGAAAACAGGATCGACAAAAATACGTAACACTTCTATTGTTCACTTTTGGTATTAAAATTCTATATTGCGTTTTGATAGGAACTCTAAAGGAGCGCGGTATGTTGATATGGCAGGGAGGGGACGATGGCGAAGGGGCGGATCAAGACGAGAGTTTTGAGGAGGGGCGGGAGGTGTATGACATCCCATGTCTGACCAGAATCATAAAGAAATACCGAATTTTATCATACATTCCATTTTTACCCACTTACGACCCAAATCAAACAAAGAAAGCTAAATAAGTCAATGTCAATTAAATCAAAGTGAATATAATTTAATTTATTGCATGGAAATATTGAGAATTAAACAGAGATGCCTTCTTATACGAAAGTGTTATTTGCAACACCTTAATTAATACAAGAGATGCATATTTATGTATAAATAATCTTTGAATATTTGTTTTTGTATCAATAAGATTAAAACTGAAGTTACCCATGCAACCCCAACCCCGTCTGATGAGCTAATATTTTATCTATAGGGCAGCGGAATATTTATGTTACCAGTAGAATCATATCAATTGAATATTTTTTCTCCCGCTCCAGAACTCAATTCTACTCATTTTTGGTCTGCAAATATTTTTTCTTATATTGTGCATCTCTTTTATATAAAAAAACACCCTACTATTTTGCTTAATGAACCTCAAATAAAATAATGAAATTGTTTCTGATATTTGAACTATGGCTCGGCCAGGGAAACTATTCACCATTAATATTCAATATCCTTCATCCTGAAACATTTTTAGTTTACCGGTGTTGTAAAGCAGTTTTCCCTCATAGTAGCTTTTTTCCACGGAAAACCTACTATATAGTTGTCTCCCCTCCCCCGGGGGAAAGCAACTATATAGTTGTCTCCCCCCTCCCCCCGGGGGAAAGCAACTATATAGTTGCTTTTCCCCCATAGTACCCCGAAAAGTGAAGTTCAGAAATTTAATATATGAAGCTTGACTAAGTCAGATTCGGCTAATAAAACACAAATTACAAACTGTTTGGACAAAAAAGCTTTAATGTTCTCCTCATTATCAGTTGTTTGCATCTGATACACGTCTGGAACTAGTTGTTATAGACAATAGACATTTTTGGAAGTAAATTATATATTCTTATGCATTATATTTTTATTAACCCGCAAAAACTTAACATAACGCACTATGAATTTCTAAAGATTTCATGATTTCTCGCTTCATTAATTGTTTGTGCTCGTAAAATAAATTGTGGACCCATTTATTTGGTTTGAAAGAGTCTGATATTAAAATCAAATTAATTCTTTATTATATCCCCGTATATTAAACTAAATACAAGTTTAGAATATCTGCTATAGAATGATGGAAATATCATACAATGTACTGAAAATGATTTATATAATATTATTATACTTTCATGTTAAATACTGAAATCTGATTGGTTTAGACGCAGTTGACAATCCGTTCTCTTACCATCAGCGATAGCAACACGCATGGCAACTTTTTCTGTACATATTTTACACATACAATCACAACTTTTATCAATCTTACTTACAAAATAATTATTTGAAAGTAAATTATTTAACAATTTAACAAGGACTTCCGGTCACGTGATGGTGGTAGAGTGAGGGAATTTTGAGCGCTCCGCAAATTACTGATATTTTGTCTCTTAAAAGCGTTACAAAGCTTCCAAAAATTTCAAACTGAAGCAGAAGTAGTGTCTTAGATAGTTTTGTAAGTTTCTGTGATTGTACTGTGAGTATACGCAGAGTATTTGACTTTGTTTCTTTTGTGAAGTGAAAAAAATCACCGTGAGTTCTCGCTCACCAAACTGTCAGAAAATGGATGGTAAACAAAAACAGGATAAGGTAGACAAGAAAAATGAAAAACCTCCAGCTGACCGTATCAGTAAAGTGGCAGACAAAAGGTTGGTGCAACAACATTTGAGTTTAAATTTACAATCGGCATCGCCGTCCGTGAAAAATTCTCTTGTGTCGGATAAAAGGCCGTCAAAACAACAGCGGACGAGCAGCTCAGACACCGAGCCTTCAACACCTACCCTAAGTTCAGATATGTCAAATGAACTGAAACTTATACATGCTAGTTTGACCGAAATCCGAGAGTCAATGGTGAAAAATGCAGATATTAAAGACATCGTAACCAAAATTGTGTCAGAAATAAAGAGCGAGATTAAGAAAGAAATTGTTGAGGAGGTAAAAGCAACTCTAACACAAGAACTCACAGAAAACATAACGGTTCAGGTCAAAACCGAATTTGAAAACAAAATCGACAGCAAGACAAAAGAATTCGAATCGCATACAAAAGATATCGCAGATGGAGTGAATATGGATTTGACGGCTCTGCGAGAGAAATTCATCGACCAGCTACAGGAATTGAGAACACTGAAGGACAGTTTAAAGCGGTACCAGGCCATGACGGAAACTGCCCTGACACTTGCTAATAACAATCAGCAGTACTCCCAGAAGAACAACATTGTAATGAGTTCTTTTTTGATTTTGTCGGCTGAATGAAAATAAGACTTTGTAAAGAAAATAAACAAGTTTAATTTGAAAAAAAAACAATAAACAAAACAAATCAATATTCTCACTCTCCCTTTCACGCCACTTTCATTCGAAAATACTTTAAAAAAAAAATAATTATTTATTCAAACAAATGGACAAATATCTGATACTATCAACGGAATTCAAAAATTGTTAATCACCCTGTATCAGATACAAAATGGTAGTAAACTACAAAATGTTGTTTATAAACTGTTTTAACCCATATAAAACTTGTTGAAAAATTACTCAAAAAATGTTAAAGTTCAATAATTCAAAAACACGAAAAATAACAATCACTTCAAATTTCAGCTCTGTATAAATGAATATTAACCTGTAATAACAGTCACTTTTACACACTTATAACCTCTCTCTGAAAAGGAACTCAGTCACTTCAAGGACACCACGCACCCGAGACGCTCCTGCCCTCGTCAAACTGCCTGTGCCTCGTGTATCGATATCCTGACTGCAAGCCCCGGACTCACAGGTCTCTCGCTTCCAGTCTACGACCACTTCTCTACAGATAATTACGCCCCGCTCAACGTAGCATGCGTCCCCGACATTCGTCTGTTACCCACATGACCTTCCATAGGAAAATTCATTTCTGGCACCCACAGTCTATAGTACAGGAATTTGTACCAAACACCCTTATGCACTGAAAATAACATACTTTGACTAATAAAGCCCCGATAAACATACAAACATACGACCATTTACACTAATAACTAAATTACCAGCAAAATTTACAAAATAACAACAAAACAACCTTACCGGCTAGGAAAACATGTGCCCGCCTAACAAAATCCAGAATTTATTGGCTACCCGTTTCTCACCAGTATTTTAACTAACTGGAGATATTCACCATTCTAGACTCAGGAGATGTAAAACGTGGCACCCGGCTGATGTCGTTACCGGACCCTCTACTGACCACTACACCCAAACCGGTCACTTTAAATACTCACTCTAAAATTAGCACACTCATTCGACACCCGTCACTCACATACGGTAACCCATTCATAACAAAAATAAAGAAGAATACAAATATAAACACCATTATATACACAACTGAATCAACTTTATTACAAACATTAAATTTCTGGGCTGGAAGGAGCGAGCGCAGGAGAACCTACGGGAGGATCTATGTTCTATTATGCGAGAGGCAGCGGGCATGACAATCGACCCTCGGATATACTGGCGATACACAGGATCCCGGGAGCGCAAGGGAAAACGAGGCCAGTCATCGCTAAATCCAAGAACTCGGAAGTAAAGGTGCAGATCATCAAAAATAGATCAAAGGAAGAGGTGAAAAAAAGATTCCTCATGTTTGACAATATCACACAAATGAATTCCGAACTGCGCGAATTGAAAAATGACAATCGAATCCAAAGTGCATGGTTCTACAATGGAAAGATCTTCGGACTGGACCAGAAAGGAGTTCGTCATAAGTTTGACATATTAGACACTGTCGGAAGGAAGTTAAAAAAATCCTAAAGTGAAATATTGCGGGGTGTCCTAAATTGATCGGGATCGAGAATCGAAATATCCTGACTTTGTGACTGTTGGTGGTCGGAGTCGAAATACTCTAAAAACAATGAATGGGTGTGTGAATGAAAGATCAGGTGCGTGTGTGTTTGGGCTTAACCAGGGGCTGGTAAGTGGTTGCTTGCTTATAGGAAACTTTCCATTTGTTTATTATTACTTTGTTTTATTTTTGTGCTGTTTTTGTGTTCATAATCTTATGCCATCGACTGACAACATCTTAATACAACTGCCAAGGGCTTACAAAACTTTCAAAACCATTCTTTACTCTGTTTTTCTGTATTGCGTTTTACATAATTTTCCCGATGCCACAACCAGATAATATAACAATAGCTACGGTGAACTGTCAGGGACTTGCAACTCTCAGTAAACGTAAAGATGTCATTAATTATTACAAGCAAAAACAATATTCAATAATTTGTCTTCAAGATACACATTTTATTCCTGATAATGAACCATTCATTGAATCTCAGTGGGGATATAAATGCTGTTTTAATTCTTACATGTCAAATTCAAGGGGTGTATGTATTCTTTTTAACAACAATTTTGAGTTTAAAATCCATGGTGAAAAAAAGGACAGAGGGGGTAATTTACTCGCTTTAGATCTGTCAATTGAAGATAACAGGGTAACCCTTATAAACATATATGGCCCAAATTCAGATAATCCCCAATTTTATGAAAATATTAGAGATATATTTTTAGAATTTGATAATGAATATTATATATTATGTGGTGATTTTAATTTAGCATTAAATCCTTTACAGGATACCCATAATTATTGTGGTATAAATAACCCTAAGGCTCGTTGTAAAGTTTTAGAAGTCATGGAGGATTTACAACTTCTTGATTACTATAGAGTTTTGCATCCAGATAAAAAAGCTTATACATGGCGTAAAAAAAATCCATTGAAGCAAGGTCGTCTTGATTATTTTCTGATTTCTAATAGTTTGTCCAATTTAGTTGAGAATTGTATAATTAAGCCAGGATACAGGTCGGACCACTCTATTGTTTTACTTGAAATTAAATTTAATCCCTTTAAGAGAGGGCGTGGTCTTTGGAAATTTAATAATAGTCTTTTGACTGACAAAGAATATGTGTCAAAGGTCAAAGAAACTATTCATTCTGTTTGTAGTCAGTACTTAGAAAACATAGGAAGTTGCGATTTTCAGTGTAAAAATAGTATTAATGAAAGTTTATTTTTGGAAGTATTAATGATGGAAATAAGAGGGGTTACTATATCATATTCAGCATATAAGTAAAAGGAAAAAGACAATAGAGAAAAAATACTACTTCAAGAAATTGAGGCTTTGGAGTTTAATAATTCTGTTGACATTGATTTGTTGGATGAAAAAAAAAATGCTTTAGAAAATCTTCGCAAAGAAAAACTACAAGGTCATATGATAAGGTCACGTGCTCATTGGTTAGAAGAAGGTGAAAAACCTTCAAAATATTTCTGTAATTTAGAATCCCGTAATTTTTTAAACAAAACCATAAAAAAAATTGAAGTGGAAGGTACAGAAATGGTATATGACCAATCAGAAATATTAGACAATGTAAAAAATTATTATGAATATCTATATACATGCAATGATGCAAATTTAGTTAATTTAGATTTGGAAGATATTATCTATGATTACAACTCACCTAAGTTAGAAACGCAATTGGCCAAAAGTTTAGATAAAGACATTGTGGAAGCAGAGGTGCTAACTGTATTAAAACACATGAAAAACAACAAATCTCCAGGAAGCGATGGATATACAGCTGAATTTTTTAAAATTCTTTTGGAAAGATATAAAATATTTTGTTGTAAGAGCAATTAATTGTATTTTTATCAAAAAGGAGCTCCCCATCTCACAAAGGCTTGGTGTTATTTCATGTTTACCAAAAGGTGATAAGCCTAGACAGTTTTTAAAAAATTGGCGACCAATTACTCTTTTAAATATATTGTATAAAATTATTTCGGGATGTATAAGTTTGAGAATTAAGAAAGTCTTAGACTCTCTGATATCAGATACACAGTCTGGTTTTTTAAAGGGTAGATACATAGGGGAAAACACTAGATTTATATATGATATAATGTCTTACACTGAATTAAAAAATATTCCAGGTCTTTTAGTACTTATAGATTTTGAAAAAGCCTTTGACTCAATGTCTTGGTCATTTATATATAAAGTTCTAAAGTTTTTTGGTTTTGGAGACAATATAATCCAGTGGATAAAGATTTTAAATACCAACTTTAGGGCCACTATATTACAGAGTGGCTTTTTGTCAACACAATTTGATATACAGAGGGGTTGTAGACAAGGTGCCCTGTTGCTCCATATCTATTTATTCTATGTGCTGAGATCCTTGCAATACTGATTAAACAAAACAATGACATAAAGAGTATATGTATAAATAACACAGAACACAAAATATCACAATATGCAGATGACACTTCTCTAGTCCTTGATGGTTCACCTAAATCTCTTTTTGCAGCTTTAGATACTATAGATTTCTATTCTAGTTTTTCTGGTTTAAAGATAAATACTGGTAAGACAAAAATAATTTGGATTGGTTCCAAAAAATTCTCTGATGAAGTTTATCATCATACAAGATGGAAGCTGGATTGGGGATCTACAACTCTTAATCTATTAGGTATTCAGTTTTCAGTTGATCTTAACGAAATTATAGATATTAATGTTGGGCTTCAAATCCCAAAAATTATTGCACTTATTGAACAATGGAAACGAAGAATTCTTACTCCTATTGGCAGAATTACTGTTATTAAAAGTTTGCTTATCCCAAAATTAAACCACTTGTTTATTTCACTGCCTACTCCAAAAAGGGAGACAATTCAATACCTATATAAATGTATCTTTGAATTTTTGTGGAAATCTAAGGTGGATAAAGTTAAGAGATCAGTTATAACACAAGACTATTTTTCAGGGGGTATGAAAATGATTGATATAAACAACTTTATTACATCCCTTAAATGTTCATGGATAGAAAGGTTAACAAAATCATATAAACCATGGATGGATATTTTTTTTACCATCAATGGACATGATTTTTTACAGAAATTATATGATTTTGGAGACACTTTTGTATTGGAATGCCTACATAAAGAAAACAATGCCTTTTGGAAAGATGTTCTCTATTCTTGGTCATGTTACATTAAAACTATTAATAACCATCCAACCATCATTAAAAACAACATTTTAAATGTTCCAGTATGGTATAATTCCAATATAAAAGTAGCCAACAAAACAATTTTTTATAAATCCTGGTATAAAAATGGAGTAAAGGTAGTGAAAGATTTTCTTGATGAGGATTGTAATCTTTTAGTTTTTGATGTATTTAAACGCATACGTAACCTCAAGGATATATGTATTATGCAATATAATAGCATTACAACATCAATTTTGAAATGTTTGAAATTATTATCTATTGATAGGACTTCTGTTAAAAGAATTCCTAATCCATGTATGCCAGTTTTTTTGCAACCTGTTTTAATATCAGAAAAATGTACTAAAATCATTTACAAATATTTGAATGAGAAAGAGGTTGTCCCAACTGCTATAAATAAATGGAGGACAGCACTAACCCCATGATGATATTTCAGTAATTGATGTTTTTAAGATTTGTTTTAAAACAACCAATGATTCTTCTGTTCAATGGTTACAGTTTAGAATTTTACACAGAATTCTTCCAGTTGGATATTACCTTAAAAAAATTAATATTAAGTCTTCTGACAGCTGTGGGTTTTGTAAGAAAAATATAGAAACCATAGTCCATGTTTTTGTTTCTTGTGATATAATTCATACTCTGTGGAGTGAACTGAGTCTACATATTTACAGAAAAACTTCTGAAAGGATTGGATTCAATGTATTAAATATCATTTTTGGTGAACTTCCATTGACATGTCATAACAAAGTTATTAATTTTATTATTCTATCTATGAAGCAATACTTATTTTCTTGTCTAATGGTGAACAAAGTGCCAACACTGAATGGTTTTCTTTGTCATTTAAAGGTGAAATTTAATGTTGAAAGATATGCTGCAATTCAAAGTTTCAAAGTGCATAAATTTGAAAAACAATGGGATATTTGGAAAGATATATTAGACTGATAATTTTCTTCTCTGTTTTTGTTATTGTTTCCTATGTTTTTTTTTTTTGTTTTTTTTTTACTCTTGTGTATTATTAACTTTACAGCTATTAATCCTTTTCCTTACTTTAATTATTTGGTTTTTGTTTTTGTTTTTTTTTTGTTGTTTTTTTGGTTTTTTTTTTTTTGGTTTTTTCTTCAAGCAAGTAACCACTGCCTAGCATTATAAAAGTGCATGTACATATAGTTTGGTATTAAATATCAAGCGAGTGTGTGAGCTGGGGTGCTTGTGTGTGGTTTTTGTGGATGTAGTTGTGTGTATGCTTGTATTTCATAAATAAATAAATTATAAAAAAAAAAAATTATTTAACAATTTGTAATTAAATTCCGAAATCTTTTTGTCTTGTAGCAAAACAATTTTATTCATATAAATATTTTCCCAGTCGCTTTTGAAAATATCAAATTCTTTATTGTATTTTGATTGCATGTTTGGTATTTGAAATTTTTTCTTTATAAACTGATTATAGAAATCTTTGTTGAGTATTTATTGTACGAGGGGGTATATAATTGTACTTGTTTCATATAACGGCAAACTCTAAGATCGATTTTGTATTCATAATTCTTAAAAATTCTTTTAATTATTTTATATTCGCACAGCCAGTTATTTTTGTTAATCAATACGTTTGCTATTTCCTCGGACGATTTTAAGTTCCCGCCTCAGAGTATAAGTCTTTAACAAACAAAATATTACTTTTAAGCCAAGTTTTGAAGAAAATTGTTTTCCCTTTATATAAAAACATCAAGTTTGACCATAACGGTTGCTTCAAAAATGTTTCCGGGCTTAATTTGTTTTGTAAGTCTTTGCATGTGTTAAAGCATGTGAAAGCTTGTTTATAGAATAGTGGCATTGTTTTTATTATTTCATAATTTTCAATTTTATTTTTAGTTGTATTAATCAAATAGTCCATGTCTATGTTGATCGGAGAGCAATAACTATTTACGTAACTCTTAATACAATGTTTTGTTTCTTTTAATCTAGGGAACCATGAGGCTTTTAACGCTTTAATCTTAGAGTCGACGTCAGTTATGCCTAGTCCGCCTTCTTTTACATGGCCAATTAACGTATTTCTTTGAATACTATCAGTTTTATTCCAAATGAAATTATATATTAATTTATTAATGCGTTTAATATATTCTTCATCGGGAATTTCCAAAATACTTGCAACATATATGAGTTTTGATAGTGCTAAAGAGTTTATTACAGTGCATTTCCTAAATAATGTTAATTTTCTTCTTTTCCACGATTCGAATAAAGTGTCTATATCATGATAAATTTTCATCCAATTTTTATTATAACATTCAATTTTATCATGACCTACATAAATACCTAAACATTTTACTGATTTTTTCGTGACTGTTATTCCCTCGATTTCTGAAAACATATTTTTAAAAGGACCAAGCACAATACATTCAGTTTTACTTATGTTAACCTTAGATCCTCCATGAGTACAGAAACTGTTTACCGTTTCCAAAGCATGTTTAAGTGAATCAATATTCTGTAGAGTTAATGTCATGTCGTCGGCATGTTGTATATTTTTTACTTCTTTTTCCATAAAGTTAGCTTTAAAACCTTGTATATTTTCATTATTCTTTATTTTTTCTGATAAAATTTTGGCAACAAAAAGATATAGAATGGCTGATATTGGACAGCTTTGTCTTATTCCCCTTTTCATTTCGCATGTTCTTGAAATCCATCCGTTATTCTTTAATCTAAATATTGGACTTTGATATACAATTTTTATCCAATTTAAAAAGTTTCCCCCGAAGTTGAATTTTTTGTAGTGTTTTAAATAAAAAATTCCATTCTACTGAATCAAAGGCTTTTTCAAAGTCTAAAAATAATAGGATCCCCTCTTTGTTAAAATTTTCACAATATTCAAAAATATCTAAAATAAAACGGGCATTAATACCTATATATCGGCCTTTTATATAAGCTGTTTGCTCATTACCAATTTGCTTTGAAATCAAGGTTTGTAATCTACGTGCAAAAATGAGTGCTATGATTTTGTAATCTGTATTAGTAAGACTAATTGGTCGGTAATTTTTCAAATCGTTTTTTCTTCCTTTTTTATGCAAAAGGGAGATAACTGCAAGTCTTTGAGAAAATGTCATTTTTCCGTTCAAAAAAATTTCCTTCATCATGTTATAAAATAAGGAGGATAATTGATGCCAGAAACATTGATAAAATTCATTGGGTATATAATCGAGGCCCGGGGGTTTATTTGATTTTAAAATTCATAACGGTTTCTTTACACTCATTCATTGACGGAAATGCATCACACATACTTTTATCAGTTTCAGATAGTGTATTTACCTTACAATTTTTCAAATACAAGTCGATGTCTTCATTTGATATTAGTTTTGAATTATATAGGTTTTCATAGTAGTCACACATTGCACCAAGAATATCGTTATCTTTGGTGAGAAGATTATTTTCGCTTAAAACTTCGTGGATAACATTTTGTGTTTGGTGCTTCTTTTCTAAACTAAGAAAATATTTAGTATTTTTTTCACCATCACTAACCCATTTTGCTTTCGAACGAATTTGAGCACCTTTTGCTTTTTTATCATAAAGATTGTTTAGCTTATTTTCTAATTCACGCTTTCTGTTCATATCCATTGGTATATGGTTAGAATTTTCAATTTCGGAAATTTCTTGTTCAATTTGGAATATTAATTGTTTATATGTTTTTTGGCGTTTGATGAAAAAAGCTATAGAAAAATCTTTAATTGATATTTTTAGAGACTCCCATTTATCAATAAAAGAACCTTCTTCTTTACTTATGTCTGTGATTATTTTGTTGACTTGACGTTTATATTCATTACATTCTAAAAGTGACGTATTTAGTTTCCAGTATCCCTTTCCCCGTTCATTGTCATATACAGATAAATAAAATTTTATTGCTCTGTGGTCAGACATTCTGGTCCCGTTATTATGAGTACCGGGATTTCTACAAATACTTATTTGTTTTATTTTTATCAACAAAGATGTGCTTATAAAGATATAATCTATACGGCTTTTTGGAATATTGTTTGCATCACACCAGGTATAACCATTATTATTTACACATTTATCTCTCCATAAGTCATTTAAATGCAAACTAACAATAATGTCGCTCAATATTTTTGAATTAGTATTTTATCAGTATTTTCCCCATCAAGATGACAGTTAAAATCTCCACATAAGATAATATTCTCTGTGTTTATAGAATTCTTAATGATAAATCTTTTCATTCCTTTCAAAAAATCAATTCTACATGTTTCTTTGTTCGGTGCATAAATATTAACTAAACTATAGGAAATATCACCAATATTAAAATTGACCAGTATTTTTCTGCCATCACTGGTCTTATGTATATTTTTTATCTCAATATCTAACCCCTTTTTAAACAAAATAGAAACGCCTCTACTAAAAGGTCTATAGTCTATAGTCTCTTAGTCTATATTTAAATTTTTTTTGCTCTTTTCAAAAGCATATTCTTCAAACATGCAGTTCATTTACCGCTTCTTCGATTAAGATATATTTTTCTGTAAAACCTATTAATATTTTGCTGTTTGTATCTGTAAACTTATAATATATAGAGAAGTCCATGTATGTTTTTCTCCTATTTTTAAACGTTTGATAAAAAGTATACTGCATTACCTACATAGATATATTTTGTGTCACGTATATGACTGAATACAGCAGATATATTTTCATTATCACGACGGGTCAACCAAACAGTGCTTACCTGACAGGTAAAGTTCTAGTAAATAAAAAAAAATGAGTTCAAATAACAAAATGAGTACCTTATCTACTATCTTTTCCATCCAAAATAAGGATAAAAACTGATGATACTACACACAAAAAATTAAACTCTGACTCTTTCAATTTGAAAAAAAGCCGACTACCAACATAAATAATTCATTTCATAAATATATTGCTTTAAGTTGTTAATAATCCGAAATATTTTTTTCCAATGCATTCTAATCAATATTTATTTGCACAACACACAATCTTTCATTGATTTTGTCTCTCAATTGCGCTATACCTCTCTCTTTAGAAATAGGATTTTCTGGACTTTTTTCTTGACTTCACAATGACTACCTACAAGTGTACATTCTTAGGGTCACAACAAGATATGTCAGCTAAATTCTTTTATCTTAATATTCAACAGAAAAATCTAGAGTGCAGAATAAAACTACCTTACAATTCCCTGGTGATGGAAAAATTGTGTTTTGGAGAGGGTTTGCATAGGCTTTGCCTGTTGCCCAATCCATTTGATTGTTCAATAAAATATTTTTACATTTAAATTCTAATCTTTTAATATTGGCATTTGACATAACAAAAAAAATCAATTTTGTAATACTTTATTTTAGACTACACAAAGGTTTGAGTAATATCATTACAAATGTGTTATGGCAACAGCGTAATGATTTACTCTTTCATAGACGTTATTATTGAAAACGATACATACTAGTATATACAAACTTTATTTTGATAAATATTACCAAAGATTTTTTTTTTTTGCTTTCTTGTATTTTTATTTTATTAATTATCTGGTTGATTGGCCGACTTCTTCAGTTTTACAAATGCATCCGTTAGCAATATCTATTCAAATATACATGTAATGCCGTTGAACGCAATGACTTATAAAAGCAGTTTTGAATGTATTTTGATCAAAAAGATCTGACAGTCGACTGGTGAATCAAGCTGCCTTATTTTTCGTAAAGGCCCATACATAGCCTTCTGTGCACACTCACATAAACGGGTTTTGCTATGTTTAAAGATTCTAAATTGAAAAACCAATTCCCATGTATTTTAAATCCTTAACATTTTCTAATATCGCATTCTTTAAGAAAAATTCCTATTGGGACTTTACAAAATACAAATATTTTGTTTTATTCTTAATATATTTTCCCCATGGGAACATTTCTCTAACCAATGACTGCATTTTATTTAAGAATCAAATGTTCTTAAGACATTTACAGATGAACTCAATCAGATCGTGTTAAGGATGTTGTTTACTCAGGGTTTGAGTTCTCAAATTTGGATTGATATTAAGTTAAATGTCATGAGTAAAATTTGTTCTAAACACATAAATTATTATCGAAATGAATATTTATTAGCATAGCATTTGATATTTAAACTACATTATGGAATTAGGCCCAAACAAAATTTGACTTTTAGCAGAACAGAGGAAATTCGGACTAATTTTTTCAAATTTTATTTTTCACTGAAATATTTGTGGCAGTACTTTAATATCAAAAGTTAAGATTTGATTTGTTAGTCAACATAATTTTGCATATTTTCTGCTGTTTAACCTGTAAATTTTACACATTATGTATATTTGTATAAGTTATAAAAGTTTTAACAAATTGATTTATACCATACACTTCAAACTATTATTTTCTTGAAAATGAATATTCATTCTATAGATCAAATTATTTGTGACAGGTATTTTTGGTATTTTCTGTTTTTAATAACTGCTTTGACGATTACTAAACGCATTTTTTTCTGAAACTTCTTTTCAATAATTTTAATACGTCATTCCAATAATCAGATATCAGAAATCAGATATATTGCTTTTTTCGCTGTCGAAATATAAACGGTAGAAACATGTAAATGTGAATTAAGTTATTCCAATCATATCAATAGTGAGATCAGATATATTGCTTTTTTCGCTGTCGAAATATATACGGTAGAAACATGTAAATGTGAATTAAGTTATTCCAACAAACGCTGCAAAACGTTAATTTGTACGAAAATATTGATAACAACCGAACAATAGTTTGAGCATAATTTGTAATTTTTAAAGGAGGATAAAGAAATGTAAGGTAAGAACAAATTAAAAATTCCTTCGTGGTATTTGTAAACATAATATATAATGAAGGTGTAAAACACGGAAAATCCTACGTTAAGTAAAGTATAGCGTATAATTTCAAATCTTAGAATTGAGTACATAACAAACAAGAAGTTGTGCTAAAGGTTAATTAAATCCGCCTTCAGAAATGATATTCAGAATTAAAATTTTGGATCGATGCCCATACATCTTTTATGTTCACTACTTGATCCGTCTATCCATCTTTATATCAATTGCAATTTCTTGAAGTTTTGTATAAACTCAAAGTACTGAAGTACTGACGGGAGTTGATTTTATTGGTTATTATTTATTTTAAATCAACGATATGTAATTTCGCATGGCAAGTAGTTTCTTAGCTGTGCTTGAATAATTACGCCCTTTTTTTCCTTATATTTCAGACAAGAATTCCGAGCTATAGACGGAAAACCCCATATAAATCATGTTGTGTAAAATTTAAAGATATAATTGATGCCATCAAACTCTACGATAAATTATGTATCAGTAATAGAAATATTTCTGGAAAATTGTATCCAAACAAATTTTAACAAATAATGATAAAGTCTAGTCTACGCCAGTACTGGTTCAATCTTTAGATTGGATAGTCTACCTTTGATTCCAAACGATACTGCTGTGGATATGGCGCTTTGGTAATCAATGACAGAGAACTAGTGTTATTGATTTCTGGCTTAGGAAAACATACGACTACAAAAAATATCTAAATTGTTCGTACCATTTAAATCCGACTAATTTCAAGGTATTCATAAATAAGTTTCCTTGAAAAACAATGCTTCTCTATACATTATATATATAGAATTTATCGATTATTTTCAAGTGATCCATATGGTTTTCCATTCATGAGTTTTGTGCTTAGATCCAAACATTGTTTCACTTTCGTTTTGCCCGAGTAACTGCATAAGAGTGTTGATTTAAATTAGCTCCCAAAAATGAATCATTTATGGCAAAGCCAAATCAATATTAATCGATTAAAAACCGATACGACCTCGTGACGAGTAACGAGTAGGTCTTCAGTCCGATTTTTTATTTTAAATGATACCATGAAATATCGATACAATTTCAGAAATAACCCCCCCCCCCCAAACTTTCAGATAATGAATGAAAAAAATGACAATAACAAACCGTCAACCATCTCAAAAATCCATAAAATCCATAAAACGAAATACAAATTCAAAGCAGAGCAACACGGACCTCCAAGATAGAGGTAGGATCAGGTGCCTAGGAGGAGTAAGCATCCTCTGCTGACCGGTCGCACCAGCCTTGTGTTCCTTGTCACAATTAGGCATGTCATAATCGAGGTAAATGTCGAAATCGGGAAATGTCATAATAGGGAAAAACCGATACGTTGATGATCTGGTTTGTTTGTGATGGTCAAAATACAAACCTGGGGCAAACACGGACCTCCATTACTTTAGAGGTAGGATCAGGTGCCTAGGAGGAGTGAGCATCCTCTGCTGACCGGTCACACCCGCCGTGTGCTCTTTGTCGTAATCGGGAAAATAAAAACCGCAAAAGTCTGTAGACAATTAGGTAATTAATAATGGTCTAACAATTAACGTCAGTCAGCATGCGACTCAGTGTAGTCAAGATTGTATTTGCTGACAAGGTCGTCGTATGAATAAAAAGGCCTAATAACGTCAGAAATGGGTGTGATAATGATTTTTTTAAACAGATATTGTAGCGATCAACAACTTTGCTTCTAATATGTTTTACAGTGTGACCGTTGTGGCGAGCGCAGAATGAACTACACATCTACATGTATCATCATTGTTGAATGCAACCTGTGGACTTGTCCAAAAATAAAACTTTCAGTGGCTTTCTCTCGAAAACCGCAAGGAACCCGAAGTTATCAAACATTTATTCCAATTGTCCCGCCGTAGGCTAATATACTTCAACAAACTACCACTGAGCATTAATTAAATGTAAAACAGACTTATTAAAATATTTTGATAAATACAAAGCCGTTTGAGGTTTTTTTTAATGCAAATACAATAATGTCTAGTCATTCCTTTACTTTTTAATAATGAGCATTAAAACAGCAGTAAACAATAAATTGTTTGTGTGTGTTATTTCTCATTTTGTTCCTTGTTGTTATCTGGGTTTTAATTATTTTCCTCTGTAACATCAATTTTGTTTTTAATTTTTTAAAATTTTTGTATGCAATACATGCGTTGTAGACATGTGCTCTCCCCCTTTTTTAGTGTGTGATATCCAATATTTTTTATAGGTTTGACCATATATGCAACTAACAAATAAATATTTCAACAGTTTATTTTTTCCCTTTTTGTTTTATTTATTACAAAATGACGTGGCTGCACGTTGTTTTATCCACCTCTAAATTTATCGCGGGAAATTATAGTGCGAGATCACTGTGACGTCATACTTAACTTTCTTTTACTCTCGACAGTTCTCGTAAATTGTCGGATAAATTCGGGGAAGGAAATGACGTCATATGTCGGCAAAAGTTTAGATAGGTAGTTTTTTTTAAGTAAGCATGTGTTGTTATTTTTAGTGTTTTTAAAGGATCTTTCATTGTTAAATGAAATAGATGTATGCAATTTAGAGGTAAGAATTTTCCTTAGAAACGCTCCCTGTTCCACCATGTTGCTATGCACCGCAAAGGATTATTGGGATATGTAGAACTATTTCACGCGGGTCCACAAAAATTTCTTTGAACAATGTGCAGATTTCAACTCGAATTTCCTCCGTCCGTACACGTTGTCTATAGAGCTCGCTACGCTGCGCTCGCTATGATGCATTACAAAATGTTGATCGTTTTTAAGTTATTTGTAATAGACTTTACGAGTCTCTTGGCCCTTTATTAAAGGGGCCAGCCTCGTTTTCTTGAGTACATACAAAAGATCTTACAAATAATAATATTTTTTGTTATCACACCTATAAAAATTTGTTCTTCACTTTTAAGATACAAATGATATTTTAGGGACCACTTCTGTAGATCCTTAAGGTATCCGATCCATAATAGCCCAATATTCAATGAATCTGGATGCATAGCATATGTGTATGAGCTCAATACTCAGTATACTTGGACATAATTTTCTTGTTTAAGTATCAGTATGTAGGAGTGGAATGTGTCCTAATAAATGACCTTTTCCTGTTCATTAGGAGTTGCCCCCCCCCCCTTTTGATTTTAATCTATAAAAATCAATTTAAAAAATTATATACGGTATAAAATTTATTTTCAATAGTATCTGTACTACTAAGGATTAAATTCATCTTTTCACCAAAGCATTTATTGATATTTTAAGTATTTACATTTTTATTGTAAAAAATGTGCTTGTCCCAAAGACCTTAATGCAATCTTCATTAATTAATAATTGCTTAGTTAATAATATTTTTGAAAATTTCTCTCGGTAAATCTTTTTCTAATCTGAAAAGCTATTCAGGGTTAGAACAATTACATGAACACATGATTCATATGGGTCGGACACGTTTATAGGGACATACATTGGATTTTTGATTAGTGAAGTCGATTAAAATCATCAATGCAGACATTTTCTCTTCTACAATGCTTAACAAAATATGTCTCCTTCTTTAGATATATTGCGTCAAAGTTTAAGGACTTTAGTCCCTAAAAAATCCCTATTTACGTAATAAATGGGCGTGGCAATGATTTTTCAAACAGATATTGTTACGATCAGCAACATTGCTTCGATAATGCATTACAAAATCTTGAAAGTTTTTAAGTTATTTGTAATAGACTTTTCGAGTCTCTTGGCCCCTAATTTAAGGGGCCAGTCCCTTTTTCTTGATTTCATACGAAAGGTCTTACAAATACTAACATTTTTTGTTCTTACACCAATCTTAAATTCTTGTTCATTTTTTAGATACCAATGATTGAATATTTTAGTGGCCAGTCCTTTAGATCCTTCATTGGGAGAGGCATTGGTGTTTCGATGGAATCAATGAGATGGTCAATTCAGACATTTTCTCTTCTACAATGGTTAACAAAATATGTCTCCTTCTTCAGATTTATTGCGTCACAGTTCTAGGACTTTGGCCCCTAAAAATCGCTAATTTCGTCATAAATGGGCGTGGGAATGATTTTTTCAAACAGATATTGTTAAGATCAACAACTTTGCTTCTATAATGCAACAAAATCTTTATCGTTTTTAAGTTATTTGTAATAAACTTTACGAGTCTCTTGGCCTCAAATTAAAGGGCCCAGTCCCTTTTTCTTGATTTTGGTGGAAAGAACTTCTAATACCCTACCACTTTTGTTATATACCGTATAACGGGTATTTTTTACGTGCTGCTAATTTTTACTAATTTTTACGAGTTTCATAAATCCGTAAAAATTAAACACGTAAATTTTCACAGAAGTAAAAAAACACAGCTCGTAAATTTTCTACATTGTACGTATGAGAGTAATGTTCATGACCTTCAGGTCAGTCTCTGACGGCTGTACATGTAGGTATATTTGAGCGTTTTTGGTCACGTGGTGATAACAATTAAAATCTTTCTATTCAATCTTGAGTATTTTTTAAAACTATAATGCCACGTTAGTAGCTAGATTTCAATAACTCAGTCAATAACTATGACGGAGATACGATGCTATTTTAATTCAGTATCTACAGTGTAGTGCCATAAGTGTTTCACGCTTGCACGACGTCATGTGTATTCAGTACGAGAATTCAATGTAACAAAACACATACTTACCTTAATACAGTTGATTACAAACTTCTGACATTTTAAGTATTTGGTGGCCTTTAGCTTTATGAACAGCATTTAATCTGTTTGGTAAGGACTCATATAAACCCTGTATATATGCTGGGGTAAGGAAGGTCCAGATATGCAGGACAGCATCAACAGGTCCTGTTTTGTTTAAATGTTGTGTTGCTCCTTTGCAAGATTAATTTTTATTAATCTCCATACATTTTCTATGAGGTTTAGATCTGGTGATTGGGATGGCCAGTCTAAGCAAGTGATATTATTTTCTTCTTTCCAGGCTTTAGCCCTAGCTTACATGTGGGCGGGACAATTGTCGTCCTGAAACACCCAGGGGTTGTTACAAAAGTGTTTGGCAACAACTTGCCACAAATTATTGTCTAAAAGCGTAATGTTCTTATCTGTGTTTAAATTTCCATCTATTGGTGTTAGTAAGCCCACTCCTGAGTAACAGATACAGCCCCAAATCGACACAGATAGACGAACTCTGCCATTTCGGACCAAACGTAAACCAAGGCATTCCGGTCTCCATTTTACATCGGCCTTTCTCCAGACATAAACTTTATGATCAGTTCCTAAAACAACCTGAGTTTCGTCGGAAAATATAACTGTTTTCCAATTTTGATCCACAGACCAGTTTTTATGATCACGGCACCATTTAACACGCTTTACTCTGTTGACCTTTGAGATTGTTAGAGTCTTCGCAACTTTTCGGCGATTATATTTCCAAAAGTATAATCTGCGCTGAACAGTTCGTGTTGACAATGGGTTAGGTATAGATTTATTTAATTCTGAAGTTAAATCACTCAGACTCTTTCTACGATCCTTCAAAACCAACCTGTTCAAGACACGATCTGACTGATCACTTGTAAGTTTTGGTCTTCCGCTTCGAGTGTTATTTGCTACACTTTGTCGAACAGCAAACCTCTTCAAAAACTTAGAAACTGTAGAGCGATCATATCCGGTAATTTCGGCAATCTCAGAATTATTTCTACCTTCTTTATGAAGACGTACGATCTGTTCCTTTAGGACTGGTGACATTTCACGGCGATTTGAAGCCATGTTTGTTTACGTCTGCTTCTGTATCTAAAAATAGTCCCACGCGCCATCGGGGAATCCAAAATGACGTATACACACTCTATTTTCTACCGTCCAAATATAACTGAGGAACGATGTATAATAACAGAGATATGAGGAATTTAGTTCAGAAGATAATTTTATTATTTCGTCAACATAATTAACGTTTTTAAATTTTAAACATAAACAGTTAAATGCTTTTTTTGGTTTTTCATACGCACTATAAAGGTGACAGCGTATGGCAGAACAAAAATACACTAAAAGATAACACAGAAGGAGCAGCTAGTTTCTCCATACGTATAAGTGAAAGGTTTGGTCGTGGGGTCAGTCCGGGTAAGTCCGTGAAGTTCGTGCTTTCAAGGAGCTTTAGTTTTGATTGATCAAGAAATAATTTATGTAAAAGTCAATACAATAATACAAAGAAGACATCATTCCAAGTGAAACTTTTTTATCTACTATAGAACACGGGCACCTGCATGAGTGATGACGTTGCAGTTTTTTTTACGATAAAAATATATTTACGTTTTTCTTCTCCAGCCCCTCGGCCAGAAGACTGTCTCTTCCGAAATCACAAGCCATCACGAACACAGATGGAATATGTTAAAACTAAGAATGAGATAATATATAAATAGTGCCTGTTTGGGAGGGTACCAGTTTAAATTGACACCCCGAGAAACCATTGTCAACCGATCGTGGTGAACAATGAACAGATAGGGAGAGAGAACCCATATCAAAAAAAATATAATGGACTGTGACCGTGCACCCAACCTTCTCCACCCTGCCTCCTAGAGAGAGAGAGAGAGAGAGAGAGAGAGAGAGAGAGAGAGAGAGAACCTGGGATCTCAGATGGGATGAAAAATCCCACCATTCTCCCATGGGGTTTTGAAATTTGAGAGACAATTATAGGAAAACTAGAGCAATCCGAACAATCAGGTTGGCATGATAGGTTCGGAGTAGAAAGTCCCATCAAAATATATAAGCAAAAGAAAGTTATATCTAACCGAAAGGGTAGCTGAAAGTCCGGACTGTGTCGTGTACGGACTTAAATGTCGCACTGTTAATATATGGTGCATGGCTGTGTATTATTTTTCGTCTTTAAGTAAAAAAATTGTTTTAATTTAGACTTTTCTGAGTATTAATATGGAACTGTTTTTCAGGTTTTTTTCCAATAACACGTCTAAACATGTTTTCATAATATTTATCATTAAGGCTGCTGGTGATATTCGTTTTTGAAATAGTCCATGAATATAAAAATATACATAAATATATAACATTTTTAGTATCTTGTCATACGGTTACCTTTGAATTTCATTATTTATTTTGTTTTCGGGGTCTTTGTCAAAGCCTAACATATTATTTTTTGTCGTCTATTTAGACATAACCTTTTACAAAATGTAATGCTATCATACATGTACCTAATTATTGAAAGTCACAAATATATCAAACTGAATAGCGAGACATTCATTCGTGGTCATGCCTTATGTTTAAATATAAGTATAATTGTCATCCTGGACGAGAAGGTTCTAGTTAATAACTTGTAACCAAGCAACACCAATGGATGCAAATAACAAGTCCAATAGTTTGACTGAGAATCCCAACAACCAAACAGATATGGATAAGAACAGTTATAAGAATTCCACGGACTCCCAACCCCCGACACCTCCTCCACCTTACGTCGATGGATTCAACTGCAGCTATGAAAACAATGCAACGGTCATCAACGAAAAGGAAAAGACTGTAAAAAATGGCAGTGCATCGACAGACAGTATCCTTGCCATGGACAATTCAGAAAAAGATCCTATGTTAAACGAAGGAGCGGAAGCACTGATTTTGAAAGTCGAGCGCCAGGGACTGATTTATAAAGTCAGCGAAAGTCCCCCTTTTCATCTTTTACTTTTCTTTAGTTTTCAGGTAACATATTTCGAAATTAACTTTTAAAGATTTTCAAATAATAAATTGCATGCATATATGTAATTTAAAATAAGGACTATAAAATGTTCATCAATGCCCAATTGTACTACCTCCTTATATAATCTTTAATGTTTGTGTTTTGAAAACAAAAGATACGTGTTTTAGTAAGTTATATGTTGTTTCTTTTCTAAATCAGATTTATGATACAATGTTAATTGTACCTGAAGTAATTTTCAAAATAACACCAGGTTCTAATTGACATCTTCATTTTAAACTATAAAAAAATTCTTATTAATTTCTATCGTACTTCTCTGGGACTATAATCAGAAGTAAAATTTATGATTCTGGACGAAAATCTACATGAATCTTGGACTGCAAATGCATACAACAGGGTTAAATATTCTATTGAACAGCTTTTTTTTTCTATGGAAGTGTTATGTGTTAATTTTTTTTTGGAACTCCAAATAATTGTAGCAATGCCTTCTATGTCTGAAATCAAGTATAAAATCTACCATGCTGGTTTCTGAAGTTATGTGCGCCAGGAACCATGGAGAATTTAAGTCACTAATCATGTCAATGAGTCTGCTTATGTCGGGAATGTGCACCTTTCTGCAGAATACCGTGGGATTCAGGTACGATTAATTAACAATTGATTATCTAATTATGCGTTTTATATGCCCCGTGTAAATATATAGCTATTTATTGAGCAAATATTAAAGTTCTACACAAAGATTTGAGCACTTAATGAAATCATATAAACCATGTTTAATTAGATATATGAATGTTTCAATGCGATGAGTAAGTTTTTCATGTCATATTGAAATTGAATTTGTTTTGATTAGTGGGAATTTAAATAAAAGAAATAATGTTTGATTCATTAAATATTAATTGATATTAAATTAATATTAATATTAAAATTCAGATTACCTGTCTATCAAGGGCCTATTGCATCCTATGTGCTACCCCTTGTTGTTCTTCTTGATGTGCCACAATACGCATGCCCAGACCTCAATACGTATTATAATCAAACAATAGGTATATATCTATCTATCCATATATCTATCTATCTATCTATCTATCTATCTATCTATCTATCTATCTATCTATCTATCTATCTATCTGCCTGTCTGTCCGTTTGACTGTTTGTCATTCTTTCTTTCTTTTACAATTTACTGTTGTGAGAATGACTTCTATATCATTAAAAACTTGACAGTTATAACAAATGGTAAGTGTTTTTCATTTAAGGAAACGTTTCTGAAGTCAGCGAGGTGGTAATAAAGGATTTGTATTTCCGAGAAGTCATCCTTTCCAGATTTTTGCAGGTGTATTTTATATACAGGTTTTGGATCCACAGAATTTTTTTTATATACATTGCATTTATAGGGAGAATTAAAGACTTATGTGGTCATTTCCATTGCTCTAGAACTCTTTGATTCGTAAATTTTGCCCTATATTTGTCCCTAGACCAATGATAATAGGATACAAACACTTACAAAACCCGACGTAATTTTAATAAAGTTGGCACATACTTGAATAACTTTATTATTCACAATACCATATACGCAGTAAAGAAAATACATAATAATAAATATCATTGGAGAAAAACAAAAATATTTTATGACCTCGTGTAAACGGTACTACTCCAGCAGACTTTCATGTATTTATTTCTCCTTTTATCAGTAAAAAAAATGACATAAAGTTTTATGCATTCCTTATATAATACATTTAAAACATGTTTGAAAAGTCCTGAACAGCCTGTATGATTTATGCTATGATTGAGGTTTTAATTATTTTTTTTTGTTTCATATCTTTTTGGTGTAAAAAAAAAAATCATCACATACTTTCAACAACTGAACTATTTATGTAAATACCTTCTTCTTTTTTGATAGATGTCCGGTGCATTAATTCTGGCGGGTTTCCTTCACATGTTTGTTGGTTTAACAGGAACCGTGGGGTTTTTACTGAGATTCATTGGCCCCATCACAGTTATTCCCACAATCCTTCTAATCGGAATCAACGTTTACACAATCACCTACATGTTCTGCAGTACCCACTGGGGTGTTTCCATTTCGTAAGGTTCTAGAAAGCATTATTTGTAATAATTATCTTCTTATTTTTACATTTTCCAGTGTCTTTGTATGTGATAGAACTTTAATACAAATTTTGTTTTTATATTTCAATGAATAAATATTTGGCACAAAGTCTAAAATGGGCGAGTTCAGCAGCAATATTCACTTCTTTGTGACGCGTGGTAATATAGTGGGAATTAAATTTAAAAAAAGATATGTGTCATTATAAAAGACGTAGGCTCTTGGAGAGGCAAATTGTTTTCATAATTTGCACGATAAGAATAATTAATGACAATAAATTTAATTTAACAGAAAGTGCAATAAAAATAATAATAAACGTAAAAAAAAGAAATATGAATCACTCGTTGGCGTCTATGGGGAGATCATTACGGTGGGAACATCCAATTTGCTGAGAGGGCCTTTCAGACTTTATCGGACTTAACCACGCTCCCCACCGGTTTGATCGCCCCATAAAAATTATGAAACGATTCCTTTTTTCTATATTCAAACGGTTTGCTTGCTTTGAATTCAAAATGGTTTTGGTTGGTGTAAATGAATAAGACTCAAACGTATGTTTTCTACAATAGCACTGCAGGCATTGTTCTCATCCTGTCTCTATACATGGACCGATGGAATATGCCAGTACCTCTTTGGACACCAAAGAAAAAATTCCACATCATTCGATTTCCACTGCATCAAGTTTTCTCGGTAATGTATTGTATACATCTACTACAGTCTGAAGTATTCGAAATGAAGTTTCTCTTGATAACCATCAGTATTCTTTTTCAGATGTTAATAGGTGCAATTGTTGGATGGACAACGTGTGTTATTTTGACAAATATGGGCGTGTTCAGTGACGATCCGAACAGCCCGGAGTTTTTTGCCCGGACCGATTCCAGAAATGATGTTATTCACAAAACACCCTGGTTTGTCTTCCCTTACCCTGGTACGATTTTACTGTGTTCTTTGTATTTTTATTCCAACGTTAATAGTCAGCCAAAAGTTGTTATTTTTTATAAGAAAATCTCGCTTAGGCTAAAAAAGATTATATGTTTCTTGCACTTTATAATTATGCAATATCTCTATTAAATATTAAAAAAGTGATATAGGCTTCTTCTTAATCATTTTATGATAATGTTCTTTTAGTATTCATCATAATGTTTTAACCTAACCTTCAATCTCATATCTTTAAATACCAATCAAGTATATTTTATATTTTTCGAACAATTATTGTTACCAAACAGTGCAATGGATAAGAGCGTTAACTAGGAATCTGCAAGTCATATAAATGAGAAATTTAGAATCCCGCGGGGACTTTTATAATTTTATCAAAAAAAAATGTTTATTGGTAAAATATAATTCAAACTTTAAAATCTAAGCCTGTGAAAGTACTTTTGTCATTATGTACTTTTATTCACATTAATATCAACAGCTGTCCTTAAAGGGGCATGGTCACGATTTTGGTCAAATTTTATTTTTGTTTTTATTATCTTAAATGCTTTTGGAATGCATTTCTAATTATCAAATTAAATTTGAGAGTCAGTAGTAGAGTTATAAGCAAGATACAGGGCTCACAATTCCTTGCCTTGTAAACAAGGCTCGTGCCCTGTTTTGAATATACCTTTTCAAGCTGATTTGTCCATTTTCTTATTCATTTTAAGCATAAATAAACAGTTCCAAACGTTTAACACATTCATTTTCAGTCTAAAAGTGGAATTTTCACTTCAACATTCAAAATGTAAACAAAAGCTTTGTTTACATAGTAAAGAATTGTAAGCTCTGTAACTTGCTTATAACTCAACGAATGACACTCAAATTTTGGTTGCCTGTTAAAAATGCCCTACTTAAGCATTGAAACATTAAAATCGGAAAAGTATTTTTTTTTTACCAAAATCGTGACCATGCCCCTTTAATCAATTATAAAAACATATCGTATACTAGGCATGTACGGGACTCCTGGCTTTGATATCGGAGTCTTTTCGGCCTTTCTGACAGCGACCGTTGGCTCTATAATTGATTCTATCGCGGACTACTACGCCGTCGCTAGAGTGGTGCGTGTTCCACCACCTCCAGTTCATGCAATGAACAGAGGAATTCTAGTAGAGGGGTTTATGAGCATGATGGCAGGTTTTTGGGGCGCAGCGCACGGGACAACGACATTTGCTGGAAACATTGGAGTAATCGGTCTTACTAAGGTTCGATATTTCATTTCAAATAATATTAACATGATAACTTAAAGAATTTTTTTCTGGGAAATGAATTCAAAGGTTCGTTTTACCATCACAAATTATATTTTCATGAAATATCAAGGGTATCTGATTCTGAGTAAAAAAATCGTAATTATATTCATATTTATACAGTTTAATTGCATCCTGGTTTACCTTTTGGTAAAAATTCAATGGTCTATCCTTTCTCACCCCCCCCCCCAAAAGTAGGACTAAATGTTTCAATAGTTTGCCATATAGTCCTTGAATAGTGTAGAACCATTTAAATTCGTGGCGGCAAATTTGCGGGCATTGCTTAAATTTAACAGGTTTGTGGGGACGTAATTTCGTTAACCTCTTATACCTTCAAAAGGAAACATCACTTTATTACCCTTATCTATGAATTCGTGGAGTATGTTAATCCGTTGATGAGAGGTACCCACGAGTTCCACGAAAAAGAACCACCACGAAATCTATTGATTCCAAAATATATAATTTTCAGTGAAGAAAAAAATCCATCTATTTTACTTTTTAAATGTGAGAATTTCGCTTAATATTTATATAGAGCCCTTCTTCAAAATCTGAGCAGTACAGTCTACTTAAAATAATGACATCGATTGACGAATAAATATATTTCAATTTCTTAAATAGAAATTATAAACATCATAGTCCTCTTAGAAAATTCGATCTCTCAATAGAAAAAATACAATAAGATTTAACGTGGGTTTTACCTTTATTTTTAGGTGGCAAGCAGAAGTATTTTCCAGCTGCTCGGTATCATGCTGATGGTTCTTGCTGTTTTTGGTAAATTCACCAGCGTCCTCATAACCATTCCATACCCAGTAGTGGGAGGGCTACAAGTTGTTGGTTTCGGTATATTCCTTGGCCTTGTGTTCGGGAACCTGCAGTATATCGATATGAACTCGACCAGAAATCTTGCTATTATAGGCTTATCAATTTTATGGGGTCTTATGATTCCGTACTGGTCAAAATTAAATGGCGATGATGTCATCAAGACAGGTATGTACTTACTTTTGTTTTGTTTCTGTTGTTGTTGTTTATGATGTTTTTAGTAAATTGTTCAACACCAAACCATAAACAATCTGACTGATATGTTGTAAAGTTGATAAAAATGTGGTTGTGTCTGTTTTCTTTAAAATACGAAAACGGTTTGATTTTTCTCTTTAGGGAGTGATCATGCTGACAACTTTTTAAAGATGTTGACAAGAAATCCTAATTTTTCTGGTTTTCTTATTGCCCTTATTTTGGACAATACCGTGCCAGGTTTGTGAATATTATTGTTTCAGGGTGTTAAGCTCTCGCTTCAATTGCATAAGTTTTCCTTCCTTATTTTTAATGAACATAATGTTCAATTTGGTGAAAAGAAAATTGAGGGGGGGGAGGCTATATAAAAAAATCATTATTCATTAATTTGATTATTGATCAAACAGTTGACAATGGTCAAGTTTTTCTGAGTATAATTTATCATGAACAAGTTGGTACACTCATATATAATTCTAAAAGTAGCGAAACTATTATTATAATGGCATATTTAAGATTGTGATTTAAAAAAATGATTATCATTTTTAAAAAAGTTACATGTCATTGCCTTAAATAATTTTTAACCTCTCTGAGAAAATTTGATTTACTGGAAACTGGATCGACAAAAATACGTAACACTTCTATTGTTCACTTTTGGTATTAAAATTCTATATTGTGTTTTGATAGGAACTCTAAAGGAGCGTGGTATGTTGATATGGCAGGGAGGGGACGATGGCGAAGGGGCGGATCAAGACGAGAGTTTTGAGGAGGGGCGGGAGGTGTATGACATCCCATGTCTGACCAGAATCATAAAAAAATACCGAATTTTATCATACATTCCATTTTTACCCACTTACGACCCAAATCAAACAAAAAAAGCTAAATAAGTCAATGTCAATTAAATCAAAGTGAATATAATTTAATTTATTGCAATTGCATGGAAATATTGAGAAATAAACAGATACTTTCTTCTACGAAATTGTCATTTCCACGCCTAAATTAACACAAGAGATGTATATTTATGTATCAAAAATTAGAAGATTTTTTTTTTTTTTTAATATTTATTTTTGTATCAATAAGAATAAAACTGGTTTACCCATGCAACCCCCAACCCCGTCTGATGAGATAATATATTATCTATTGGGCAGCGGCGGAATATTATATTACCAATAGAATCATTATTGAATATTTTTTCTCCCACTCCAGAACTCAATTCTGCTTATTTTTGGTCTCCAAATATTTTTCTCATATAGTGCATTTCTTTTTTAAAAACACTACTAGTTGGTTAATCAACCTCAAATGAAATAATAAAACTGTTTCTGATATTTGACTATGGCTCGGCCAGCATTAATATGTAATATCCTTCACCCTGAAACGTTTCTGGTTTACCGGTACGCGAAAAGTGAAGTTCAAAATTCTTATAACAAACTTGACTAAGTCAGATTCGGCTAATGAAACACAAAATTATAAACTGTTTGGACAAAAAAATCTTAATTAATGTTCTTCTCATTATCAGTTGCTTGCATCTGATACACGTCTGGAACTAGTTGCTATCCTTATAAACAATAAACATGTCAGTTACCCTTATGGAAGTAAATTATATATACCTATGCAAGTTAATTAATTTTTTACTAACCCGCAGAAACTTAACATAACGCTCTTTGAATTTCTAAACATTTCATGATTTCTCGCTTCATTAATTGTTTGTGCTCGTAAAATAAATTGTGGACCCATTCATTTGGTTTGAAAGATTCTGATATTAACATCAAATTAATTCTTCATTATATCCCCGTATATTAAACCAAATACAAGTTTAGAATATCTGCTATAGAAAGATGGAAATATCATACAATGTACTGAAAATGATTTATATAATACTATTATCAACGTCGTTAGAAATGTTGTGATATTTTATTTACCGTTTAAAAAAGTTGAAGATATTTACTCCGTACAGAAACCGCAGAAGAATCACAGAATACCCAAACCTGGTTTATACAGAACTACAATATCTTTGTAATTAAGCAGTTATATAATCATGTAATTAAAAATAATTTTAAGTTGTCACATGTTACTTATTTCACTTATGTTTTTACAACTTATACGATTACAATGAACTTTATTCTATTTAAAATGTTTCAATAACAGTAAAATAAAAGTTGCAATTAAAGTGTACATTTCGAAAATCATAGCGTCCTTTTACATGCATGATTGGCCCTCTCCCTCAAACTTAAAAAAATGAAATCGAGGTTCTATATATGGACTGTATGTATGTTTTGTTTTATCGTCTTGTTTCTATAGCCCAGGTCATACTAATCAACAGCGTCTCCGCATCAACACAACGCTACTACATAAAGTGTCATTTATTTAATTACTATTAACCTCTTAGTCTATATTTTAATTTGTTTGCTCTTTTCAAAAGCATATTCTTTAAACATGCAGTTCATTTACCGCCTCTTCGATTAAGATATATTTTTCTGTAAAACCTATTAATATTTTGCTGTTTGTATCTGTAAACTTATAATATATAGAGAAGTCCATGTATGTTATTCACCTATTTTTTAAACGTTTGATAAAAAGTATACTGCATTACCTACATAGATATATTTTGTGTCACGTATATGACTGAATATACCAGATATATTTTCATTATCACGACGGGTCAACCAGACTGTGCATACCTGACAGGTAAAGTTCTAGTAAATAAAAAAAAATTAAGTTCAAATAACAACTTCAATACCTTATCTACTATCTTCTCCATAAAAAATTAGGATGAACGCTGATAATACTACACACAAAAAATTAAACTCTGACTCTCTTTCAATTTGAAAAAAAAGCCGACTACCGACATAAAATAATTCATTTCATAAATATATTGCTCAAAGTTGTTCATAATCCTAAATATTTATTTTTCCAATTCATTCTAATCAATATTTATTTGCACAGCACATAATCATTCATCGATTTTGTCTCTCAATTGTGCTATACCTCTCTCAGTATTTCACATTATTTGGAAGTAGGATTTTCTGGACTTTTTTCTGGACTTCACAAGAAATACCTACAGGTGTACATTCTTAGGGTCACAACAAGATATGTCAGCATAAACTTTTATCTCAATATTCAACAGAAAAATCTAGAGTGCAGGATAAAACTACCTCACAATTCCCTGGTGATAGAAAACTTCTAACCTTTTAATATTGTCTTTTGACATAACAAAAAAAAACCAATTTTGTAATACTTGATTTTAGACTACACAAACGTTTAAGTAATATCATTACAAATGTGTTATGACATCAACATAATGATTTACTCTTTCATAGACGTTATTATTGAAATCGATCCATATATGCAAATTTATTTTGATAGGTATTGCCAAAGAATTTTTTTTTGCTTTCTTGTATTTTTATTTTATTAATTATCTCGTTGATTGGCCGACTTCTTCAGTTTTACAAATGCATCCGTTAGCCATATCTATACAAATACAATGCCGTTGAACGCAATGACTTATAAGCAGTTTTGAATGTTTTTTGATAAAAAAGATCTGACAGTCGACTCAGTCTGGTGAATCAAACTGCCTTATTTTTCCTAATGGCCCCATACATAGCCTTCTGCGCCCACTCACATAAACAGGTTTTGCTATGTTTAAAGAATCTAAATGTGAAAAAACCCAATTCCCAAGTATCTTAAATCTTTAACATTTTCTATAATCGCATTCTTTAAGAAAAATTCCCATTTGGACTTTACAAAATACAAATATTTTGCTTTATTCTTAATACATTTTCACCATGGGACCATTTCTCTAACCAATGACTGCATTTTATTTAAGACCAAAACTGAATCAAATGTTCTTAAGACATTTACAGATGAACTCAATCAGATCGTGTTAAATGATGACTTGCATTGTAGGTAATGAATCTCTATGGAAGCATATAAAAGCCACATTGACACATTTTTTATTGTTATTTTCCATACTTTAATCTGTAAAATTTGCACTTTAGTCATTTATATGTAAATTTTACACTTTAATCTGTAAAATTTACACTTTAAATAATCGGTAAAACTGACACTTTAGTTTGTAAAATTCAAACTGTACTCTGTTAACCACACACATTGATCTGTAAACCTTAACTAACTTTGATCTATAAAATTCACACTTTTAATTTTAAAATGCACACAATGATTTGTCACACACTTTAATTTTTAAAGTTCACACTGTACATGTAATCTATAAAAGTCCCTCTTTTAACCTGTAAATTTTACAGATTACGTATACTTTTATAAGGTATAACAGTTTTAACAAATTTATTCATACCATACACTTCAAACTATTTTTTCTTGAAAATAAATATTCAATCTATAGATCAACTTGTTTGTGACTAGTGCTTTTGGTACTTTCTGTAATTTTTAAATTGTTTTGAAGAAAACTAAACGCATGTTTTTCCGAAAAACTTTTTTAATGATTTTAATACGTCTTTCCAATAAGGTTAACACCGCCCAAGATAAAGAGAATCACAAATCGATTCCTCTCTATACTAAGCAAATACGAGGTAGAAATGCATATCAATAGTGAGATTAGATATATTGCATTTTTCTCTGTCGAAATATCAAAGGTAGATACAATCATGTAACTGTGAATTAAGCTATTCCAACAAACGCTGAAAACTGTTTGAACGAAAATATTAATAATAACCAAATTATAGTTTGAGCATAATTTGTATTTTTAAAGAAGGATAAACACATGCAAGGTAAGAACAAATTAAAACTTTCTTCATGGTATTTGTAAACATAATATATAATCCAGGTGTAAAACACGGAAAATCCTACGTTATGTAAAGTAGCGTATAATTTTAAATCTTAAAATTAAGTACATAACAAACAAGAAGTTGTGCTAAGTGTTAATTAAATCCGCCTTCAGAAATGATATTCAGAATTAAAATTTTGGATCGATGCTCATGCATCTTTTATGTCCACTTCTTTATTCATCTATCCATCTTTCTATCTATTTCTTTAAGTTTTGTTTAGAATCAAAGTACTGAAGTACTGACTGACGGGAGTTAATTATATTGCTTATTATTTATTTTAAAATCAATATGTAATTTCGCATGGTAAGTAGTTTTATAGCTGTGTTTGAATAATTACGCCATTTTTTATTTTTTCCGACAAGAATTCCGAGCTATAGACGGAAAACCCCATCTGAATCATGTTGTGTAAAATTTAAATATATCATAAACGCCATCAAACACTACACTGCATTATGTATCAGTAATGGAAATATTTATGGAAAATTGTATCCAAGCAATTTTTTAACAAACAAATAATAATAAAGTCTAGTCTACGCCGGTTCTGGTTGAATATTTAGACTGGATAGTCTGCCTTTGATTCCAGACGATACTGCTGTGGATATGGCGCTTTGGTAATCAATGACAGAGAACCAGTCTTATTGATCTCTGGCGTAGGAAAACATACGAGTACAAAAAATATCTAAATTGTTCGTACCATTTCAATCCGACTAATTTCAAGGTATTCATAAATATGATTCCTTGAAAAACAATGCTTCTGAACATACATTACATCGAATTTATCGATTATTTTCAGGTACTAAGTCTTGTCAGCGGTGATGGTTTTATATTCATGATTTGTGCTTAGGTCCAAACACTGTTTCACTTCTGTTTTGCCCGAGTAACTGCACAGGAGAGTTGATTAAAATGGTTCATTTATGGCAAAGCCAAGTCAATATTAAGGTGGCTCGACACACCAATGCATTATTTAAGGGATCGATGAAGAATCATTTTTGAGAAATGATTATTAAAAAATGACATCGATATTGGCTTCCAATTATTTTATATGAACTATTTTGTATTTTTTTTAAAGAAACCGTAAACATCGTTTTAGCTGCAAACAAGATAGCTAAGAGCTAAAAATTTGGTATCAATTGATGCCCAATTCAATTATCTATAAATACATATCAAAGAGGACCATGTAAACTTTTTAATATTTTTGTAAAAAAAATTATAAAAATGAAAAACGTAGATATTTTTTAAATCTATGGATAAAAACTGCAAATAAACTGTTACTCGCATTAAACAATTGTTGTACAATCATATTTCAACTAGAAATTGAAACGAAATAGTGATATCAAAGAAAAATTAGAAAATCTTAAAATCGAACCTATCCCGATTGTAATTAAACTGATCCCAAACGAAATCATATAAAGTTAGAATGTTTCACAATTTTGCGAAAACTTCAGGTTGTTTAGCTGTAAAATGGTTTTGTCATTCATTGACTTTATAATTCAAATCAATTACTAAGAATAAACTTGCAGTATTTTTGTAAAATTTCAATTTCAAAATCATTCTAATCGGGATCATTTTTTTTTTCAATCGGGATCGGTTTAAATTTGATAAATAGCTTTTTTTCCCTAAAATTTCGCATTGGTCGCATTTTCGTTTCAATTTCTTTGTAAAATATCATTGTTTAGTAAGTGCTTCATGTAACTATATGTTATTCTTTAAATTTTATCCATACACAGGGAAAAGTGGCTCGCATGATTAAAAAGATATAAAAGAATTACAATTTTGATTTTCAGAAATATTTTATAATTAAAAATTAAAATCTTTGGCATGTATTTATTCATGATTATATTAAACAAATAATTGACACCAAGTTTTAAGCTATAAAATACCCTGTTTGTCCTCAAATCAGTTTTTCTCATTTCACTGAAAAAATACAAAAACTGATCTCTGTTTTGTGTAGTCATATTTCAAAAAAGATTCTATATCGATCCATCAAATAAACTTTGGTTTAATACAATTTGTGTCGAGAAACCTTAATCGATAAAAATCCGGTATATTGTCGCAATGAATGTTTGAAATATATTTTTCTCTTTCATATGTGCCTTTTTTTAACAAATTATCCCTTGTACGAAACACAAAAAGCACATAACAGAACACAATTCAAATAAGAAAACAATGCGCAAAGTGTTTAGAAAGACTGATAATCGTAAAATAATTTTTTTACATCATTAGTTCCGTTTAAATTTACTTTGTTATTATCCAATAACGATTTACCTATTTCGCTCCTGTCAACGATGGAATTTATAGGCAGAATGAACTAGAATCTATGTGTTAATAAGAGTTAGAATTAATTTATGATACATGTGGGCCGTTTAAGACAGGACAAACGAGCCTAGATTTAGAATTAAAGCTTACAAAATTGTGAATGAAATAGAACTAAATACATATAATTACATTAATAAAACATTTTAATCATTAATGCTACGATTTAATTAAATCAATTAAATGTCAAACTTTCCTGCTTATTGCAGGATAGGTAATGGCTGAATCATATCCTTCGAGACACTGGAAAACCAGAAAAATTCCACAAGTCATATGGGTTATTGACGAGATTTACAACAATCTCTGGCGAAAAACAATTAACCAACAAAGATTGCAAAGACTTGGTGATGAGTTAGATGCAGAAAAACTGCTTCAAATGTCAAAACCATGGAGCGTTATTAAAATGGAAAAAAATCTGACCACCAAAAATATATTTCAAATGCTGAAAGATGGTTCGAAAAAAAAATTCTCAACCAGGGAAATTTTCATGAAATGGTTACATGATAGGGACAAACAAGGTTTGTCGTCTATAATATTCTATTTTGGATTGGAAAAAACATAGTTTGTTTAACATTTATTTGTTAAATCTGCGTTTCTGCCCTGATTCGTAACTAACAAATAATCAAACGAGAAAAGCTTTTACAATCTCTGTTAAAGTGACGGGTGATGCAATTAATAGTACCAATGTAATTGGCAGCTTGGATGTTGCCAAACATTTAGATGCTAGAAAATGTCTGAGTTCTCGGAGCATGTTTAAGTTTTTTTTAAAGGTTATATATCTATAACTGTATTACTGCTGCTACTATACTTTATTGGTTAATGTTACTATATACATGAAGTACCTGGCTAGCTCTTAAAATACGGAATCTAATCACAATTATCGGGATGCAAGTGGAGTTTAGAGTATTTCAAAGCAGTCAAAATGAGGACATGGTCTTATTAAGTTATATAAAATTGAAGCATGTGATCAAAGATATTGAAGTAACAACAAGGTATGCTTCATTCAAACTTTCTTGACCGATGTGGTTGTAATTAATCACATTTACAATAAATCATATGATACATCTTTATTTTGTTTCATATGATATGGCACCCAAGCTCATCCTATAATACAATATTAAATGCTTTAGATTTAAAGTATATCATTTAAATACAACTTCACACGATGTTGTATCAGATGATACGGTATATCATATTGAAACTTTGAATCAATTTCATTAGGCCGCTCAAAATACTATGTGGTTTCATTTAATGACATGTGGTGATAACGAACAGTGTTCAAATTCAAAAGTCCAAAGGAAAATTACAAAACAGGAGCAGAGCGAACACGGACCTCTTAAAAAAAAATACAGGTAGGAGCAGGTGCCATGGACGAGTGATCATCCTCTGCTGACCGGTCACACCCGCCGTGCGCTCTTTGTCGTAATTGGGAAAAACGGAAAAGTCCGTACATAATTAGGTGAGTAATTATGGTCTAACAATTCGTATGAAAAACGTTAGTCAGCATGCGACCAAGTGGAAGATTACGATACAATATTATATGAATAGAGACTCAAAGTTCATCCATATACATTTGTATAATGACCCCAAATTGACTTAGAGATCGACATAATTATGTAGAAATAATTCATTAATACTTTTAAAATATATATCAATAACATCTCGTACACATATTTTGTTTTGCTAACTTTACGGCAAATGATAGTAACGGCAACTGATATCTTTTCCACCGATTTGCGTATAAACCACCATTATATATCATGCATACTGAACGAAAGAAATATTTTGAAATAATATGGAAGATAGAAAAACCTTTCCTGAAAAGACTGTGTCCGAACGTCCAATCACTAGGGTATATAATAAATCGAACACTGTTATAGAACTAACCCAATCAATATGTATTAGCTGCTTTTCTAGTTCTCTAAAGTTTTAATTTAGTTGCAAAGCTACTTTTTGTTTTACGCAATCCATTCTGTGCTGAAGAAGGAACTAGTTGTCCAAAAGATTTTACAACTGTTTCAATCGTTGCCCATACGTGTATATAATCAGAATATTTTATATGAATATGCCATAATACAAATAATGAATGAAAAAGGAAATGTTAATTCACTTTTGTAAAAATAAATATTTTTTTATCATTAAAAGCTAATAAGAGTTGATTTTATAATAACTTTGTACCTTCAATGTTCTGGATCTAGGGGGTGAGGGTTGGAGGAATCTGGATCCCCTCGACCTGGACAAATCAAATTTTTTAAATTAAATTCACATACAGAAGTTACCAAAAAAAAAATTATGGATCCATGCAAAATGAATGTAAAAAGTTTAATTTTGAGAGAATTATTTACATAATGTATAATAAAGTTCGAATTCGTTGTTAAAGCTACAGATTTCACAGTTGAGAAGTTGTTCACTATAATTGTTATAAAACATTAACTTAGTTACAATTTTCAATATTTGAACATGAACTAACTGCGATTCTCCTAATAGTATGTTACTATAAATAAAGAGTGATATGTTTTACGGTGCGACAGTTGGTACGAGCGCAGCAGGAACTACACGTATCTGGCATCATTGTCAACTACATCCCATATAGACTTACCCAACCCTAAAACAGTTCTTTACACTTGGAGGGAAATTGATCAGTGAAATCTGTAAACGATAAATTGCTTGTATGACAGTATTATTTATCTTTTTTCTTCTTTGTTTTCCGAGTTTTGATTTTCACCTGTTTCATAGATTTAATTGTTTAATTTGTTCATTTGTGTATGCTAAATATATGTTGTTGGCATGCCGCCCCCTCTTTTGGTGTGTATTTGACCGTGTACAAGATTTTCCAACTGTTTAATTTTTTCTCTTTTTTCTTTTTATTTATAATATGATGTGCAACTGGCTGTAATTCTAAAAGAAAAATTATGTTTTTTAAAGCGGGAAATATAGTGCGAGTGGCGTCATACATAAACTTCCTTTTTCTTTTTTGAGCACAGCACTACGGAAGCTCAAAGGAATGCTGGGATGCTGCCAAAAAAAAATTCTTAATAAATCTAGGATACTCTCGTTCTTTTCCCGCGCACTGGTTCTTAGAGCTCGATTCGCTTGCCGGCGTGATTTTTCGTTTCGCTAAAAAATCGTTATAAACTTTTTTTCCGTAAAATTCAAAATTATAAATGTATTTAAACAAATATTGTAAGGTGTTTTTTTGTTTAAGAGTCATTGCATTTCAGAGTATGCTCATCTTCGGGAGAATGAGATCAACTTTGTTTTGGATAACTTGAACAAATCACGAGCATATTGTGACCGTGGTTGGTTGAATCAGAACGGTGTGGTGGTACAGGAAGGACTCGCCAGCAATATTTTTCAACCTTTGTCGCTTGCATTTGGTGGATCGCCTCATAACATGGCTGAGAGTATTTGTAATAAATTGTCAAAGGTAAATCATCGAATTACCAATGTTCGTTAAAGCTGCGCTGAAATTAATTCTAAATTTTGTAAAGTTCAGTTTTAAATTAAAGTAAATTTGAAAAAAATTAATTGTTAATAGCCAAATATCAATTTTTGTTTAAAGTTCACTGAAATTAATATAAATATTAGTATTTCGACATTAAAATTTGTTTTATTTTTTTACAAAAGTTATTCAGGATATAACACAGAGTGTGTTGGTTTGGGTATTGATGTAATAAGTTTATATTTTTATGTTTGAAAACAGAACAGAGGAAATTTAAAGTACAAAAAACATGATAAAAAGGATTGGATTTCAAAAATTTTAGAGAAGAAAGTCTCTGCTTCATGGGACCCTCTGGTCTTTTGCGTTTGTGCAAATTTATATAACTGCATCGTCAGCATTCAAGCTAACGAATCTGAGGAATATCGCATCTACCCCGACAGTGTCTCTTATACCACCATCATTAAGTTTGCAAGGGTTGCAGTGTCCAAGTATGTGCATTTGAAGTGCAACAGAGAAGTATTTGGTACGCATTTACGAAGAATCTTTTTATAAAATAATTTATTATAATATTTTTTCGCTTATTAAATAATCGATTATCCAACATTGTGGCTCTAATAAAAACAACATATTGTAAACATTTGAAGCAATAATGTAGACTTCTCAAATTTTTTTTTTCAATCTGGTGATTACAAAAGCCCCGAAGGCTCATATGAGATTCGAGATTCGAAATTTGAGATTCAATATCTAAACTAACCAATCTAATCATGGGTCTGAAAACATGTATATCTAACCAACCACAGCCTTCGTAATGGAACATTAGCATTAATGACGCAATATTTTTGCTTCCTTTGAGTAAAATAGTGTATTAATCATGGTATATAAACGTATGCTTTATAAATCAACACCAGACATAAATTGTATTAACAGCAAGTACAACTCCATAAACCTGTCACATCCTTTAATCTGAGTTAAAACTACACAAAACTACATGCAATGTGCATGTTCTAAAACAATCGCAGTTTTGTGTTCTTGTAAATTTGTGTTCTTGTAAAAAGTTTATTTTGTCAATGGTAAATATCTACTGCACAATTTCTACACTTTGAAATTTTACACTTAAACATAGGACTTTTTATGTAACTGATTGTAAAAATTTAAATGAAATTGTCAAATTTTTGAAAATATATTGATAGCAACAATACAGATGATAAATTACTAAATCTAAAAATGTAACATATGATATTTTTAATAAACATGGTTAAATCTAAAATATTTTACAGTTTTAAGTTTTTTTACATCAGAAAACAAATTCAACTATATATTATTGAATTTATGAAAGAAAACGGAGAAATTAACATAGAAATTAGAACATTCACGGTTTTTTTTTTCTTATTTAGAGTTGAAACTCTACTGGAACTCGACGTGTTTTGTATTTTTGTTTGTTGTTCGGTATAAGAAACCATTTTTTGCATGATTGCTCGGAAAATATGCAGAATAATTCCCCGAAAAATCATATTTCCCCGAACGTTGCCCTCGGGAAATCTGATTTTTCTTTGGGAATTAAATTTTTATATCGCACTCATATTTATATATATATATATATATATATATATATATATATATATATATATATGGGATTTCAACGAGTACTCGACTATCGCTCGGTCACGCCGATCATCGACTAAAATTTTCTTAGTAGATTACTCGTTAAAAAAAAGTGCGAGTAGAAATTACCGATACTATGATTATTGATTTTGTGAAATTAAAAAGCCCTTTTTAAAAAAATAAACTCAGATTAAATTTATCATTGTATTTTTAATTTTTTAATTTATAAATTGTAATTATTAAAATATTGTTATGATTTCATATTTTAGATGCTGTGAACGTATCCGGTCTATACACCTGTAGCAAAAGTACAACTTAAAGTCAATTAGCGAGAATGAGCCAAGGCCAGGCATTTCAGAACAAAACTCTTCAGGGTGAGCAACTTATAGCTGCTCACTCTCTTGCCTTTGATACAGTAATTGATGAAAAAGAAGAGCTACAGGAAAGCGTTGCCGATCTTGGCAAAGAATTAGATCAAAGTAAAAAACAAAAGGTAAAATTAGTTCACATTTGCAATGAAATATCAAACGCAATATCTGTAATTGATGCCTTGAAATGTCAGATGGATGAAATTGTTAATGAAGAGAAACAAAAGCAGGAATGTCCTGATTCAAGTGAACTAATAAGGTTGAACAATGCTCAGGTGTCTTGTAACTTGAACCCTGTTCATGTTTCCGGACAAAGAAACACCAACACTCAATCAGATAATCATCTTCCAGATGTAGAAGAAGTAGACGTACAAAATGATATTAAGAAATGACATCATTTAAATATTTGGGACAAAGAAAATATATGGAAAATACTGAGATCGGTATCAACAACAATGCTAGAAAGTATTATTTTATTCTGATGATGTCATGTATAATCACTATTTAATATTTGATATTTTAGGTTAAACTTTATAGATATGGTCAAATTATGATCTCACTGTATTCACAAAAAAAATTTTGTTGGTCAAACACACAATTCATGAAGCTTGTACTATATCTCCTGGTTATTATATAAACAGGAATTGTGTTGAAAAAAGTAAAATGGATAAAACAGTTTACTCTTGATAACATGTATCCATATTTTATTCCGAATTTGAGAATTGCATACGATATCGGGGAAAGGTGGCATAGGTATCAAACTATCTTTACAATTCTACTAAAATATTCTATTGAAATGTTTTTCCTGAGTTTATTTCAAAGATAAAAATATTCATATAGTAATGAAATCAAAATACACACATTGCGATACTTTGAGGACTGTCAGGATTTTTTTTTCAATTTTTAATTACATGTATAATCCCGTTCAAAAACCCAAAAATTGAAATTGCAAGTATAACTCTTATAATTCAAAGGTGTTTTGAAGCAAATATTTGTTTTCATTTTTGACAAGTGAAAAGATGCGTTATATAACGTTTTGATGAAAGAGCAAAAGTATTCAGATTTTATAGCGTGTAAATAAATTGAGAATGGAAACAAGTCTAAATGCCAAGCAATTAGATTTACATCTAAGATATTGGAATTTGAAAAAATAGGAACACCTAATAAGCTTCATTGTATATATATATATATATATATATATATATATATATATATATATATATATATATATATATATATATATATATATCATTATCTCTTTAACTTTTGCAGTAAAAAATTAAATAATAGTCGTGTTAATAGATTTACACATAATCAATTAGGTATTTGATAATAATTTGATAATCATTGCTACATGTATCAAAGAATCAATAGCAGCAAAAAAAAAACCTAAAGTTAAAAATTAAATATCTGGTTTGATGGAAATTTTTAGATATTTAAATACATACTATCGCAATGTCCTGTGTGTATTTAGTAAAGATAGAAATTAGTACAACTGGAAATTTAAATTAAAGCAAGGAAAGAAAATAAAGTATTATAGTAAAACCCAGGAGACCCTACATGAAACATGAGGGCGACAAAAATGATAATCTACATGACACAAACCCAAAAAGTATATAAACGTAAGAAATCTACTAGGAGCCAACTAACTACGTTTGATTTCAGTATTTTGAAGACGTGTGTAACGATAATTAATCTGGCCAATGATGCATGTAGTTTGGAGACGGAAAAGTCAGGGTTTTTTCGAACTAAATTGTTATATTATTGATGACGAAGCTGCACGGGCTTTTAAGTGGTATTGAACACCTCCATATTGTGACGCGCTTCTTATCAAAATAAACAACAAAACTAAGTTTAATTTTATATGTTTTTTTCTTTCACAAATATGTTAACCAACAGCGTAGCGCAATAGTTTAGAGCGTCGTTTGCGAATCTTTACGTCATGAGTTCGAATCCCGCTAGGATTTATAGTTTTTACATTTCCAAAAAAATACTTTTACATCGGTCTTAAATACCAGGGTGTTAAAATTGTCCTCTGCAAATGATGTCATATATGATGCACAGTTTGGATTTGAGCCAAGGTTAAGTACTATAGACGCAAAATTTGCACTGCATAGATTGATTCCATATCATCTTAACATGGGGAAAAATTGTATTGTTGCTTTGTAGATTACAAAAAGGTATTTGACAGAATTGTTAACAGAATTGAAGAAACAAACTGTTTGATAAACTTGCAAGAAGCGGAGTCACGGGGAAACTTTTAATTATTATTCGTCAACTCTACATGGCTGTTAGATCATGTGTTGAGTTCAAATCAGATTTCTCCGTGTTCTTTTCTTCCACAAGGGGAGCAATGCAGGGTGATACACTTTCTCCATTTATTTTCGTTATTCATAAATGACTACGAATCTGATTCTTTTAAAGTGTATGTGAACCGACCCAACTGAAAAAAGTTGTATTTTGGAAAGAAACAAAATTGTCTAGAAGTCACTGACAGATACTTTTATAATAAGCAACCGGTCGAGCTTGTAAATAGCTTTATTTAGCATTACTTTGAGTTTTAATGGTAAATGTAATTTATAAATGCATGTTTGGTACACTTAAAACATTTAAGGATAATTTTTTGAACATTGAGTCACAACTAAAAAAATGTCTCCATTGTCCTCAATTACGGTGCCGAGGTGTGGGGTTTTCATATAGGAAAGGACGTTGAACGTGTCCATACTCGTTTTCGTAAATTCATATTGAGAGTTTTTAGTTCCAATTTCATGATATTTACAGAACGAAATGGGTCATTTGCTTTGGTTATATTAAAAAATATTAATTAAAATTAAAAATTGAAAAAAAATTTAAAAATTTTACGAAATATTAATTTGAAATTTCAAATATCAAAAAACATAAATGAGGAGATACATTCCACCCAATGTGAAAACTAGTATACATGATTCAATGTCGCTTAATGATATACACTATAAATATTCCTCTGTCAATTTTATTTAGATTCTTGATTTTTTTTAAAATTTCTCCGTTTCTTAAACAATACATAAATATATACCTATGCATTATAAATCTCCTATTTTTCAACCTTTAAAAAGTGTTCTACAAATCTTAAAATTACAAATACATTGTCACGTACATGCCTGATAATGTTCTTATCATAATAATGACGAGACCCTGCATATCTTTCATAAAACGTCTGAGTAAAAACTGAGGTAACATGATCGTTCTCCAAATTATGGATGAAAACGGGGATGAAAATGTTCAAAACTATTTCAGTTATAATTGGTTAATCAATTAATGGGAACTGGATACTGATCACGTGACTTTTGTTGATCATCTGACGTTTATTAAAGAATTATATAATAAAATAAAATAAACATTGCCGACGTGTCAAGTTTTATTATTATTAAATAAATCAAAAGATAGTATTGCTTTGTTGATGTTGAAAACAGAAACTGTCACAAAAAGTCATAATATAGGTAATTTTTGTTGTACAGTAGTACCTCCATTAAATACCAAGAAAGTGGACATGAAATATATAATATGTTATAAAGTTCACAGTTATTACATAAAATTTCAAGAATCAAAAATTCAAAATTATGAAGGGTTAATGTTAATGTTAAGGGTTTTTATCATGAAAATATGATATCACCATTTTAATTATTAGAGGGGGTGGGGTTAATTCATATTATCAAAACACCCCCCTTGCCAAAAATGAAAGTGGCCACAAAAATAAATGTAGTAGATGTTGTAGAAATATCTTAATGGCGATGTTCCAGCTTATATTCGTGACTTCTTCATTTCGCAATTTACCGGAGATGATCAGGTTTGCGGCGACTAATTTTCGTGAATAAGATTTAGGTTGACAGAAAAATGATATGACAGAGACATTCAAGGACTGGTATGCGCCAAGAAATATTCGCAACGACGTGGCTCTCGCGAAAAAAATTTTTGCACGCAGATAAAAGTTGGTTTACAGTATCATAACACCCCCCCCCCCAAGAAAAAAACCCATCGATTAATATTAATTTTATACTGCACCATTTTGATATCTATCATAACTACTGATGTGTTGTTACAAGTATCATTAACCCGTATATCATTTGCCTTGATATGCACCTGTTCACAATGGTATGAATGAAACACAACATACCAACTTTTGATTTATTGTCTGGCAGTTATTTGCCACAGTACAATTGCGGTGCAAATATATCCAGATTGTGTTTAACAGAGACGGACGACTAATATTGATAACTTCTTTCATAAGACCACATGCGAAATAAGAAGAAGAGGAAGAAGAATTGAGAGTGTTATCTTAAGCTTGCAGACTCAGAAAAAATGAAATATGTACGACGATCTGGTACTAAAATGGTAACAGGTTTATCTATTTTAGTTCTAAAGACTCTCTATTTTAAAGCAGGTTGGAGTACATTAAGTTCAAAATGAAATGATGCTAGACTCAAAACAATGTTAAAGATGAGGAAATTAACTATTTCTTACCCTATGACGATGATATCGCTTTTTAAAGGAACTTCGTTGGAATAATAAACATGTGACTATATGTATAGTTTTTCTTGCAATTGCCCTAGAGGAGACAGGAAAAATCCTAGGTTTTGATACGGGTACTATGTCTTTATATATTACGATATTTGTAACCAGATAGCCGGTGTAATGAAGAATAATGACTCCCATAGAATAATGACCGGGGGTCATTTTTCTACATAAAATAATGACCCCCCCCCCCCCCCAGCTGTAGAATAATTGGATTTTTCTGAAGAAAAAAGACCCTGGGGTTATTTTTCTGCATGTATGACATGAAGAGAAATGACCCCCGCCCGTAGAAAAATGACCCCTGCTGTAAACAAGAATAGATATGTGTTACTACGTTTCCAAGGTACATGTATTCAACTTTTAAATTACTTGAATTTTCACTCTGCTCAGCTGATTTTGAAGTTAAAAACACTGAACTTTTAAGAAATCACTGTATATAGTTTTTCATATCAAAGACATACATTCACACAAAATGATTCGTCGACATAAGGCAGAAAAATGCTAGCGTAGAAATCTTCTGTACTTGTTACTTTACCATGAATAATACTTAACAACAGTTTTATATAACTCTATTATTTATGCCCAGCCTGCTGAATTATATTTTGTCGCGACTTTACATTTGCATCCGCAACAAATAGCCAGGTCTACACAATCTGTGCAGGTGTTGCATAACTCTTCCGTAATTAAAAAAAAAAGAAGAACACTTTTAAATACACTATAAATAATTAACATTTTTTCTGTTCAGTTTCAGTTCAGTTTATTTTCACTCAACACCATATAATGGTACATGAGGAACATGATGAAAACATAACATATTTACATATATACAATATAGTTGTAACGGTCAAGAAAGTAAATGGGGTGAACAAACAGTTTGATTAATTTTTGAAATAAAGAAACACAATTTTCTTAATGTAATATAGTTACTTGAAGACATGATTTCATAGAACTTTTTAGTGTTAGGAGAAGAGCAGTAATATGTATCTAAAAACTGACTTCGTAATTTACTTTATGCCTTGCATTCTAAAATCACATGAAATTCATCACCAATTTTGTTACAATTACACAAATTACAATAACGTTTACTTCTTTCAACAGTACCCCACCTTCCTATTTTCTCAGAGGAGATTGTGTGGTAATTAATGAACAATTATCATGAAAGTGTTAGTATAGTTGTTGAATTTTTTTTTTTTTTGAATTGAACATATTTTATTGAATAAATCAAAAGGATAAGACACAAGTTCTAAAACTTAGTCTTCTCCTAGTTGTTATAAAGTATAAGCAATAGTCTTTGGTGAAAAAAAAATTGTCAATCAAATTTTCGTGAAAATAACTGAGACAGCTAGCGAAGGAATATAATTATGAATACTTCTTATTAAAATTTCTGGGTAAAAGCGAGGTTTTAAAAACATTTTACGGTATGAAGATTGAGGGGTGATAGATAGCGCGACTGCCCATTTGGATGAGTAGTGAAATGCAATTTTAAATTTAAGTGTTTCCAATTAAATCTATTTGATAATGTTATAATACAAGTTTGCAAAAGCACAATTTGTGATCACCGTGGAAGAACGTACTGAAGTATAGTATGTTACCTTAAACAGAGTTCTTAATATTTCGATTTAAAGTCCCTCGACACACCAATATTTCATTTGATTGATCGACAAAGAATATTTTTTGAAATATGGTTTCACAAAACAGAGACCAATATTGCCTTGATGTGTTATTTATTTATCAATATAAACACATGCCAAAAATTGTCTGGTCAAGTTTTTAATTTTTTTAATATATAAAAATATTTATGAATATGAAAATCGTTATTTTTGTACTAGTATATCTTTCAGATCTTTGGACAAAATCTTAAGAATAACAATTAGTCACATAAAACAATGATATTTATTTAACAAAGAAATTGAAATGAAAATGCAGACTATTAGAAATCTTGCAAATTGTCAAAATTGAATTAATCCCAGTTATAAAAATGAAAATCCCGATTAAAACTATTACTAATTAAAATTTAACAAAAATACTACAGTTTACTCTAAAAAAAAGCATTATAAGATCAATCATTGAACAAGCCATTTCACAGCTGGACAACCTAGAGTTCTTGCAAAATTGTGATAAATTCCAACTTTATATGATTTTGTTCGAAATATGCTTCATTACAATCGGGATCGGTTCGAATTAAATATTTTCCTATTTGAAAAAGTCAACGGACCTTTGATTTATTTACATCTAGATCAATAAATAAATTATCACATGATACAAATTTTACACAAAATTGTTTTTCGCGAAATTTTTGCATAATGATATTGTTTTGCAAACCATCAACGTTTAAGGTGATGTGGGACACCTCCATGTTTTGACGTTTTGTTTATCGAAATAAACAATAAAATGAAGTCTAATTATATAAGTAGTGTATTTCACAAAATTGTCACCTAACAGCGTAGCGCAGTGGGTGAAAGGGTTTACTACGAGAAAAAACGGGTTTAATACGAATCTGCAAGTCATGACTTCGAATCCCGCTGAAGGTTAAATATTGTAAAAATAGAAAATTCTAAACCGGTAAAAGTATTCTAATTACAATGTACGACAGATGTCCCATACCACCTTTAATAAATCAAATGCCGAAAAATTATTTTTTCAATTTTGGAAAACTTCTACTCTATACATATTTAAGGGGTTACATCAATAATCGCTTAGTTGAAAATGCTTTCTGTATAGTTCTCTCTCTCTCTCTCTCTCTCTCTCTCTCTCTCTCATGTCAAAGTCGGCTGTGTTTTTATCAAACAGATGCAGATCGAGGGGTGATTTTTATTAATGACAGTTGTAATGCACCGTTTTGGTTGAATTGGTTGTAAGCTTAGATGTTGAATGACCGATCGGAAGACGGATAGGATCGCAAAATAATTTTACCGATGAGTTTCAAGCAAAACTTCCAGCTGATGTGACAGTTTAAAATAAATCCAAGATGGCGGGGATGGGTACCTTGTGTATTATTAGATATAGGGTATTTATTTTTATTATGAGAAAAATTTATAACGTCAGGTGCCTGTGTTAATAGCTTATGAAATCATATCTTAAAATTTTAGGTAGATCTGATTGTTAGTTTGGTTAACCATCCTGCCTCCTTAACTACCTATATTTTAAAATGCCCATTCTATCATTTTCCTGTCTATTCTCTCACTCATGTTCTCTCTCTCTCTCTCTCATGTTAAAGTCGGCTGTGTTTTTACCAAAGAAGAAACACCCTCTGTCATTCTTTTCGGCATCGATGGAAGGATGAAGATCAAACAAACTTCATGATATTGAAGTTTGGCGCGAGATCCTTTCCTTGAGTTTTTAGTTCCATTGACATTGTTGGCACCGGACAACATGGAAGTGTCCGTGTTTAAGAAAATAAAACGTTTTTGAGAAAGAAAAAATATCCAAGATCAATTTTTTTCTAGTAAGGAAAAGAAACGGAACTTCCGACGAAAAGACTTTATTTTAATAAATGGCATACCGCAAACAAGAATTATTTATAAAGGAATGCGAATCGGCCCATTTGTCTATTTTACCAATTTAAATGAGAAATTAGCTGATGAAGAGGGGCGATATATCCGAAATGGCATCCTCATTTGTTATTTTTCCTCCGAGATACCCTCTTTAACGATTTTTAATAAAAAACCAAACAAGCCGCTGTGGTTGCATCGCAATTCAGTGTTTTTATGTCACGTATATAGATCCCTACGCGAGTTCTTGAATTCGCATAGTAAAATCATCGAAAATATGCCTCGAACCCCATGGCAAAGAGAAGTATATACCTACTAGCATTGGAAACCCCCCCCCCCCACCCCCTTCGAAAAAGAGATGGATCTGTACATGAGCTGTATCAATGAAATCAAGCTATTTGAAATAAACCCGATTTCCAAAACTTAAATTTTCAGTCGCAAAAAATGACAAATTAGTTTTAAGATACTCCAGCATATTCTTACCGTTCAGTCAGTGACGTATGTAAGAATAGATGCAAGTACTTGACCAAGACCCGATCCAAAAACATTGCATTCAGCTGCAGTTCAAAAAATAAATTGTATACCGGTGTAATTCCTTATTTCCTGCAGGTATTTTAGATATGCTTTACTGATTTGTAGATTAAATTATTTGTAAGCCAAAATTACCAAAATTAATTAAAAAGTCTCAATGATTTCATTATTAAACTTGGGAACATCCTTTTAGCCAAGTTCTATCATTTTTTTAACACCCACCCTACATACCTCACTATGTCTTATCATGTAAGCAGTATTCTCATTTGAGAGTATTGTTTCTCTTCATTATTTTTATCATTATTATTAATTAAAAAAAAAAGACGACCTGTTTTCTGCAATAATATATATTCTAATTTACAACTTAAAGTCAACAAATTTTAATAAATTGTCATACTTAGTTCGCCATTATTATGAAATGCAGTTATTCGTGCTAATTTTATGATGATTTTGATTTGAATTGCAGGTGGCATAAGATTTGGGACTAATACTATTGGAAAAATTCATTTGAACATGTAAAAAAATTCATTGAAGAATGCGACCAATGTCAACGGAAAGCCCCTTTAAAGAAAGCCAGCAAACCTCTTAGACCTATAGAAGTGAAATCTGATCCATTTTACCAGATAGGCATGGACCTTGTTGGACCATTAGAAACGACAAAACATGGCAAGTCAAATATACTGTACTTTATTTTTATAAAGAAACGTCAATATTTACACACTAAAAGGTTACGATGGTCGTGGTCATTTTTAGATATAAGAAAACATTTAAATTTTAAAGTTCAACATATTTAATTTTTTTTTTTTGCTTTACAATAGCTTGTAGCTACATTGTAAGCAAATGATTAATAAAGATTTTTTGTTAAATAATAAATTAGCCTTGATGAGTATATTGTTGACCATTCAGCCATCTAAAATTCATATTAAAGGATGTATTTTGACTCTTATTAATATTGTGGCTGTTAGGCTGAACAATTTATTAAACTTCTCTGAAAGTAATGAGTATTAAATCCTGACAAGAATATAGACATTATCAATTAATTTTCAAAATGAGACTATATTTATCCGGTGCACTAACCCCAAAAATCGCGATAATGCTTGTGTTATAGCGAATTTTGCTCTTAATTCGCTTTGCTGAGGTACCGGGGAATGACTGTTCTTGGGAAACTTCGAAATAAAACCAAATATTAAATAAAGCCAAAATATAAAGTTTATTAATTTGAAATAGCAAATGTCAAAGGTGTAATCACAATAAAAACAGTTCCTGAAATTAACAAAGATAAAATAAAGAAATATATTTACCTTCGAAATAAAACCAAATATTAAATAAAGCCAAAATATAAAGTTTATTAATTTGAAATAGCAAATGTAAAAGGTGACAATTTGCGTTTGGCTTTATTTCGTCGATAATAACAAAGTCACGCCCATAAAGATAACCTCGAAATATAAAATATAATTGGTTATTAATTACTTATGGGCGTGGATAAAAATGAAACGAACAGGTAACAATCAATATAATTAGCGTTAATAACCATTGTTCAAATTACGTAATAAACGCTCACAGGTGCCAGGTAAGATGTCCAAACAGGTTGAATTAGGTAATTAAAATACTTAGCTGTCCTGTGAGGCTTATTTAATTTTATAATATAATAACAAAATAAAATTTTATTTATTTTGTTGTATTCAGGTTACCTTTAAGGACCATTACATTGTAACTTTTGAGAATTGTTGCGTAACAGATCATTTGACAGTTCTGTGACTCTTGTTTGACTCTTGCTTCTTATAATATTATTTTAGATTCTTCTCTTTTGTATTATGTTTCAAAGTTTTCACTAAAATACACACAAAAATTGTAATGAAACTAGAAACGAGCTCGTTGCAAAGCAACGAAGAGGTCTTCCGTTGCAGCTTCCTGACGGAAAAGGATTGTCAATCAGTCTGATTAAAAGCACCCTCTTCTCCTTACAGGGTCTGACAGGTATTGATAGGGGGTCATCTTCACCCGACCTAAAATTCTGACCAATCAGGGCTTTAGAAAATGTATTGGAATTTTTAAAATGGAGACAGGCAAATTATTTTAATCCTGCTTTCTATGTAACCCCTAGACTGAGTATTGAAGAGTTGCACCTCTCATTAACAGATAAAGTTATGTATTTGGTAAATGAGATATATATTTAGGTTGTGTGCAAATATAGAGGTTAAGTGAAGATGAATTGTTATCGATACCTATCAGACCCTGATGGGTGTAGGCAGAAGGGTGGTGATTTTAATCAGACAGGATTGTCAATATGATAAAAGTAAGTTCAGAAAATCAAAAATAAATGATGACGGCTTCTCCAACCTGAGGGTGCGCTGTACGAGAGGTGCTCAGTGGGAGGGACAACTCTCCGTATAATGTTTGGCCATGCAAGCACTCAGCATCGTTTTTGCTTCGGGGAACAAATTCATCCGAAATGTATTAACAAGCCAATAAAAGAAAAAATTAATCTTCAAAATCTAATCCGTGGTAGTGGTAGGGGAAGGGGGGGGAGTTGTGAGGCAGCTATAACTTATTTTGTTTAATATAATTTGTTTTCAATTTGCCGTAAAAATTTATTGCCTTCTACTAAAATGTGGGTTGGGGGAGGTGGGAACAATGCCCAAAAATTCAATTTCCTATAAGTTAATTTAAGGTGAATTTTGGTTGCGAGAAAGGGGGAGAGTGCTCTCAGTGGACTAACTGGCGGTTAATAACCTTGAAACAAAATCATAACACACACTTAGGTCATAGGCAATCTTTGTGTAAAGTAAGATCTTTCAATGTTTGGAGGGCGTCTTGTTTAGAACGCTACATTACAGAAATAATTTGTTCACTTAAGGTCTACTCCGCGCCCTGCCGCCGGAAATCTGTGTCACTAGTGCTTAATTTGGCGCCGGAATCCTCAAGGGATTACCCGTCCCCCGAGAAATACGGGCTCACCTAATGAGCACAAGTCAACACTTAGGTCATAAGCAATCATTGTGTGAAGTAAGAACTTTCAATATTTGGAGGACGTCTTGTTTAGAACGCTACATTTCAGAAATAATTTGTTCACTTAAGGTCTACTCTGCGCCATGGCGCCGGAAATCGGTGTCATAAGTGCCTAATTTGACGCCGGAATCCTCAAGGGATTACCCGTCCCCCGAGGAATCCGGGTTCATCTAATGAGCACAAGTCCTAGTTTGGGCGCAGGGCGCCATGTTTAGAACGCTACATTACAGAAATTATTTGTTCACTTAAGGTCTACTCCGCGCCCTGGCGCCGGAAATCGGTGTCACTAGTGCCTAATTTGGCGCCGATATCCTCAAGAGATTACCCGTCCCCCGAGGAATCCGGGCTCACCTAATGAGCAGAAGGCCTTGTTTGGGGACAGGGCGCCTTGTTTAGAACGCTACATTACAGAAATAATTTGTTTTCTTAAGGTCTACTCCGCGCCCTGGTGCCGGAAATCGTTGTCACTTGTGCCTAATTTCGCACCGGAATCCTCGAGGGTACACCCGTTCTCGAGGAATCCGGGCTCACCTTAAGAGCACAAGTCCTAGTGTGGGTGCAAGGCGGTCTAATAATTTCAGTTGTTTAACATCGGGATCGGAAAACGCTTGAAAAATAGTGACCTGTTAGTTCAAGAATGCACATTTTGTCTCACTCTTAAGAATTTCGATCGAAAGATTCATTCAGTAATGCAGTTGACCTCGATGAACTGACCTCAATCATAAGAAGATGCTCCATGAACTGACCTCGATCTATTGATGTTGCATAATAGTAGCTAGGAAGACGGCTTGATTTATAATAATGCGACCTCAATAGCAAGTTATGATGGCATTCAATGTTTTTCAGTCGCATTAAATTATTTTAATACAACTCTTTCTTTGTATACGTGTTAATGCTCTTTGAAGAGCCCTACTCAGTATTCTGAAGAAGAAGAAGATACATTAACGTTTAATAATTACGTTAAAAATATAAAATTAGACAAGGAGTTAACGAACGGCTTTTCCCAAATTTATTTAAAAATTAAATATGTTGACGGTTTATAATAATGAAATTATGGTGTACAGATTCAAAATATTCTATATTTTGTAAAAATACAGTACTTATTTTATTATTTTACATCAAACTGATCATGTTGATTGCTTCTAGCTATCAATATATCATTATTGCCGATCATTCCTTTAAAAGGAATACTTGTTTTTTGTTAGTGCGTTGGAGTTAGTGCTGGCTAGCTTTACTCTGGTAGTGAGCTATCATGGTACATGTATTTCAAAGAAACAAGAAATCTGTCGACACTTGCAGTACTTTGATGATTTCTATGGCGACCGACTGCGTTGCATAATGTAGTCGTATTTCATAACTTCTTAATCCGAGAACAATTTTCCTTTGACTTAAAACTTTTAAGTATAATATATTATTCCGTTCATATCTGTAGAAGTTTAGCGTGTTCAACAGGTTGATTTATTAGCAACATTATCCGATTACGATTTCGCACCTACATGTATAATGTGAAGATGATTGACTTCGAATAATAGCCTTATTGTTTAACAATTGACCACTGTAGTGAAAGCACACTTCGATACTCAATAATATTCGATAACCTTCGATACATTGTTACTCAATTACATAACAATTGATGATCTTCAGCCATATAAACATAACCCGACTGGGGCTATAGATGTTCTCAGCTGTGTGCGCTGAAGCGACACAAGATTTTCGGTCGCACGCTGCGATTGAATTAACACAGACTGACCGAATAAACAAACGGGTGGGAAAGTGAAAATGTTACACATAAGAAGAAGTCGCCAAAAAATGATTTTCGTTAAATCTGATTATCTTTTTGCCAATTAAAAAACAATCCGAATGCCTCAATTCAGGACACCTTTTATCGTGCCAGCACCTACCGCAAACATGAAACATGGAACTTTGATTATAATAAACTACCTTGTGCGCAATCGTATTAATCATTGCTAAATCAACTGTACATGTAAAATAAATTTATCTTTTCATCTTAAACCAATATCATAGTTGAAATCATAATGAAAGAAAATAGTTGTGTTCGTACAAAAGTCTGAAACATGCACTCGCGCGGGATCTCCTCGGCCATGTGCGAGGGATGATCATCATTTAAAAGTTTTAATATTTGTGGGTTGTTTGTTGATTTAAAACAATATTTGTACAGATTTATAAACATTTTAGACCTACAAACCAACCATTAATTTAAGACTGACGAAGTTTCCGATTTGTAGTAATATCGCCTTTATAAATTTTCAGAACATCTTCTTACACTCTAATGTTTAATTAAATAAAAACAAGATGGACAAACTCTTATAACATGAAGAAATTAAAACATATCTTGTATTTTATTTACGGGTATGTAAACTAAAACAATTCTAGAGTGCGCGGCTAAATAAACTCATATATGAGAGACGCATTTCTCGTGTATTAGATAACCGCTGACCGCTAGTTAGCCCCGTCGCGACCATGGTGACCGATTTTCTAGGCCGCGGGTGAGGGATAGCTTACGTAACAGTACACACACAGCTCTTATTCAAGGTAGATTTTAAATGCATGCAGTATGAAAACTCAATTGTAATACATAGATTTATTTTAAATCCGTAGTTTGTGTTTTACTACAAAGGAAGAAGAATGTTTTGTTTTCCGATTCTCGTTTTAGGGATTGTGCACTATAAGAACTTAACAAAACTGACATAAACTCCAAAAAAAAAAATCTATTCTAAAAAAACATTTCCTGTATAAACCAGCATACTTTCTATGGTAACTTTATGCCAGTTGCACGCACAAAGACTTTCGTTAACTTGCCAAATTAAACGAGGTACATGTTAACATGTACAACTTTTTACACTCATACAACACAAATCACCAACAAAATAACATTGTAACGACCTTTATGAGATCCCAAAAAACAACTTTTCCAGCGACAGCCATATCGAAATCCTAACCGTTTTTGAGTTATTAAGCCAAAACCTTCAAGCGCTATTGGCCCTTAATTTTAGGGGCCAGTCCTTTTTTATTGGTGTCAAATGAAAGCCCTTAACATTCTGCACAACTTTCATTCTACATGTCTTAACAAAATATTTTTCGTTTAAAAGATACGAAGCAAAATATGTCTAAATTTTCGCACTTTTTGGAATCCTATTTTTTGACCCCCAACCTTTTTCTAAATAACAAACGTAATCGAAAAACAAAAATCGATGTGCACAACTTCAATGTCTCTGTTATTCAAATTTGCTGGATTCCCATTCCCTGCTATCATAGTCTCGGAGCCTTTGTCTGGAAACCAAAGGCCCTAAAAAATTTTAAAAGGGGAATAACTCGTTAACGGAAGAGAAATTTTAAAGTTTATGAAATGTTTTAGATAGTGTTTTGTAATGTCCATAAGCCCTGAAAATTTGAGCAAAAACCGTTCAGAAATGAGCAAGATATGAAGCCTCAAAGTTCGCGTCTAGGAAGAAAAAAAAAAAAAAAACTAGAGCAAAGCTCGTTGCAAAGCAACGAGTGGGTCTTCCGTTAATGTCGAAAGAAAAGCTAGATGTTCCTGTAAGAAGCAGAGCTTTAAAACCAATACCAGGAGTTTTAAAACAAAAGATATAAAAAATCGAATATTCTTGGTACGACTTAACAAAATCCGAATGACTTTAAGTACGAATTAACAAAAACCTTAACCATTTCAAGAACGACTTGACAAAAAAATCCGAATGTGTTTAAGAATGACATAACAAATATCGAATCATTCTAGGTACGAGTTAATTTCACTTTGAACATAACACTATTTTCTTAACCAAGAATGTGGAATCAAAATTTCCGGAAAAATCAATTTTTAAACCCCTATATCTCTGTAATGCATCGTACGATTTTAAAACGGATTTCAGATTTAAATTAAGCTTAATAAGTTGAACATTTTTGCTTCAATAATATATAACAAATTATTTTTCAGTAAATAGTTATTATAAAAATACTTTGTAGCCCTCCTGGTCCCTAATTGGAGGGGCCAGCCCCTTTTTCTTGATATCAAATGAAAGGTCTTGCAAAGATAAACATATTTTGTTCAACAACTGTTCACGAATTGTTAACCGTTCTAGAGATATCTGAACAAATGTGTTTTAGGGGCCGACCCTTAAACTCCTTAATGGGGCCACCAACAAAAAATTTTAGGTATCATATTGTTAAAAACATTATTTTGAGCAACTTTCCTTCTATAATGCTTTTCAAAATATTTCTTCTTTTCTAGATATTAATGATCAAAGTTTTGGACTTCTGGCCCCTTGAAACCCCTAATTACGTAACATATGACTTGGGTGTGGTACTGTATAGATAAACAGCTGTACAATAAACATTTTTGCTTCTATAATTCATAACAAATTATTGTTCTGAAAAGAGTTATTGCAAAAAGACTTTAGAGCCCTCTTGGCCCCTAATTTGAGGGGCCAGCCCCTTTTTCTTGATACCAAATGAAAGCCCGTGGAAATTGAAACAACTTTTGCATTACATGTTCTAACAAAATATTTACAGTTTTAAAAATATTTCAGAAAATGTGCAAAATTTTCGTTAAAAAAATTGGTGCCAATTTTCGACCTCAGGCGAGCTTCAACGCCTTGCTTATTTTCCATATTTTAAAACAATGCGGTACATCTACAGACTTTCATCTACAATCCCTGAAAATTTCAACTTTCTATCGTGAATAGTTTCAGAGGAGTTGCGTGGACAAAATGACCCTTAAAATTTCATTAAATCGTCAATATCTTAAACCGGAAGTGACGTCATCAAAAAAATTAACTGAAAACATTTATCCCCTCCGATGCTCTATAAGTCCTGAAAATTTGGTGCAAATCGATCGAATAGTTTTCGAGAAATAAAGCTTTAAAGAAGGCAGAAAAAGAATATTAAGAATAATAATAACTAGAGCAAAGCTCGTTGCAAAGCAACGAGTGGGTCTTCCGTTAATGTCGAAAGAAAAGCTTGATGTTCCTGTAAGAAGCAGAGCTTTAAAACCAATACCAGGAGTTTTAAAACAAAAGATATAAAAAATCGAATAATTCTTGGTACGACTTAACAAAATCCGAATGACTTTAAGTACGAATTAACAAAAACCTTAACCATTTCAAGAACGACTTGACAAAAAAATCCGAATGTGTTTAAGAATGACTTAACAAATATCGAATCATTCTAGGTACGAGTTAATTTAACATTTAACATAACACTATTTTCTTAACAAAGAATGTGGAATCAAAATTTCCGGAAAAATCAATTTTTAAACCCCTATATCTCTGTAATGCATCGTACGATTTTAAAACGGATTTCAGATTTAAATTAAGCTTAATCAGTTGAACATTTTTGCTTCAATAATATATTACAAATTTTTTTTTCAGTAAATAGTTATTATAAAAAGACTTTGTAGCCCTCCTGGTCCCTAATTTGAGGGGCCAGCCCGTTTTTCTTGATATCAAATGAAAGGTCTTGCAAATATAAACATATTTTGTTCAACAACTGTTCACGAATTGTTAACCGTTCTAGAGATATCTGAACAAATGTGTTTTAGGGGCTGACCCTTAAACTCCTTAATGGGGCAACCAACAAAAATTTTTTAGGTAGCATATTGTTGAAAACATTATTTTAAGCATTTTTTTCTTCTACAGTGCTTTTCAAAATATTTCTCCTTTTCTAGATATTAATGATCAAAGTTTTGGACTTCTGACCCCTTGAAACCCCTAATTACGTAACATATGATTAAGGTGTGGTACTGTATAGATAAACAGCTGTACAATAAACATTTTTGCTTCTATAATTGATAACAAATTATTGTTCAGTAAAGAGTTATTGCAAAAAGACTTTCGAGCCCTCTTGGCCCCTAATTTGAGGGGCCAGCCCCTTTTTCTTGATACCAAATGAAAGCCCGTGGAAATTGAAACCACTTTTGCATTATATGTTTTAACAAAATATTTACAGTTTTAAAAATATTTTAGAAAATGTGCAAAATTTTCGTTAAAAAAATTGGTGCCAATTTTCGACCTCAGGCGAGCTTCAACGCCTTGCGTATTATCCATATTTTAAAACAATGCGGTACATCTACAGACTTTCATCTACAATCCCTGAAAATTTCAACTTTCTATCGTGAATAGTTTCAGAGGAGTTGCGTGGACAAAATGACCCTTAAAATTTCATTAAATCGTCAATATCTTAAACCGGAAGTGACGTCATGAAAAAAATTAACTGAAAACATTTGTCCCCTCCGATGCTCTATAAGTCCTGAAAATTTGGTGCAAATCGAGTGAATAGTTTTCGAGAAATAAAGCTTTAAAGAAGGCAGAAAAAGAATATTAAGAATAATAATAATAATAGAAAGAAACAGTAGAAAAACAAGAGGGTCTTCCGTCGGAAACGGAAGACCCTAATAATAGAAAGAAACAGTAGAAAAACAAGAGGGTCTTCCGTCGGAAACGGAAGACCCTAAGAAAAATAAGAACTAGAGCAAAGCTCGTTGCAAAGCAACGAGTGGGTCTTCCGTTATTGTCAAAAGTAAAGCTTGAAGTTCCTGTAAGAAGAAAAGTTCTTAAACCAATAACAAGAGAACCTAAAACAAAAAGAATAAAAAAATCGAATAATTCCTGGTACGACTTAACAAAATCCGAATGATTTTAAGTACGAATTAACAAATTCCTTTACAATTTTAAGTACGACTTAACAAAAAAAAATCCGAATGTGTTTAAGTACGACTTAACAATTATTTTTGGTACGAGTTAATTTCACATTGAACTTAACGCTATTTTTTAAACCAAGAACGCAGAATCAAAATTTCCGGAAAAATCAATTTTTAAACCCAAATATCTCTGTTATGCATTGTCCGATTTTAAAACGGCTTTCAGTGTTAGATTTAGCTTGAAAAGCTTTACAAAACACATATACGTTTTTGATTTGATCAAAAAATTCAAATTTTCGAAAAATTTGATTCACTTCCGGTTTCGACCGGAAGTGACGGATTTCTGTTTCCAGCCTTATTGCACACGTAAATTGACAAATTCATAATCATGGAAAATTTAAAGCCTCTATCTTAAAGCATTTTTGAGAAAAGCCCCGGACAAAATGACTTTTTTAAAATTTTAAAAATGACGTAACGTCAAAACGGAAGTGACGTTGTTATTGACACTTTGATATCTTTGAGGGACGCCAACTTGCAACAATCGCTGAAAGTTTTATAAAAATCGATTGAAAACTTTTTGAGTTATGAAGCGGAAAAGGAGTCAGAAAAAAAAGAAAAAGTATAATAACTAGAGCAAAGCTCGTTGCAAAGCAACGAGTGGGTCTTCCGTTAATGTCGAACGTAGAGCTTAAAGTTCCTGTAAGAAGCAGAGTTCTTAAACCAATAATATAAGTAACTAAAAAAAAAAGGCAACAAAAATCGAATAATTCTTGGTACGACTTAATAAAATCCGAATGATTTTAAGTACGAATTGACAAAAACATTTGCGATTTTAAGAACGACTTAACAAAAAAAATCAGAATGTGTTCAAGTACGACTTAGCAATTTTTCGAATTATTTTAGGTACGAGTTAATTTAACTTTAAACATAAGACTATTTTCTTAACCAAGAACGCGGAATCAAAATTTCCGGAAAAATCAATTTTTAAACGCTTATATCTCAGCAATGCATCGTCCGATTTTAAAACGGATTTCAGTGTTAAATTCAGCTAAATAAGCTCTACAAAACACGTACACGTTTTCAAATTGATCAAAAAATTTATTTTTTCGAAAAATTTGATTCACTTCCGGTTTCGACCGGAAGTGACGGATTCTGATTTTTTGTCAAAATGCCCTAAGTAAATCGATAAATAGACAATCACTGAAAATTTCAAATCTCTATATATAACCGTTTAAAAGAAAATGACTGGACAAAATCGATTTTTGAAAAAATTAAAATTGACGTAATAAGTAAACGGAAGTGAGGTCATTTTATCAGCTTTTGAAGGCTTTGAGGGACAAGAATTTCTCACAATCCCTGAAAATTTCATGCAAATCGGTTGAGCAGTTTTTGAGATATAAAGCCAAAACGGAGTCAGAAGAAAAAAGAAAAAGAATAATAACTAGAGCAAAGCTCGTTGCAAAGCAACGAGTGGGTCTTCCGTTAATGTCGAGAGTAAAGCTAAATATTCCTGTAAGGAGCAAAGTTCTTAAACCAATAACAAGAGTAACTAAAACAAAAATATAAAATATCGAATAATACTTGGTACGACTTAACAAAATCCGAATGATTTTTAGTACGAATTAACAAAAACCTTTACGATTTCAAGAACGACTTAACAAAAAATGTGTCAAACTACGACTTAACAAAAATCGAATTATTTTTGGTACGAGTTAATTTCACTTTGAACTTTACGCTATTTTTTAAACCCAAGAACGCGGAATTAAAATTTCCGGAAAAATCAATTTTTGAACCCTAATATCTCTGCAATGCATCGTCCGATTTAAAAACGGATTTCAGTTTTGTATTCAGCATTATAATTTCTACAAAGATCATACACTTTTAAAATTCAGGCAAAAAATTCGAAATTTCGAAAATTTTAAAAGACTTCCGGTTTGGACCGGAAGTGACGGAATCTTAATTCCAGCCTTATTTCCAAATAAAAATGATAAATGTACAACTACAAAAAATTTAAAGTCTCTATCGTAAAGCGTTTTTGAAAAATCCCCTGGACAAAATCACTTTTTTAAAATTTTAAAATTGACGTAACGTAAAAACGGAAGTGACGTTGTAATGGAAACTTTGAAAGCGTAAAGGGACGATAAGGACACTTAACATCTGAAAGTTTTATTGAAATCGGTTAAAAACTTTTTGAGATATGAAGCTTCAAAAAAGTCAGAAAAATAAAGAAAAAGAATAATAATAATAACTAGAGCAAAGCTCGTTGCAAAGCAACGAGTGGGTTTTCCGTTGATGTCGAAAGTAACGCTAGAAATACCTATAAGCAACAGAGTTTTTAAACTATTAACAAAAGTAACTTAAGTACAAAAGATAAAAAAATCGAATGATTTTTGGTACGACTTAACAAAATCCGAATTGTTTTAAGTACGAATTAACGAAAAAACCATAACCATTTCAAGAACGACTTAACAAAAAATCCGAATGTGTTTAAGTACGACTTAACAAATTTGACTTCATTTTAGGTACAAGTTAACTTTAACTTTAACTAACATCCATTTTCTTAACCCAGAATGCAAAATTAAAATTTCCTTAAAAATCAATTTTTTAACGCTTTTATCCCGCATTCAATCGTCCGAAATTTATATGGATTTCAGTTTTTATTGAGCTTGATGAACTGTTTTAGCGTTTATGAATAATGACAAACTATTGCTCCAGAAATAGTTATGAAAAGCTTTTGAGCCTTCCTGGCCCCTAATTTTAGAGGCCAGTCGTATTTTTGATATCAAATAAAAGGTCTCGTTAATTTAAACATATTTTTTAACAAGTGTTCAAGAATTGTTGACCGTTCAAGTTATATCTGAAACACTGTGTTTTAGGGGCTGAACCCTTAAACTCCTTAACAAGGCCACCAACAAAAAAATTTGTTTAAAACATTTTGAGCAACTTTTCCTCTACACTGCTTTTCAAAGGGTTGACCTTTCGCACTGTGTGCTTGTTGCATCATCAATTGTCAGAAACATCGATGTATAGTTTACTTTTTTATACCTCTGTGAATATTTTCTATGTAAAATTACTATGAACCAGACAACACTGAGATTGTGAACATTTCAAAGGGCCCCGCTTATATTATTTCAGAGAATTTTGCTTTGACCTTGACCTATAAATTAGAAATATTTCCAGCTGGCATAGAATTTCTAATTCAATCTCATTCCCCTTAACATACAGGCATTTTTGTTCAATCTGACCAAGATTAAGCATATCTGGGAAATAATCTACGGTCTAAAACAAATCTTAAAGAGATCTGCTATGACCTTCACATTGACTTGGTTCAAGGTCACTGCACACCATTAACCAATAAGCTCTGTTTAGGTAAAGTATTAGCCAAATAGGAGCTAAAAGGAGAGTATATATATGCTCTTAAAATATGGATTTTTGTGGAATCCGATATGACCTTGACACTTGATCTACAAATATCATTCGAGGTCATTGCATATCCTTTGATCAAAGGTAGCATGTGGGTGAAGTATGAGCCTGATTGGAGCAAAGGGAGAGAAGGTATACTCCGGACAAGGATTTTTAAAATATAATTCTGCTATGACCTTCACAGTTTACCTTGAAAATAGGTTCAAGGTCACTACACACCCTTAACTCAAAAGCTCTGCTTATGTGAAGTCTGAGCCAAATTGGGCTAAGTGGAAAGTATAAATGCTTTGGAAAAAGTATTTTTTTATGATAAGATATGATCTTCACCCTTTACCAACAAATTTCATTCAAGGTCACTGCACATTGTTTAACCATAGAGACACTCTGTGAGTATTAGCCAGATTGGACCAAAGGGAGAGAAGATATGCTCCAGTCAAGTATTTTATATATAATTCTGCTATGACCTTAACCTTATACCTAAAAACATGGTTCAAGGTCACTGCATATCCTTTACCCAAAGGAACCCTGTGGATGAGGTATGAGCCAGATTGGGCGAAGGGGAGAGAAGCTATGCTCCGGTCAAGCAATCTCAGATGGACAAACGGACAAACTGATCACTAGAAGGCGCCCCCATAAACATGCTTATTTTTATCTAATTTGAAATACCCGGTAGTATCCATGCTTTCTGCCCATGGTGAATAGCCATCAAAACCATTCATCGGCAGAATTCGATTTCCCTCCTTTTTAAACTCGGAACACCTCTGACCTAATCAGATCGCCGCATTAAATACAAAGTTCGATAACTTTAATTTGTTTATCATCAAGAAATTCTGCATCGCTGACATATAAAGTTTACTGACTATTCGGACAATAGCAGGTTTATTGTCCCCTCCACAGCAACTTTTTCCCTTGGCTTTGCCTCGTAAAATAGTTGCTGTCTTGGGGGACAATAAACTTGCTATTGTCCTCATACCCAGTAAATAGGTTGTAATGTCCCATCCACCTACATTTCGTGTTATATAACCTCCCGTTTGTAACCTTCAATTTCACTGTGTAGTCAACACAACAGTTATAGCCGCAAGTTTCACAATTTATTACTTCTTCTCATGTACTTAATATTAGGGGCCTTAATATTGCTTACCAATTTTAACAAGAGACATCTCTCTAACTAATGATAATCATCAAAATTCATTTCATGAATCTTAGCAACACTCATAAGCCTTCAAGTACAGCAACTCTCAATTTCACAAAAATATTGACGGTACTTTATCCGAAACTGTCCCTTGTACCTTTAACTTAGTACACTAACATTTTATGAAAAGACGGTTTGTCTTAGAATAAGAAAGCTAATGCAATTCTGAGAAAAAGTATACCACATATTGCCAATTCCATTGAGGTTTAATAAAAATATGGCCATTTAAATGAACCCATCATTTCAAATTTCCTTTAGTAAACACAGATTTATAGAGTTCTCCATAGTAAAACATCTTTACCTGACTTTTTAAAGGTCAATTGTTGTTCAACCACCTTTAATAAGAAACCTTATTCAATACAACATACATCTACATGATATTATCATGATAAAAGCTTCACATCACTTAGAAATGCCCTTACATGTATAACCCCCCCCCCCCCCCCATCTTTTGATTTTCATAAAAAGTCATGGTTTGAAATGTTTTACCTAATTTTATGAAACTTGTGGCAATTTCCTTGAGTCATTTCTCACACATATTTGAAAACAATCATCAATGATTTTTAAAAATTGATTTTTTTGTTTGTTTATTGTATGATTTGTACCATTTTAATTAACGAATAGACATGCTGTCCTGCATGTGATTTCTTGTTTTCATGAAAAAAAGTAAGCTAACAATCATATTTAGTGAATATCTAATCTACTCTGATTTCTAGTCTCCTTCTAACCATGCTAAAACAGTAAAACCTACAAGTTAGACATCTGCCTTAAATTAAAATTAAATTCAAACACACCCAGGTAGCTGGAGACGGAGTTGATTACCATGAAAAATGTTCAAATTTGACATGTTTTTCTACTTTTTTATGCACTTATACCTTAGAAGGGGAGAAATAGGTTGTTTCTTGTTCATTTCAAAAGTTATTATCATAGCAGATGTTATTTCAAAGTCAAATGTACATTTACATATCCTACATGTAATCTTAATGGAGACAATTGGATAGAGGGGTGGGGGGTGGGGGGTGGGGTGGGGGTGATTTTTCAATTATGTAAACACATCTAAATATCTTATAAAATAAAAAATAAAGGAAACATAACTGCATACTTTTATTGAAAAACAAATTTTCACAACAATTATGAATTTCTTTAAACAGCCTTAATTTTGTTTTTCATAATTTCTTATCAAACACAAACCACAACAAGGCATGATGCTTTCTTAAAGTTCCATTATTGTTTATGCATTATCCGATTTAATTTGAATTACCGGTAAATAGTCTGTAGAACACAAGGAATATGCATGTGGGTACAGGTGACAGGTTAACCTCAAGAGCTGAAACCACAAGAATCAACAGGTAAAAGCCATGGGGTGCCATGTGGTAACAAGAGTCTATTTTGAGCTGAAATAAAAAAAAAATGATTAGCTGTGTTAACATACATGTACATGTACTAGTAATAGCTTTGTTTACATTAACATAATGCATAGTATTTCTGGAAAAAATACACTGACCATGCAGTGTAATAAGTATGACATATCCCAATACATGACAATAACATTTAGGCAGTACAAGATCAAAAATTTGCATATCAAGTTATAAGGCCACACCAATTTGATTTCTTGGTCGCCGGATCCGCGGGCACGTGCCTAAGGGCTTTCCAAAAAATAATATTAAAAAATAAATCCCGCATCCGAAAATTTTCGTTCCGTTTCCCGCTCCATTTTTGGTTCTATTATTTTTTTTACTAGTCATGATTGTGCTTTTTCTTTACATTGATCATACAAAAAAATTTCCCGATAGATTGTCAGCATGGTTTACAAGTAAATAATTCCAGTATGTGTGGATAGAATCAGTGATCAAGAGGGGTCTGATATAATGGCGTATACAGTCACCAAAATTTTACTGCTTTTCACATGTATTTTAAACGAAAAAAATCACATTTTAAAATAAAATGTAATCGCTCGCCTCTATTTTTTCATGTCGCCCCAAAATTTTCAACTTTCAGTTTTTTAATTTTTAAATTAACAAATCGCTCGCTCGCCCCAATATTTTTTTGCCTAGAATCCGAAGACCAAGGTATAGACACATATCAAATTGAGAGAGAGAGAGAGAGAGAGAGAGAGAGAGTTTATTACTTGTAGTACAACAGTCTATATTTCAATTCGTAAACTACAAAGGAATATTACCCATCCGAACAGCGTTATTGTTTTTTGGCAAATACATTTAGTGAGGTTTTTTTTTTCTTTTCTTAAAAATTACATTTTAAAAACAATACTATATGTAATAAGGATAAAACATATATAAGTAAACTTAATGAAGAATTTTTAATAGATTATTTTTACAGAATGTGGTATGATACATGTATGTCAATCTGTTTAAAACTAGCATATATTTCGTGCGCCATAAATTGCAAGTTTTTCGTAAATATCGTTTACTTGCGTGGTGAATATATATGGTCTAACCCAAATTTTCTTCGTAAAGCTACGTACAGCTTCATGTACCACATATATGTTTTGTCACAAGTATACATTTTAAAAAAAACCCAAAACTCCAACCGACCCAACTCCAACATTTGATGAAAATACATGTAACTCGATATGAATTTTTCATTCTTTGATAAGTTCAGTGTTGTTTTTTTTGTGCATATATTATTTGTCTGCTAAGCTGAATCCACTAATAAGAAAGTTTGTGGTTTAGGAGCGGCTAAATTGTTTATGCATAACGTAGCTTGATTGCGAGGCTGTCAAGAAAACCACACCAAATAATTTCATGAAACATAAATTGTCATTTAAATGTATTGTGTTGTAAAATAAAGGTTTTAATACACTTATTGCATCTTGCAAAACATGTGATGACTCTTAATCATCTGTTATATATCTGAATATATATATGTACAAAATGGGAGAAATAATGACGGAGCAGACTGGGATTCGAACCTGGCCCCCTGAATCTCTAGTCAAGTGCTCTACCAACTGAGCTACATTTATTTGTCGCCGGTATTCAAACCAGTCTGACCGTCACATTCTCCCCTCTTCACCCTCGAAGATCACACCTGGCTCTTCCCCTGGCAGGAGTTAGCATGTCAGTTTCAGGGGTTGGTAACAGCACCAATATTGTATGTGATGGGAGAAATAATGAAAGACCGAATCAGGATTTGAACCTTGGCCCCCTGAATCTCTAGTCAGGTGCTCTACCAACTAAGCTATCTGGTGCCAGTATTCAAACCGGTTAGACCGTCACATATATAAAGAATATTTTTAAACAATGGTGTTCAATAAAAAATAACACTCGCTACCTTCAGTTTTTGTCTGTAATTAATCATGATTAATCGTGCGACCAGTTCTCACCAAGAACCATTTCTTACCAGTGCATTGTTACGTCACTTTATCAACACTTAAAATTATATACGAAAAATGATGAAACAATGCACTGGCAAGAAATGGTCCTCAGCGAGAACTGCTCGCACGCCAGTAGGCCTTCTGCCAGTTGTCAGATTGAAAAAAGATTATATAAAATTTACATTTAAAACATTAACAAGGACAATGAAAGTATACATCATAACTGCTAAACAAGAAATATTATGTTAACTGGTAAGGTGGAACGCATAGTTCTAACTTGTAACATACATGTACATGTACAAGTACATGTACCGGATACCCGTTGGTCTGCTAAACCTCTCTAATGATACAATGATCGGCATTATCAAAATATTAAAGTCATGTTTTAACTCTGAAGTATACAATTTTATTTACTTGATATCATGTTTACATTTGGACTTAAAAAGTCTTCCTCACAAGAATATGTTTCTAGTTAGACCCTGCTTTGAATTTTAAGTTGAAAATTTTTCAAGGTAAAACATTTGGGAGTCAATTCTGTTCAAAAGATTTATAGATATTGTCTGGACTAAAAAAATAACATATATCAGTGACAGTGTGCACGTACTTACATCCAGGCTAAATGTTAACCAGTTAACATGCCGACATTTTAACCACGAAAGACAAAGAACTTAAAAATGAGTAAAAAGACTTACCTTTTTCAGTAACATCCACATTAATAACACTTTTAAATGTCCAACTTTTCTCCTTTATTACTCGTTACTCTTCATCAGTTTATCAACAGTTGATCAGTGGAAACGTAAACATCTGCCGACAGTACTGTGACTGTTAGAATTTCCTCGTAAACGATTCATACAAGTCTGAAGAATATATCCCTCCTTATACAAATACGAAGTAGTGTTCCCTGTGCATGTTAATGTGCTTCACTGTGGATTGAAAGTGCATGTGAACGTACAAGAACGTACAACATGTACGGCGAAAAAATACACAACTTCTCTTCTGCGTTTCGGCCTCCATGTCTCTGTCTTTCCCACAATGCCGTTCGTTACTGTTTATGTTTGGGGTTACAGACAGGGAGGCCCCGACAGAAATTTGCTCTGCGCGGACGCATACACTCTAGCATGTTTAAATAAGTAGTTATATATGTTCACTGCATTTATAAATGATATAGATAAACAGAATAAAACCGTGAAATTTAATCACAACAATAACAATAAATGCTACACCCTAAAACGGCATTGTTCGCGTGTGTGTCTATGTAAACAATTAGCTCGTTCATGTACGATTCTCGCATATTTGTTTTATGAAATTACAAATAAATATAGCACATAGCTTGCCTAATTTCATACCAAATGACGAAATTTAATTTATTAAAAGTAATCTAATTCTTTTTTTTTATAAAATGATAAACATTTTTAGCCATCAGAAAAAGACGTGTATGAACTGCTGACCCCTAATTATAGGGGCCAGCCCTTTTTTCTTTATTTCATCTGAAAGCCCTCGTTATTCTTAACAACTTTTCTTCTATATGTTTTAACAAAATATTTTTAGTTTAAAAGTTATAATACAAAAAGCAACAAAATTTCAGCCCCGAAAAAACCTTAAAATTTGGCGATATATAGCTCAAAAACTAAAAAAGAAATTTGCATAACTTCCATGCTAGCACAATTTCAACACGTTGGCTACAATTTCGCCAAATTTCATGCAACTATCATGTGTAGTTCCCGAGATCAACTCTGGACAAAAGACCCCCCAATTTTCAATTAAAGGGCAATAACTCATAACCGGAAGTAAATTTTAAAAATTTGAAAAAACCGTTTTTAGACCTTAACATTATCTACAAACCCTGAAAGTTTCATAGCAATCAGTCAAAAAATCTTCGAGAAATGGGCTGCACAAAATTTGCGGGAAAAAAAAAAAAATAATAATAAGAAACAGTAGAATAACAGTAGGGTTTTCCGTTGAAAACGGAAAACCCTAATAATAATAATAAAAAGAAACAATAGAATAACAAGAGGGTCTTCCGTTGGAAACGGAAGACCCTAATAACTAGAGCAAAGCTCGTTGCAATGCAACGAGTGGGTCTTCCGTTAATGTCGAAAGATAAGCTAGAAGTTCCTGTAAGAAGTACAACTCTAAAACCAATACCAAGAGTAACTTAAATAAAAAGATAAAAAATCGAGTAATTGTTTGTACGACTTAACAAAATCCGAATGATTTTAAGTACGAATTAACAAAAGCCTTAACGATTTCAAGAATGACATGACAAAAAAAATCCGAATGTGTTTAAGTACGACTAAATAACTATCGAATTATTTTTGGTACGAGTTAATTTCACTTTGAACTTAACGCTATTTTTTTAAACCAAGAACACGGAATCAAAATTTCCGGAAAAATCTATTTTTAAACCCCGATATCTCTGTAATACATCGTCCGATTTTAAAACTGATTTTAGTGTTAGATTCAACCTAATTAGCTCTACAAATCACGTGTACGTTTTCAATTTGATAAAAAAATTCAAATGTTAAAAAAAAATTGATTCACTTCCGGTTTCGACCGGAAGTGACGGATTTTCATTTCCTTATTACAGAGGTAAAATAACAATTGTATAAGCACAGAAAATTTCAGCCTCTATCTTAAACATTTTTGAGAAACGCCGCAGACAAAATGACTTTTTCAAATTTTTTAAAATGACGTAACGTAAAAACGAAAGTGACTTTGACGTGGAAACTTTGAGATCTTTGAGGCATTATAAAGTCACAAAACCTCGAAAAGTTTCATTGAAGTCAATTGAAAAGTTTTTGAGTTACGAAGCCCCTTAAACTCCTTAACTGGGCCATCAACAAAAAACTTTTAGAAAGCATTTTGTTTAAAACATTATTCTGAGCAACTTTTTCTCTACACTGCTTTTCAAAGGGTTGACCTTCCGTACTGTGTGCTTGTTGCACCATCACATGTCAGAAACTTACCGATGTATAATTTAATTTATTACACCTCTGTGAATATTTTCTATGTAAAATTACAATGAATTAACATGCTATTCTATCTAACCGTGAAATAGTTTCCGTGCTATCTGCCCATGGTAATAGTCATCGAAACTATTCACCGGCTACATTCGATTTCCCTCTTTTTTAAACTTGGAACACCTCTAATGTAATCCGATCGCTGCATTAAATTCAGTAATCCGATCACTGCATTAAATTCAAAGTCCGATAACTCTTATTTGTTTATCATCAAAAAATTCTGCATCGCCGACAAATAAAGTTTTCTTTGGTATAATAAAATACCTATTTACTCAAAGCCAGTAAATAGGTATACACTGTCCCATCCACCTACATTTCGAGTTATATAATCACCCATTTGTAACTTGCAATTTCACTGTGTACAGTCAACACAACAGTCATAGTCACAAGTTTCACAATTTATGCTTCTCATGTACATGTACTTAACATTAGGGACCTTCATATTGCATACCAATTCCAACAAGACACATCCCTCTAACTAATGATAATCATCAAAATTCATTTCATGAATCTTAGCAACACTTATAAGCCTTCAAGTACAGCAACTCTCAATTTTACAAAAATATTAACGGGTACTTTATCCGAAACTGTCCCTGCTACTTTTAACTTAGTACACTAACATTTTATGAAAAGATGTTTTGTCTTAGAATTAGAAAGCTAATGCAATTTTGAGAAAAAGTATACCACATATTGCCAATTCCATTGAGGTTTAAGAAAAATATGGCCATTTAAGTGAACCCACCATTTCCACTTTCCTCTATTCAACACAGATTCATAGGGTTCTCCATAGTAAAACATCTTTACCTGACCTTTCAGAGGTCAATAGTTGTTCAACCTTCTTTAATAAGAAACCTTATTCAATATAACATACATCTACATGATATTTTCATGATAAAAGCATCATATCACTTAGAAATGCCCTTACAAGTATACCATCCCCCTATCTTTTGATTTTCATTAACAGTCATTGTTTGAAATCTTTAACCTTATTTTATGAAACTTGTGGCAATTTCTTTGAGTCATTTCTCACACATATTTGAAAACAATCATCAATGATACTAAAATTTAATCTTTTTTTGTTTATTGAATGATTTGTAGCATTTTAATTAACAAATAGACATGCTGCCCTGCATGCGATTTCTTGTTTCCATGAAAAAGAGTAGGCTAACAATCATATAAATTCATATTTAGTGAATATCTAATCTATTCTGGTTTCTTGTCTCCTTTTAACCATGCTAAAACAGTAAGACCTTAAAGTTATACATCTGCCTTAAATTAAAATTAAATTCACACACAGAACTCACGGAGGAGAATTCCATGAAAAAGGTTAAAAATTTTACATGTTTTCCTACATTTTTTTATGCATATATACAGTAAAAAGGTTATAATATGTTTTTTCTTTTTATTTCAAAAGTAATTATCATAGCAGATGTTATATCAAGGTCAAATGTACATTTACATATCCTACATGTAATCTTAATGGTAACAACTGAAAAGGGGGGAGGGTGATTTTTCAATTATGTAAACACATCTAAATATTATTATTAAATACAAAATAAAGGAAACATAATTGCATACTTTTATTGAAAAACAAGTTTTCACAACTAACAATTGTAAATTTCTTTAAACAGCCTAAATTTTGTTTTTCATAAGTTCTAATCAAACACAAACCACAACAAGGCATGATGCTTTCTTAAAGTTCCATTATTGTTTATGCATTATCCGATTTAATTTGAATTACCGGTAAATAGTTTGTAGAACACAAGGAATATGCATGTGGGTAGAGGTGACAGGTTAACCTCAAGAGCTGAAACCACAAGAATCAACAGGTAAAAGCCTAGTGGTCGCCATGTGGTAACAAGAGTCCGTTTCGAGCTGAAATAAAAAAAAATATCAATCAGCTGTGTTAACATACATGTACTACAAGGTTAGCATTTTAAAAAGGTAAGAAAGTCAGCCAGCGGAATTTTAATTCTTAGGTCAAAAGTGAATACACAATCTATTAAAATACAAGATAAATATTTCCAAAACAATAATAATACGCGGGTACACATTTAGTTTGCACCCTTATTTTTATGGCTGTACATGTGTGACCGGTCAGCAGAGGATGCTCACTCCTCCTAGGCACCTGATCCTACCTCTATCTTGGAGGTTTGTGTTGCTCTGCTTTGAATTTGTATTTCGTTTTATGGATTTTTGAGATGGTTGACGGTTTGTTATTGTCTTTTTTTCATGTAGGTGAGGAGATAAGCGTGTAGCGGTGTACATGCAATGTATGACTGCATACCTACTTAATACTTAAAGTTGTAATTTGCAAACATAGCTCTCTGAATTTCATGGTCTCATCGCAAACCACTACGAATATATTTACTTTCCAATCTCACTAAAAGAGTCAGGAAGATATACGCGGACTCCGGACTGTGACTGCAGACGATTCCCATTGACAGTCTTCCGATGCGCAGTTTGACCTAGAAACTGACCAGTTTCATAACTTCTTCGAATTTCTCTACCACAAACTGTCTAATTCCTTCCCAGAATTCCAATTTACGCAAGCGCAATTAAAGTTTCAACCTAACTTATAGCTGTGTTTACATTAACATATGCTGGTATTTCTGGAAAAAATACACTGGCCATATAGTGTAATAAGTATTCTGTACGTGTATATTGTTTATATTTATTCTACTGATAAGCTGTACAGCTTAAAGTTAATAAAGAACTGAACTGAACTGTATGACATATCCCAATACATGACATTAACATTTAGGCACTTCAAAAACAAACATTTGCATATTGAGTCATAATATAAGATTAATCCCCCCCCCCTTTTTTAGGTATAGACATATCAAATTAAGAGAGAGAGAGAGAGAGAGAGAGAGAGAGAGAGAGTTTTACTCATTGTGCAACAGTCAATATTTCAATTCATAAACTACAAAGGAATATTACCCATCCAAACAGCGTCAAAGTATAAGCTTCTGCTATACCATGTTTTATCAATTCTACTGGGTTTTTCTTTTGCGAATAAATTTAGTGAGGTTTTTTTTTCTTATTAATATCATGTTTTAAAAACAATACTATGTATAATGCGCATAAAATTCCATGAACAATTTTACAAAGCTTTGGATTTTGGTTGCACATTAAAAAAATAAGGGATTGATAACATGCTCATTTTAAAATTCAATGCACTGTTGATTACTAGACAGAGATATTTTTGTTACAAAATTTAGTTGCTCGCTGATGCTTTGCCAAGATTAAAAGCACGAGAGAGAGAGAGAGAGAGAGAGAGAGAGAGAGAGAGAAAGAGAGAGAGATCTGAGGCACATGCAGTAAGAATTGTCTTACTTTAAAAATTGTTTACATACAATGTAGATGTAATATGCATGTAAAATTTACCTAAAATGATTGAATATGTATAAAAGATATATAGAATATCACACTATTGTTTTGATCTCGGCCCTGGTATCAGCCCGAGCGGTTGGTATCGACCCAAGCCCGATGGGCGCGGGCCGATATCATCCGAGGGCTGATACCAGGGAAAAGATCAAAACAATAGTGTGAGGTTGTTTAAATCATATACCTAAAATCAAAGACTTTTATTCAAATTCAAATAATAAATATAATTTATCTATGAGGAAGGTATAGATTTTTTTGTTCATTTGTTAAATCTTTTTATATGAGTTAAGAACTGTAAGAGTTGTCGGACTTTGTTGACAAACCATTGTCGTTTGAAATACAGTAGAAGGGAGTATATCATCTGAAGCACTATTTTCTAGAATTCAGAATTATTGAAAGAGAAACTTCCATCCTACGCAACTTTGTAATGAGTCAAATTCTTTCACTTGGATTTCGTAAGTTTCCGCAACTTTCCTGTCAGATTCCATTCATAAAAATCCTTACTGTTATAGCAAGTTGTTTGAGAACGTTCAAAAGCGCGTCCATTACTTAACCACCTAATTTTTACAATCTAAACTCTGGTTTTCTAAGAATAAGTCTCGTTCTATGCTTCTCTATATCCTCCATAATTTAAATGTTGATTGATATTAAATAAAGCGTGCTATTGTTCTAAATACACAACAGTTGTGTAGGTTACCTCCCCTTACTTAGATACATATCACTCTTTGGCGCTATTTTTGAATTACTATTTTTCAATTTTCAGCAATAAATAAAAATATTCAGACGTGCAAGGTGATGATTTGTATTATTTATTTGTTATTCAATCGTTATTTCACAAAATAGTCTTAATTAAATGCAGAGATATTTGGAAAAAACGAATTTAAATTTGAGGGCAATACACCCCCTTGACGACGGGCTGAGACAGAGAAATATCAGCCCCGAAGGCGATACAGCCCTAGCTTTTGGTTGCTGTCTTACCCAGTCCAAAACACGTTTATAAGGGCTGATACACTACTATACTCTGTCCCAAGATATCCTGGATTCACATTTTGCTTAATTACTCAATATTTATAAATACCTCTGGGTTTAAACGATGTTCATTCAAAAGTATGAAAAATTTCCAAGATTTCTCAGTTGAAACGCCCCCGTTAGCTTATCAGGTTTCAATACACGGCTAAAAAATGTGATGTCTACGGAGATTTTGTATTGCAGTAAGCCCGGATGATGACGTTGAAAAATTGCGCAAGATATTCCGAGTGATTCCGAATGGAGAAAAGATGTAAACATTCCCCATTATAAATCTCCGTAAGAAATCTATTTTAGATCCTGTGATTGTTTTCGAGTGAAAAATAATAATGTGTCAATGAGAATATCTTGGAAAATTTCCCTTTCATCGAATTAAATTGCACTTCTTTCACAGGTATGTATATTTTTATTAAAAATCGATCAAATGTGCTGCATAAATATCTTAGGACAGACTATAGGTATATGACATAAACTAATCTCAAACAAATTACAATGGTTCTGTGAAATTATTAAATCTTGAGAAGACTGTTTTACGGATATCAGGGAACATTAACCTAAAATCTGAGCTTGATATAATATGAAGTTCTTTTCATCTTGCACTCTGTTTTACATGCTCTTTCACGAGCGATAACCATATATAACAGAGAGCCAGACGAAAGGTCTAATTTTAATTAGATTGAATATTTACCATGTCAAATATATTTATTTAATTAAGCACAAGTTTGTCTGAGTTTTTAAATTTATAAATTAAGTGAAAGGCGATATGGTAAAGATCTGCTATATTCAAATATTAAAGGTAAAGTTATCATCATGCAAACATGCACTCTAATTACAACATTCTACTCTTGTGTACCTTGGAACTCCCACCCCATTTAATTGCACTGTTTTACAGTGTATGGTGTGTTGTTCAATAAACAATATGACATACATATACATAGCAAAATAATAGAAATTCAAAAGAGTGATGTGCAAAACATACACGTGAAAAAACAAAGAACAGAAAATATTCAGATATTCCACCCGCTTTTATATTGTGACGCACGTCAAAAGCGGAGGTTAGAGTCAGAGGAATCTCGGATTAGATTGAAAAGAACAAATACTTTGAAAAGAAAAAGTCAATACGACATATCCTATATTGAAACATACCTTTATAATCTCTCATACGATAGTTGAGCTGAATTTTCCACTATCGACGTCTTGCAGGCCATGCTTCTTTAAAAAATATTGACACACCGCTATCAGCTGTTGTTCGCAGTCAAAACATGGCGAGTTGACATGGTGAATCGTACGATAATTATTTCGATTAAAACTAATAAGTTTGTGTTTAATATGCAGAGCACAGATTAACATCCATTACATTAATGCATTTATTTTTCAAGTAAATAATTGCAATAAATATATATTCATATTTGAAATCTTTACAAACTCTATATTCAGTGATCCAATCTACACTGTACATTGCACGTGTTGTTCTATTATTCAACAACTGAAAGATCTGCGACGATTAGGTTAGGCTTAATATTGTGATTTGAATAACACTTTTACCAAATTTCAGAAAAGACTTTCGATCGCTTTTCGCTATTATAATCGGGACCTGTGTTTTCAATTCCACCTGCTTTGTTTTTGTTATGATTCCTGTTGACAAAATTTTCTCTTTTTCCAAACGAAGTTTACACATTCAACGTAATTAATTATCAATCGAATTAACAAAATCGTTTCAATAAACACTCTGATTATGACCTGTACGAATTGTTTTCAGCAGGAGTTATTTTCAGTGTAAATTTTGCACTATTTTCTAAATCTCGACTGCGGTATCAAAATTTCCGGAAAAATCAATATTTAAACCCCGATATCTCTGCAATGCATCACCCGATTTTAAAACGAATTACAGTTTTGTATTTAGCTTTGCAAACTCTACAATATGCATATAATTTTATGTTTTTTTATATAGTTTTATGACCAGTACGAATTGTTTTCAGTAGAAGTTACTTTCAGTGTGAATTTTGCACTATTTTCTTAATTTTGACTGCGGTATCAAAATTTCCGGAAAAATCAATATTTAAACCCCGATATCTCTGCAATGCATCGTCCGATTTTAAAACGAATTTCAGTTTTGTCTTTAGCTTTGCAAACTCTACAATATGCATATAATTTTAATATTTGCTCCAAAAAATGAAAATCTCGAAAATTTAAAATCACTTCCGGTTTCGACCGGAAGTGACGAAATACATATTTTTGTAAAAATGCCATAAGTAAATCTGTAGATTTACAATCACAGAAAATTTCAAGTCTTTATAAACAACCGTTTAAGAGAAAAGTCGTGGACAAAATCAGTTTTTGAAAAATTTTAAAATGACGTAACTAAAAAACAGAAGCGATTTAATGACTGAAAGTTTAATAGCTTCAAGGGACAAGAATTTCACATAATTCCTGAAAATTTCATGCAAATCGGTTGAATAGTTTTTGAGATATAAGGCAAAAAAGAAGTCAGAAGAAAAAAGAAAAAGAATAATAATAATAAAAAACTAGAGCAAAGCTCGTTGCAAAGCAACGAGTGGGTCTTCCGTTAATGTCGGGAGTAAAGTTAGAAGTTCCTGTAAGAAGCAGCGTTCTTAAACCAATAACTGGAATAACTTATCAAAAAGATAAAAAAAAATGTGAATACTTATCGGTACGACTTAACAAAATCCGAATGATTCTGAGTACGAATTAACAAAAACCTAAACGATTTCTAGAACGACCTAGCCCCAAAAAATCCGAATGTGTTCAAATATGACTTAGCAATTACCGAATCATTTGAGGTACAAGTTACTTTATCTTTGAACTTAACACTATTTATTGAACCAAGAACGCGGAATAAAAAATTTTCTGAAAAATCAATTTTTTAACCCTAATATCTATGTAATGCATCGTCCGATTTTAAAACGGATTTCAGTGTTAGGTTCAGCTAAATAAGCTCATTTTTTGCTTCTATGATTAATAAAAAAATTATCACTTAGTAAAGAGATATTATAACAAGAGGCCCATGGGCCACATCGCTCACCTGAGCAACAATAGGCATGATAAAATCAGCTTAATGGAGATCGACATAATACAAAATATCTGGACAATGTAGTAATACATGTAGATATTCTTATGTTTATAATCAAGTCCCTTTTTTGACAGGATGATTTTATATTCATATCACATGTTGAGCATCGCAGTTCTCAACAAGATCCTAGACAATTGTTTATACATGGGATATAAACCTACATCAAACTCTGAACCCCTTGTGAGGCCCAAGAATCGTCCAGGGGCAAAAGTCTTAACAATTTTAAAGAATCACAAATTGGCAAAATGTTTGCATATAAGTAAAACCATATATATTATAACATTTCAGTTTCTGTGAATTAAAAATGTTTTCCTTTGTAAAATTGGATCCTGAATGTGGCCCCACCCTACTCCTCAAGATTTTTATTTTAACGAATTTGAATCTACACTACCCAAGGTTGCTTTTACTAAAGTTACAGATTTTCTAGACAAATGGTTTTGTAGAAGATTTTTCTCCATATATTCCTATGTCAAAAATTTGTCTCCCTCCCCCCTCCCCGTTGTGACCCCATCCTACCCCCGGGGATCATGATTTGAACAAACTTAAATCTACCTAGTTCTTACCTGAGGATACTTCCACATAAGTTTCACCTACTTAGTTTTAGAGATTTTAAAGATTTACTTTATATATTCCTATGTAAAAATTCGATCCCCATTGTGACCCCACCCTACCCCCAGGGGTCATGATTTTCACATCTTGATTCTACACTAGCTGAGGGTGCTTCCACATAAGTTTCAGCTTTCCTGGCTAATTAGTTTCTGAAAGGAAGATTTTTAAAGATTGACTCTATAAATTCCTATGTAAAAATTTGACCCCCCCCCCCCCATTGTGGCACCACCCTACACCCAGGGGTCATGATTTTCACAACTTTGAATCTACACTAGCTGAGGATGCTTCAACATAAGTTTCAGCTTTCCTGGCTGATTAGTTTCTGAGAAGAAGATTTCTTAAGATTTCCTCTATATATTCCTATGTAAAAATTTGACCCCCCCCATTGTGGCCCCATCCCACCCCCGGGGGTCATGATTTTCACAACTTTGATTCTACACTAGCTGAGGATGCTTCCACATAAGTTTCAGCTTTCCTGGCTGTTTAGTTTCTGAGAAGAAGATTTTAAAAGATTTACTCTATATATTCCTTTGTAAAAATTCAACCCTTATTGTGGCCCCATCCCACCCCCGGGGGTCATGATTTTCACAACTTTGATTCTACACTAGCTGAGGATGCTTCCACAAAAGTTTCAGCTTTCCTTGCTGATTAGTATCAGAGAAGAAGATTTTTAAAGATTTACTCTATATACTCCTATGTAAAAATTTGAGCACTCATTGTGGCACCACCCTACTGCCTGGGGTCATGATTTTCACAACTTTGATTCTACACTAGCTGAGGATGCTTCCACATAAGTTTCAGCTTTCCTGGCTGATTAGTTTCTGAGAAGAAGATTTTTAAAGATTTACTCTATATATTCCTATGTAAAAATTCAACCTCCATTGTGGCCCCATCCCACCCCCGGGGGTCATGATTTTCACAACTTTGATTCTACACTTGCTGAGGATGCTTCCACAAAAGTTTCAGCTTTCCTGGCTGATTAGTTTCTGAGAAGAAGATTTTAAAAGATTTACTCTATATATTCCTATGTAAAAATTTGACCCCCCATTGTGGCACCACCCTACCCCCGGGGATCATGATTTTCACAATTTTGAATCTACACTAGCTGAGGATGCTTCCACATAAGTTTCAGCTTTCCTGGCCAAATGGTTCTTGAGAAGAAGATTTTTGAGAATTTCTCAAAATTTTCCAATAATTGCCAATTATCTCCCCTTTAAAAAGAGTGTGGTCCTTAATTTTCACAACTTTGAATCCCCTTTGCCTAAGAGTGCTTTGTGCCAAGTTTGGTTGAAATCGGCCCAGTGGTTCTGGAGAAGATGTTGAAAATGTGAAAAGTTTACGGACAGACAGACAGACGGACAGACGGACAGACAGACAGACGGACGACAGACAAAATGTGATCAGAAAAGCTCACTTGAGCTTTCAGCTCAGGTGAGCTAAAAAAGACTTTGAAGCCTTCCTGGCCCCTAATTTGAGATTGCAGCCCCTTTTTTCATATTAAATAGAAGGACTCGTAAATATAAACATATTTTGTTAAACAATTGTTCAAGATTTGTTTACCGTTCTAGAGATATCTGAACAACTGTGTATTAGGAGCCGACCCTTAAAACACCTAACCGGGGCCATCAACTAAAAATTCTTTGGTAGGATATCGTTTAGAACATTTTTCTGAGCAACTTTTGTTCTACACTGGTTTTCAAAATATTTCACCTTTTCTAGATATTACTGATCAAAGTTTCGGATTTATGGCCCCTTGAAACTCCTAATTACGTAACATATGATTTAAGTATGGCACTGTATAGATAAACAGCTGTACAATGAACATTTTTGCTTCTATAATGAATAACAAATTATTGTTCAATAAAAAGTCCCTTTTTCTTGATATCAAATGAAAGGTCTTGTAAATATAAACATATTAACATATTCAACAAGTGCTCAAGAATTGTTGATTGTTCTTGAGATATCTAAACAGCCAACCCTTAAACTCTTTACTGGGGCCAAAAACCAATAATTTAAAGGTAGCGTGTTGTTGACAACATTATTCTGAGCAACTTTTCTTCCACACTGCTTTTCAAAATATTTCTCCTTTTTCAGATATAAATGATCAAAGTTTTGAACTTCTGGCCCCTAAAACCCCTAATTACATCACATGTGATTTCAGTATGGTACTGTTTAGGCCTAAACAGCTGTACAATGAACATGTTTGCTTCTATAATTACCTGGTAATAACAAATTATTGCTCAGTAAAGAGTTATTATAAAAAGACTTTAGACCCTTCTTAGCCTCATATTTGAGGGGCCACACCCTTTTGGCTGCTATCAAATGAAAAATCATGTAAATCTTAACAACTTTTGCGTTACATGTTTTAAAAGAAATTTACACATTCAAAATTATTTCAGAAAATGGGCAAAAATTTCATAAAAAAAATTTGCTGCAAATTTTTGAGCTCGAGCAAGCTTCGGCGGCTTGCGCATTTTTTAAATTATCAAATAAAAAGGATCATCTACAGACATTTATCTACTATCCCTGAAAGTTTCACGTTTTTATCGTAATTAGTTTTGGAGGAATAAAGATAAAGTGGACAAAATAGTCCTTAAAAATTCACTAAATCCTCAAGATCTCAAACCGGAAGTGACATCATCAGCCCAAAATTTTTTAACATCAAGATCTTTTAATGTTCTCTCAGTCCTGGAAATTTCATGCAAATTGGTCTAGTAGTTCACAAGTAATAGAGGTGCACGACACATGACGATGGATGAAGACCAATTGCAATAGGTCACCTGAGTGACTCAGGTGACCTAAAACCTTTTATTTAGCATTTTGTTTAAAACATTATTCTGAGCAACTTTTCCTCTACACTGCTTTTCATAGGGTTTACCTTCCTACTGTGTGCTTGTTGCACCATCACATGTCAGAAACTTACTGATGTATAAATTACTTTATTACACCTCTGTGAATATTTTCTATGTAAAATTACAATGAATAAACATGCTATTCTATCTAACCCTGAAATTGTTTCCGTGCTATCTGCCTATGGTGAATAGTCATCAAAACTATTCACCGGCGACATTTGATTTCCCTCCTTTTTAAACTCGGAACACCTCTGACGTAATCCAATCGCTGCATTAAATTCAAAGTCCAATAACTTTTATTTGTTTATCATCAAGAAATTCTGCATCGCCGACAAATAAAGTTTTCTTTGGTATAATAAAATACCTATTTACTCAAAGCCAGTAAATAGGTATATAATGTCCCATCCACCTAAATTTCGAGTTATATAATGTCCCGTTTGTAACTTGTAATTTCAAAATGTACAGTCAACACAACAGTCATAGTCGCAAGTTTCACAATTTACTTCTGCTTCTCATGTACTTAACATTAGGGGCCTTCATATCGCATACCAATTCCAACAAGAAACATCCCTCTAACTAATGATAATCATCAAAATTCATTTTATGAATCTTAGCAACACTCATAATCCTTCAAATACAGCAACTCTCAATTTTACAAAAATATTAACGGGTACTTTATCCGAAACTGTTCCTTGCTACTTTTACCTTAGTACACTAACATTTTATGAAAAGATGTTTTGTCTTAGAATTAGAAAGCTAATACAATTCTTAGAAAAAGTATACCACATATTGCCAATTCCATTGAGGTTTAATAAAATTATGGCCATTTAAGTGAACCCACCATTTCCACTTTCCTCTATTTAAAACAGATTCATGGGGTTCTCCATAGTAAAACATCTTTACCCGACCTTTTAGAGGTCAATTGTTGGTCAACCTCCTTTAATAAGAAACCTTATTTAATATAACATACATCTACATGATATTATCATGATAAAAGCATTATATCACTTAGAAATGCCCTTACATGTATACCCTCCCCTTATCTTTTGATTTTCATAAACAGTCATGGTTTGAAATCTTTTACCTAATTTTATGAAACTTGTGGCTATTTCTTTGAGTCATTTCTCACACATATTTGGAAGCAATCATCAATCACTGTATCAATGCTAATAAAATTTGATCTTTTTTTTTTTGTTTATTGAATGATTTGTAGCATTTTAATTAATAAATAGACATGCCGTCCTGCATGTGATTTCTTGTTTCCATGAAAAAGAGTAAGCTAACAATCATATTTAGTGAATATCTAATCTATTCAGGTTTCTAGTCTCCTTTTAACCATGCTAAAACAGTAAGACCTACAAGTTAGACATCTGCCTTAAATTAAAATTAAATTTAAACACACCCAGGTAGCTGGAGACGGAGGAGAATTCCATGAAAAATGTTCAAATTTGACATGTTTTCCTACATTTTTTTTTATGCATATAAACATTAAAAAGGTAAAAATATATATGTTGTTTCTGTTCAAAAGTAATTATCATAGGCATTAGCAGATATTATTTTAAGGTCAAATGTACAATTACATATCCTACATGTAATCTTAATGGTAACAATTGAAAAGGAGGGGGGTGATTTTTCAATTATGTAAACACATCTAAATATTATCATAAAATACAAAATAAATGAAACATAATTGCATACTTTTATTGAAAAATTTTTTTTCACAACTAAAAATTGTAGATTTCTTTAAACAGCCTTAATTTTGTTTGTCATAATTTCTTATCAAACACAAACCACAACAAGGCATGATGCTTTCTTAAAGTTCCATTATTGTTCATGCATTATCCGATTTAATTTGAATTACCAGTAAATAGTCTGTAGAACACAGGGAATATGCATGTGGGTAGAGGTGACAGGTTAACCTTAAGAGCTGAAACCACAAAAATGAACAGGTGCCTTGTGACTGCCATGTTGTAACAAGAGTCCGTTTTGAGCTGAAATAAAAAAAAAATCAATTAGCTGTGTTAACATACATGTACTAATAATAGCTGTGTTTACATTAACATATGCATAGTATTTCTGGAAAAAATACACTGACCATGCAGTTTAATAAGTATGAGATATCCCAATACATGTACATGACATTAACATTTAGGCAGTACAAAAACAAAAATTTGCATATTAAGTCATAATATAACATTAAAATTTTTAATCCTTTTTTTCAGGTATAGACACAGAGAGAGAGAGAGAGAGAGAGAGAGAGAGAGAGTTTTACTCGTGCGACAGTCAATATTTCTATTTGTAAACTACAAAGGAATATTATACCCATCTGAACAGCGTCAAAGTATAAGCTTCTGCTATACCATGTTTTATCAATTCTACTGGGTTTTGTTTTTTGCGAATAAATTTAGTGAGGTTTTTTTTCTTATTAATTTCATGTTTTAAACACAATACTATGCATAATGCGAATAAAAATCCATGAACAATTTTACAAAGCTTTGCATTTTGGTTGCACATTCAAAAAATAAGGGATTGATAACATGCTCATTTTAAAATTCAATTCACTGTTGATTTCATTTACTAGACAGAGATATTTTTGTTACAAAATTTAGTTGTTCTATGATGCTTTGCCAAGACGAAAAGCACGAGAGAGAGAGAGAGAGAGAGAGAGAGAGAGATCTGAGGCACATGCAGTAAAAATTATTACATTTGTCTTACTTTAAAAATTGTTTACATACAATGAAGATTTGATATGCATTGTATGTAAACAATTTTTAAAGTGAAATAATTAAATCTTGAGAAGAATATTTTATAGATATCAGGGAACATTATCATTACATTAACCTAAAATCTGAGCTTGATATAATGTGATTGCACTCTGTTTTACATGCTCTTTCCCCAGCTATAACAATATATAACAGAGCCAGACGAAAGGTCTAATTTTAGTTAGAATGAATGTTTACCATGTCAAATATCTTTATTTAATTAAGCATAAGCCTGTCCATCTTCGCTAGCCAAGGGTTTTTGGTCCACATCGCTCCCCGTTTATGGGGAACGGAGTGGACCGAAAACCCTTGGCTAGCAAAGATGAAGCCTGTCTGAGTTTTTTAATTTATAAATTAAGTGAAAGGCGATATGGTAAAGATCTGCTATATTCAAATATTTAAGGTAATGTTATCATGCAAACATGCACTCTAATTACAGCATTCTACTCTTGTGTACCTTGGGACCCCCAGCCATTTTAATTGCACTGTTTTACAGTGTATATGGTGTGTTGGTCAATAAACAATAAGACATACATAAACATAGGAAAATAATAAATAGAAATTCGAAAGAGTGATGTGCAAAACATACACGTGAAAATATACGGGACAGAAAATATTCCGAGATTCCTCTGACTCTAACATCCGCTTTAATATTGGGACGCACGTCAAAAGCGAAGTTTAGGGTCAGAGGAATCTCGGATTAGATTGAAAAAACAAATACTGAAAAGAAAAAGTCAACACGACATATCCTGTATTGAAACATACCTTTATAATCTCTCACACGATAGTTGAGCTGAATTTCCCACTATCGACGTCTTGCAGGCCATGATTCTTTTAAAAATGTTGACACACCGCTATCAGCTGTTGTTCGCAGTCAAAACACGGCGAGTTGACATGGTGAATCGTACGATTATTATTTCGATTAAAGCTAATAAGTTTGTGTTTAATATGCAGAACACAAATTAGCATGCATTACATTAATGCATTTATTTTTCAAGTACATAATTACAATAAATATATATTCATATTTGAAATTTTTACAAACTCAATATTCGGTGATCCAATCTACATTAATTGTACGTGTTGCGACGATTAAGCTAGGCTTAATATTGCGATTTTAAATAACACTTTTACCAAATTTTAGAAAAAGACTTTCGATCGCTTTTCGCTGTTAGAATCGGGATCTGTGTCTTCAATTCCAGCTGCTTTGTTTTTGTTATGATTCGTGTTGACAAAATTTTTTTTCCAAACGAAGTTTACACATTCAACGTAATTATCAAACGAAATTGTTTCAATAAACACTCAGATATTAACTATTTAAAAAACAGAGTTCGGTTTTATGACCTGTACGAATTGTTTTCAGCAGGAGTTACTTTCAGTGTGAATTTTGCACTATTTTCAAAATCTTGACTGCGAAATCAAAATTTCCGGAAAAATCAATATTTAAACCCCGATATCTCTGCAATGCATCATCCGATTTTAAAACCAATTTCAGTTTTGAATTTAACTTTGCAAACTCTACAATATGCATATAAATTTATGTTTTCATATATAATTTTATGACCAGTACGAATTGTTTTCAGTAGAAGTTACTTTCAGTGTGAATATTGCACTATTTTCTTAATCTTGACTGAGGAATCAAAATTTCCGGAAAAATCAATTTTTTAACCCAAATATCTCTGATATGCGTGGTCCGATTTTAAAACGGATTTCACGGTTAGATTCAACTGATTGTGCTTTACAAAACACATATACTTTTTGGATTTGATCAAAAAATTCATTTTTTCGAAAAATTTGATTCACTTCCGGTTTCGAACGGAAGTAACGGATTTCCAGCCTTATTGCACATGTTAATTGACAAATTCATAACCATGGAAAATTTCAAGCCTCTCTCTTTGAGCGTTTTTGAGAAATGCCCCGGACAAAATGACTTTTTTAAAATTTTAAAAATGACGTAACGTCAAAACAGAAGTGACGTTGTCAATGAAACTTTAACATCTTTGAGGGACGCTAACTTGCAACAATCGCTGAAAGTTTCATTGAAATTGGTTAAAGACTTTTTGAGTTATGAAGCCGAAAAGGAGTCAGAAAAAAAAGAAAAAGTATAATAATAATAAAAAGAAACCGAAGAATAACAAAAGGGTCTTCCGTTGGAAACGGAAGACCCTAAAAACAATAGAATAACAAGAGGGTCTTCCGTTGGAAACGGAAGACCCTAATAAAAAAAAACAATAGAATAACAAGAGGGTCTTCCGTTGGAAACGGAAGACCCTAATAATAAAAAGAAACCGAAGAATAACAAGAGGGTCTTCCGTTGGAAACGTAAGACCCTAATAATCTTACAAGCACAATAATAGTAAGGTCTTCCGTTGGAAACGGAAGACCTTAATAAAAGAATCTACATTATGATAACATGAAAAATGCTAAATTTTAAATCTTTCTGTTTCTATGCATAAACAATAACGATATCGGAATCCTAGTGGAATAGTTTCGAGGTACTCCGGATGAAGTCAACTTATCGCTAAAGGATAAATAAAATGATATGATATTTTTGGTATGATAATAAATATTAATATAGGTGTATTGCATATTTAATCGTATTTGGAATAAAAAAAACATGCATATTTTTTAAAACAAAGCACTCTATTTTCAAAGTAATAAACATAACCATTTATCAGCCAGCAACTATCTTTAATTTATATTTTTAACTTTAATTAATTGTCTGTTAACATTAGACATATATTTTCTGGTTATCCATTAATACCTTTACACAATCAAAAGCGCTCTAGATTCTAGTACTATGTTGCGATTGTTTCTCATTTTAACCTAAATGAGATACAAAATATTTATAGATATATATCTTTTTAATTTGATATGTAAATCATTTTCACAATAATTAATAATTATTTGCAGGTAATCGTTATATTGTTGTCATCACGGAGTATTTGACTAAATGGGTTGATGCTGAGGCCATCCCAGAAAAAACTGCGGAAAATGTCCTAAAGATTCTGTCAAGATTTGTGGCAAACCATAGTATCCCAAGCGTTTTAATAACTGACCAGGGTCGGAAATTCTGCAATTAGCTCAATGACAGATTTTGTGAACAATTCCAAATAGACCATCGCGTTGCATCCCCATACCATCCTCAAACAGGCGTACACCGAGAGATACAATATAACCCTCTGTGGGATGCTTGCAAAATATGTGAACGATGAACAATCAGAATGGGACGAGAAGATTAATTCAATGCTTTTTGCCTACCGTACGTCCGTTCATTCGTCAACCAAAGAGACGCCATTTTATTTAGTTTACGGACGACAACCTCGACTTCCAGTTGATTTGGCTTTACCAACAGGACCTATGGAAAGCTTACCAGAGAGAAGGCTTGGTCCTTCATTTAGATCGTGGATATTGTTTTATATTTACATTCAATCAGTATGATTTCCTCCATTTTTGTGGAAATTGATCGTAATTCACAACTTTAGCACATACTTCTAACCTGTTTTTAGAGTGGTTGAAACCTTTAACAACCTAAGAAAAAAAACCAAACTGCACAAAATAATCATGATGATGTCATAATCGGCTTCCCATATTAATTACTCTTTACTATCAATTAAATTTTTAAAAGAAAAATATAAACAATACAATGCTCTCTTTGATGATATGCTCATTATGAAGGTACCAGTCATTGCAGAAATTTTGTTATATAACCCGCGTTTACGGGTAACGCATGAAATGTACTTTTTTTGCACTATCGCTACCTCTATATTCCGCATGAATCACCAAAGACAGCATTTTATTGTATAAATAAATATGTCAAAATATACAGTGATAGATAGATATATAGATGGATAGATCATTCGAGTGATAATCCCAAATAGTAGATAAGTAGTAAGAGAAATTTATAAAGTATAATATATGAAAAATAAAGAGTCTACTGTTTCATCGCCATTAAACAGAATTTTGTTATACTAGTATAATGACTTGTATCTCGAAGTAATTTTAATATGTTTTTACTCGTAATAATGAGATACATGTAACACGTTGTGATGAGAACTATACCTCGGTACAGTATGTCAGTATCTTGTTATAAAGAAAGGATTTTTTTAATTTTCTAATTTTAATATACTCCATCATTCACTTAGTTTATTTGAATATGAATTAAAATCTCGGGTCACTTTCTGTTACAGCAGAAAAAAAATTACAGTATTGTTGAGACTATTTCAACATATAACAAGAAACGATGATACAGAAAAACTTTAATTTATAAGGGGGTCATTTTTCTACAGTGGTCATTATACTTCAGGTAGAGTGTGCTCATTTTTATGAAAATGACACTTATTCTTCAGGCAAAGGGGTCATTTTTCTTCGTAGAATAATGACCGGGGGTCATTATTCTACGAAGAAAAATGACCGGGGGTCATTATTTTACGTAGAAAAATGACCCCCGGTAATTATTCTACGGGGGTCATTATTCTTCATTACACCGGCTTGGCCGTATTTTAACTTAAATGTACATGCAGTCGAAAATGGTGACGAACCATAATTTGCGTTACGAAATCTAATCATTAACTTATTTGCTGAAATAACCACTAGTTTGGAATTTAGGATTTGGAATACTGAAATTGAATTAATTATGTTCAGTGCCTCGACAGCCATATAATTAACATTAAGTAATGATGAATAGTTCATTTGCTTTGGTCAAGTAGAACGTTGGCTTGCACATGATTCAAAGGATAATAGCCACGGAGCTGATGTCGCTATAGGTTAAATACATAGATATCATGATCAGTGTGAAATGTTGATTGTTTGTAATGATAATATAATTATTTATGATTATACCAGCCGGACACTAATCTGAATTATTTTTTTCACCTTGTGTATTTTGTCTTTACGATCATATATAAAGCCTATGTTAATATATGCTGTTGGGAGATTGAGAACGGCCAGTCAGAGAGATTGAGATTTGAATTTGTAGACTTTGAAAGTTGCTTTGTAAAATCTATACGATCACAATTTAATAAATTATTGTTCAACACCAAACTGGACTTATCATTTCTGGACTGGACAAGGAATTGGATCAACCCATCGGCTTACATATTGTTCCCACCTAATCCACAGGTGGAAGTGTGTCTTCAGTTTTAGGCTGGCTTTTGCTTTTTGTTGTAACCTCAACAGGGTTGAGGTTACAACAATCTTGAGCTTGATTCATTTCTTTCTGTTTATTAGGATTCTCATTACGGCTTACTGCTGACAAATTTCGCTGTTGTCGCTTTTGATTTGTCTCTTGATCAAGCTTGCTTTTTTTGTCACAAAGTTCTTTAATTTTGTCAAATATCTCTGACATTTGATCGTAGGACTGTTCTGATTCCAATCTCTGTTTTATAGCTTCCTCTTTCTGTTCTATAGCTTCCTCTTTCTGCTTTATAGCTTCCTGTTTTTGATCTATAGCTTCCTGTCTCTGTTCGATAGCTTCGTCTACTGATGTTTGGAGAATACTCACGTTTTCCTGCAGATCTTTCTTTTCATCAAACATTTTCTTAAAATGGTCTATGTGATCGTCTAAAGGATCTTTTTTATTTTCATTTCTTATGTTTTTAGTTCCTTGGTTCGCTCGCATCTCTGCCAACTGCTCTTTTATTGTGTCTCGCATTTTTTTTTTATAGGAGGTGTAACAACCGGCCACCGTCAAACGATCTATCACAGAAATAAGATAAAATTTTATGAAATAAACTAGACAACATTGAGATGGTGACCATCTCAAAGGGCCCCGCTTAAATAATGGATAATAGAATGAAAAGGATTTCAGAGAATTTTTCTTTGACCTTGACCTATAACTTAAACATTTTTCCAACTGGCATAAAACTTTAAATTCAATCTCATTATCCCTTACATACAGGCATTTTTGTTCAACCAAAGCAAGATTAAGCAATTGGGAAATAATCTCTGGTCTAAAACTGATTATAAAGGGATCCGATATGAACTTCACATTAACTTGGTTCAAATTATTAAGTCACTGCACATCATTAACCCAAAAACTCTATTGATGTGAAGAAGGAGCCAAAAAGGGCCAAAAGGAGAGAATAAATATGCTCTGAAAAAATAACTTTGCGTGATCCAATACAACTTTGACACTTGACTTACGAACATCATTCAAGGTCACTGCACACCCTTTGATCGGCACTCTGTGAGTAAAGTATGAGCCAGATTAGATCAAAGGGAGAAAAGATATGCTCCGGAGAAGGATATTTAATTAAATCTGCTATGACCTTCACATTTGACCTTAAAACTTGGTTCAAGGTCACTGCATACACTTAACTTAAAAGCTCAGTTTATGTGAAGTATGAGTCATATAGGGTTAAGCGGAGAGGGTATATGCTCTGAAAAAAAAAAGAATTTTTGCGTGATCAAATATGACCTTGACCCTTGACATACAAACTTTATTCAAGGTTACTGTACACCCTATGACCATAGGTACTCTGTGAGTAAAGTTTGAGCCAGATTGGACCAAGGGGAGAGAAGGTATGCTCCGGATAATGATTTTTCATATAATACTGCTATGACCTTCAGCTTCAACCTAAAAACAAGGTTCAAGGTCACTGCACATCCTTTACCCAAAGGCACTCTGTGGGTGAAGTATGAGCCAGATTGGGCCAAGGGGAGAGAAGATATGCTCCGGACAAGAGATCTTGGACGGACAGAAGGACGGAAGGATGGATGGACGGATAGACTGATCACTATTGGGCTTCGCAGAGCGGGGCCCTAATTATTTTCATCAAGCTTATATTTACATTCAGTGTATTTTTCTCCTTATATTTGCATTGGAAATTCTGCGACGTTCAATTTTCTATAAATACACTTTGACTATTCATGCGCCATGTGCAGACATATAAACGTCTTCACGTGTTTTGAGTATATTCATTTTTTTTAGATTAAATGAAACGTTCAATCTTACATAACCAATTTGATATGTACTTTTAAAAAATAATCATTAAATTATATCTACTCCTTAATAAAAAAGATTTTTCTCTTCAAAGTTTCTGGTACTATATTTTTAGTCGCGGAAGCGAACTAAATAACATGTTAAATAAAATATGGCTGTTCCATGTATGTTTCATATCACTGACTGGGAGCGTATATAATGGCTTTACAGCGACACCACACATATATATATATCATAAAAATAGACATCAGTATGAATATAAATATAAGCATTGAATGGTTATTTTTGGATGTCGTTTGTCCTGTAACATACCAAGCAATGCAGACAAATTATCATACCGCGCTAACGCACGGTATTCAATTTGATCCGTACGTCACATTTACCCAGCGATGGGGTAAACAATGTGCTACCGATGCGTTTTAGATGAAAATGGCGTGGATGTCGGCCGGACACCCATGGTAATCGGACGGCGACTGAGGTCATCGGGCACATCGGAAGAAAATAAGTTGTAGTTTAAAATCACCGATGTCTTCATCGATGTCCCACATCGCTTCTCATCGACAATGCATCATTAACACATCATTTAAGATCGGCCGATGTATGGCAGATGATTGTCCGGTGCCTTTGAGTCTGAGGTGAGAGGTGTTTAACAAACATTGAGCGATTATCGACCTTACATTTGCCCATAGCCGGCTGATGTACTGTCGATACACGAACGGTGTTCACCAATGTACGAACGGTGTAAAATACATCGGCCGAGTACCGCTCAAATATCCGTACATGTTTAGCAATGCATCGCTGGGCTTTTATTGGCGCGTTAATTTTTCACACGTACACAATGTTCATTCAGCGAAATGCAAAGACCGATACTTTACCACCGATTACCACCGGCCTACCTCGACCGGCCGAGTAAAGTGACTAAGACATTACAAGACCGACGACATCCAAAAATAAGCATTCAATGCTTAAATAATTACCATACAAATATTTCTTTAGGTTAAAAAATATTATTTACCGAAATGCAGAATTGCTACAATCGATATTCAAAATACAAATTTATTGTTTGAACTTTAGTATTAATCTCCCAATACCAATCCAATTCAAATCATATGTTGGTATTGAAATTTAAAAGCATCAGAAATTGGTGTTATGTTAACCGATAGTGCAACCTACGAACAAGCAACACATTAAGTACGTATAGAATCATGGGACATATTGATCACTTGCTAAAGTTCTTCAGCGAAATCTTGCATCCTTAAGATCCTAAAGAATATATAGTTCACTTTGTTCCCAACAACATCCAAGATTTCAACCAGCCATAGTGTGATTTGTTGCCTGATGAAGGCGATAATATAAGTACTCGTACAGAACATGGCACAATAAAGACACATAATTTGACTGACACATCTTATGACACTAAAAATACACTGAACCTGGCCCTTCCACAATCTGCTGACACAACAAATATTTGATATTTTCAATCTTTGCAAAATAATGCATAAAACTCAAAATATTTACCATCAGCAAATTCGACAAGAGACCCACAGGCTTTGACGGTCACCCGAGTACCATAGGCCTTAGATGGACCTGTTTGCATTTTAAGGAGGCTGGCTGCTCAACAAATTAACCATCAGATCTGCCTTAAAATTTTAAATATAATACTTTTGGCCATAATCTACTGTTTAGAAAAGAAATAATCCAAATATTTTACATTTAAAATTTGAGCATTTTCTTATGCCTTTATACAGAGCTCTTCGTCTTAGGGATGTAAATAAAGCCTAAAAACGGCCACGACCATCCAGCCCTCTCAAATGTCATTTTGAGTCCAAACCCTAATCAGACACTACTCTGACTGTTACCTTCGCTTTTACTACTTGATGTTTGCAGACATCAATTTATAAAAGGGAACAAGAGTCGGGGCAATTTCGGATTATCTTTAGTACCGTAACCCCAGGGGCCAAATATTGTTAACTTTTGGTAAATAGAGACCTGCAGGCCTTTAAAGGTCACTTGTCAATTAGAAAGTTGAAAGTGTGTACCTTCAATGGTGTGAGATTTAATAGCCTTGGCGCACTATTGTGATTAAAATTGCACATTCTAATCCTCTTCAGATTTTAAAGTATAGTGCATTTACTATGACCTACTGTGTACAAATAGTTACAAAATTACAATATCAAGTGACGGAAATTATGTACAAAATAACAATATAGTTAGTTTATCCCCAACGACTGTTAACGTACAGAACATTATAAATTTGTATATATGTCCACTATGTGGCCATATTGTCTTTACCTAAGGGCTTGACCTCATCAATTTCACAATTTAGGTAGAGGATTTAATGGGCATCATAACCATGTATTCAGTTTATTTCCCCCTGCTGTGGAAGTACAGAAGATTTTCAAAGATTAAATACATTCCCACTGAATGGCCATATTTGCTCCGCCCAAGGGCATGAACTCTTAATCCAGGTGCCGTGAATTTAACAATTTTGATAAAGGTCTTCAGATCATGAACAATTAGCATCATTACAGTCAGTTCAAGCCTATCTTTTACAACATACACCATAGCATAGCATAGAATTGAAATCTCATAGCATAGCATAGGAATCTCATACGATACCATTGGAATCTCATACCATAGCATACAATCTTATAGATTCTCGTTCGTCATATCATACCATAGCATACCATAGCATACAACATGATTTTTTTTTTAAACCCTGATATGTCCATTTTTAATTAACTACTAACTGAGTTGAGCCTTTATAAGCTGTGGCAGATATTGGGAAGAAGAATTCCTAAAAAGATTGTTAACCCATTTTTCAGTACAAGTAACATCACTAAGAAATATCTGTAAAACTTGTCCTTTATGTAATAGGGCTACATATATCTATAATATGCACATCTCAGTTGTTCTACCTTTTTAGATTACAGAGAATATATATTTTCGAAAACATTTTAGAAATACCGATATGTTTGAAAATCAAGATCCATAATTGCAGTTTATATTTCTTATGGGCTGTGTGTATGATACAAGCTCTGAAAAGATATCGTTTACAAAATGGAAACATATTATGTTTACCGTTGCATTTGTTGTATAAAAACAGTGTTTTTATTTTTTTTAATATGTTTATATATAAATTCGTTTCATTTCTATCATTACATATTTTTATAGTTTTAATAATTATAAAATACTCTTCATTAATTTGGAAGAAAGAATATCTTATCTTATGTATTAATTTTAGTAACATTTGGCCAGGGTTCGTGTAAAATTGAAAAGAATATCTGTAGAACATTTATTTAATGTAAGACTTGTGGCAGTAAAATAAGTGAATGGATTACTGCAAGTAGTACTTGAATATATGTTCGGACACAGGTATACCTATTAGAAAGAAAATCATCCAAATTTTTCAGACATTGAAGTTTTTATTAAAATTTTTAAAATCTATCACTGTGTCTATATGTTACAAGACAGTCGGCTAGCTACAATCTGTAGTAGATATATAGATATTACAATATGTGAATCTATATTTAAAGAACTCATATATGAGTAAGGTTTCAAAACTTACCAAATACTTCTTGGTCTCGCTTTAAACATACATATTTGGAAAATTCAACTCGTGCAAACTTGATTATCGGCTTATTGGAAACAGTTTCAGGGTAGATTCGGTATTCATCAGTGTCATTGGCTTGAATACTGACGACACAGTTATATCTATTTGCACAAACGTAAAAAACAAGCGGGTCCCAAGGAACAGACGTTCTCATTTTGAAAACCGTTGGGATCCAGTCTTTTCGATCATGGTCTTTGTATTTTCTGCTGTATTTATTCTGTTTTAAAACATAAAAAGTGCAATTGTTAGTATCAAGATAGTCAATCTTTTCAGAGGTATCGATTTTTAAAAAAAAATATTTTATAATCATTTTTGTATTGAATAACAATGTTGATATTGCACTACATTGTTTAGTTACGTTATTTTAGTGTTATCAAAAAAAAAAACTCGATAAAAGTGTTAACCTTAGTTAATTCTTCCAAAATATCTTCCATGATATCAGATTCCTGAAATCCAATAGCCAGGGTTTGGAATATGCTGATAAAGGATTCTTGATCCACTACTATACCCTTTTCTTTCAATTTGACAAGCTTACAGAAGTTCTCTGATCTGTCGAGATTTGCCAAAATGTAGTCGATTTCTTTTTTTCGAAGTCTATCATACCCTAGAAAACAAAAACAAAATTAAGCAAGTAAAACAATAAACACAAATATCCAATCTTTAATGCCATAAATATCATTGTCAGTTTTTTTCTCAAAAGACTTTTAGACACACCTTTTGGTAAAATTAGGAAAGATTTATTAAGTGTTTGGTGCTTATGATAAATATTGCTATACATCGAAGGACACTGATCTTTTATCATAAGAACTGTCCTGCAGTTTAAAATGAATTTTACTTTTAATATGGAATTTTTTTCCAGATGTATGCAGAAAATATGTATGTACATGTACTTGATTGTTATATTAAAATTATCACTGATTTTTAGGATTTGTTTCTTATATCATTACTAAGAAAGGTGGCATATAGACATTTAAGTATTTTTTTTTCATCATAAGAATGTTATTTGTCCTTCAAACTGTATAAATGAAATAAAATAAAAAGAAATATATAATTGGTATCAATGCATTTTACAAAGTTATTGCAAATTTGCCCACGATGGATGTAATGGAATAAAAATAAAAGTTGAGATCGAATTTTAAAAAGCTGTGCAGGTGCATTGGGGGCTCGAACCCTTTTACCTTTATGTAGTAGATCTATGTTAAACCACTAAGGCGGGCATTTCGTTGAATAACTGGATGTAATATAAACACTAGAATACAAATAGATTTTGTCTATATAAAAGGCAGATTAAAAACTCGGATAATTTAGAATCATCAGATATGGCTGAGGATCGGAGATCGTCAAAATCCCTCCTCCACACTCTATGGAAAGGTTTTTTAATACAAGTTCGATTTTTCATATTCCATAAAGATATGAAATGAATGCAAGCATGCATTTGACTTGAAAATGACAGGAAAAATTTCAATTTTTGGGAAAAATCAACTTTTAAAATCGTATTGCTTTTCAAAAAAACAAAAGTCCCTGATATAATCTAACGCGGGACCTGCAAATTGGTAGACCGAAGTTATACCCATTGCGCTAAAGAGATAGTCATTAAACAGTTTCACAATGAGCTGAAATCGCCATGTTGTGACGTACTGTCATAAAAGTAAAAGTCACGGTGTGTCAAGGAGGTTACTAGAATTGTTATAAAATTGACTCGAGTGACAGAAAATAAATTCTGAAATCTCTTAGTAACGATTTTTTTAGTTGTTCATGCATGGCATTTAGCACCATTGTTTGAATGATCTGATGAATGATTGGAGAGAAAAAAAATTTTTATTGCAAGTTTTATAAAAATAGAATGGAGAACTTTTGTGAAATAAAAGTATGAAAAATAACATTCTTGCTACTAAAAACTATTACTATGAATAGCATTAAAAAATACCCGATGTATCAATGCTTTGCATCAACTCCATAAAGATAATCCTTGTAGTGAAAGTCTTTATCGAATTATCTTTCAATTTTTTACACAATGTTAATTTATCCACTTTTTTTTCTTTTTTAAGGGTTTGCCATAATTGAAATGACGAAGAAAAGAGATTTTCATCGTCCAACTGATCTCCACAATTCACTAATTTGTTATTAGACAATTTGCTAGCCATCTTCGCAAGATACGAGTTGAATATTTCGTCAATAAGCCAGTTGACCTGATGATTTCTCCGATCTCTCCAATTTTTAGGGTCTGGTCCTTCTGCCATTATTTACTCTAAAAATGAATTTAAAACCAAATAGTACATATATGGAATGAAAATTGTATCTAATGTATACCTTTAGCTTAAACGATTTCACCTCAATTTTTTATTTCTCGAGCACGAAGAATTCTGCTTTTTGTATCTTGCTTGTAATTAGTTATATAACGTTCAAATTTTAAACAAGCATTACAAATTCTCAAGTACACTTGTTCTCGAAATAAAAAATGGAAAATTAAATTTTAAATTTTTTACAACCCTATCAATGAATAATCATTCCTTCATTAGTATATAGAACTTTTAGTTCACGAATATATATGTTTCATTCTTAGACTATCATACAGATATATATATATATATATATATATATATATATATATATATATATATATATATATATATATATATATATATATATATATATGTGTGTGTGTGTGTGTGTGTGTGTGTGTGTGTGTGTGTGTGTGTGTGAAACGAGACCTTAGATGAAAATTAAGATAATTTCATAAACAGTTTGTATTTAGGAATAAAGGAATCAGTCTTTGAGTATTATGAGGTACCCGGTGATCAAATACGGTCTGATGTGATCCAATTCAATAAAGCCCGAAGGGCTTTATGATACTAGTATATTTGATAATGCTTAACCGTTTTTGATAACCTCACAATATTCAAAGAGTGATTCCTTATTATTTATATTTAAATGTTTATAATTTTCAGCAATCGTACGTTAGTAAAATATTCATTGATGAAATGTATTGGACTATACATTAAAAAATCGATTCGTAGTGTTACAGAAAACAGACACTGGATAATGTAAATATTCCTTTTTCAATGGCATTTGCCGTATCTCATGGTTACAAACAATAAGTATCCAAACCTTTTTTAGATAAGCTGACTGGACAAAAATGGTTGTCATTGCACATGCAATCAGTTGGTCCTTTAATGGTCTCTCGCAGATAATTCAGTTCAATCCAACGATCCTGATAGTTTAATTTATGTCTTGTTAGCAATTAGAAAAACAGCTTCGATGTGAAATCGTTGGATCATTCTTTATGCGGTTCCTCCGAACTGTATAGGTTTCGGGCCCACAGATAAAACAGATTAAAATGATGAATAGGCCTACTTTTTTCCCTGTTTTTTTTTTACCTAAAACTATTTAAATGTCCATTCCATTGCAGATAACAGCGGAATCGGTTGAATTTCTTGGTTGATCGGCGTGAATTGAATTTAAATTTACGTAAGAGTGTTCAGTATACTTGTATCGACAAATGTGCATGCACGGATCTTGAGAAGGGGTGGGTGGTGGTCCCCCTGGAAAATCCAAACTTAATAAATCCACATAGTAAAATTACCGTATATAGGCCTTGGACATCCCCCCCCCCCCCCGTCAAACATAGATATCCCTCAGACCCCCCCCCCCCCCAACTTGGAAAAATTTTCTGGATCCGCGCATGCGGCATACAAAGAAATGTGCTATATTAAAAAGGCTAGCAAAAATATTTTTTACAGAAAAAAAGAACAAGCCTTATGATTATGGAAACGAAAGATTATCATAAACATTTTACAATGTCAGCTGAGAAATAAAACAATTACATGTAATTCAAATAATGACCCGTATAATCACAGTCTGGGAGATAACCCTAGATGTGATATGCGTGGTCTTGGTCTAGATTGTGAAAATGCATTTCGATTATTTTTTTTTTATTTTCTTGTCCTGCAAGGACAATTCTTTTGTTTTTTAACTCACTTCACAATTCACAATTACCCACTGGTTTGTCCTTGGACTTGCTGATGTATAGTAGGAACAATTTAAGTTTCAATGAGAATAACATGCTTGAAAACAGAGGACCTATCCCACCCCCACCACACTATCTCACCCCACTTCAAAGTATAGATAGGTATGAATTATATTAAAAGTTTATTATAAGTTTTAGGTAATTTTTCCGAATGATGGTATAAATTATATCACAAAATTGTCATATAAGTATAACTTAAAGAAAAAAAGGAGTTAAGACCAGGGGGTCTATGCTTGTGGGTGGGTGGTCGGTCGTGTTCTCAAGCACCTGTGATGAAAATATAACAGTTTTTTAAAAATGAAGAGAAAACAGCTCAGATGTACCACTAACACAAGGCCAGACCATTCTATTTTGGACAAAAGGCTAACCATGTTTATAAATTGTATGAAATATAATGACGTTTTTTCTACCCCCCCCCCCCCCCCCGAAGCAGAGTCAGCGACACTTTTGCATACACATTCTTTAATAAATTTGCATCATTTTACATATTTTCAGACATCTGTCAGATTTAACCAAAATATCAAATTAGCCAATTTGAAAGTTTCATTATTATCATTAGCCAAGGAACAAGAACAATTGTTTTCATTTTTCATCTGACAGTATATTTGTTTATTGGTTTAAAGTAAAGCTGCAAATATATATTTTAAATCAAAAAATGTGTTAAATTACATCGTGTTTTCAGACCACAGAAAATGAGACTTAAAAGCGCCCGGCATTTAGATCGGATCGTCAGTTCAGCATCACGTCTGCTTAGAAAACAAACATGATTTGAATTATGATAATTTATCAATTAATCAATAAATAGTTTGAGTATTTTAGTAAATTTATTTATACTTTATTAAGATCGAATGAATGAAAATGGCGTAGGGTTTTAATATTTTTTTAAAAAAATTAACTTGGAAGCCCCGATATTTTTCTTCTTCCGCACAACTTAGATCAACATTCTTTTTTATTTTTTTGAAAGGACAACTATTTCAAAACTTGTTTAGTCCTAATTTATTTATTTTTAAATTAGGCTATTTTTGATTAAAGAAAATCATTGGTGATGCAAAAAAAATTTTTTAAGGCTTAGCAGAATTTCCTTCGTTACTTTGTATTTGATGTTTGAACACGGAAGGGAAACACATGGCAGATACGATTACTTATACAGCGTTTACGTGTAGTGATCTGTAGACGCGTATTTTTAACGTTACGTCATAATTGGGACAAGGGAGGTTTTTGCTGGGCGCGTCCCACATAATGTTTAACATTAATTTAGACTCTTAATTAGGAGTTTGGTTGTGAACCCTCTGATCGAATGTTCCACAGTTCAACAGTTCCACACATTACATAATATAGTTAATTAAATGTAAATTTGCATATATCATATACATATTTGAATATACAGTTTTGAGTCAACAATTATTATACATAACTAGATGCATAGTTTAGATTCGTAACATTATATAAATAGTGCCTGCTTGGGAGGGTACCAGTTGAAATTGACACCCCTCCAAAACCATTGTCAACCTCCGCTTCGCGTTGGTTGACAATGGTTTTGGAGGGGTGTCAATTTCAACTGGTACCCTCCCAAGCAGGCACTATTTATTTTATTATACTGAATGTCTTAATTTTATAGCAAATTTTACTGCTTTTATATAGAAAATAAGTGAGTTCTACAACGAACCGTGCGTGCATAATTTACGCGCATGTACCAATTCGTTCTATCGGCCCGTTGCCAAGTGTGTTGCTAACGCTGAGGGTAAGAGAACGGATTGTCAACTGCGTCTAAACCAATCAGATTTCAGTATTTAACATGAAAGTATAATACAATTTTATGTTATAAATTAACATTCAAAAGAAATTGTTCTTAAATAGATTGAATGAGTTACATGCATTTTGGCAAGTACATGTAATTATTACGGATTAATATATTCAGCAAGACCAACCAAGGTAGATGTAGATACGTGATCTGAACCCAACAACTGAAGTACATGTAATTTTTACTTGGAGACTTATTAATATATATTTACATTTTCCAGTGTCTTTGCCTGTGATAACACTACGTATCGATTTTGTACTATATAACCCATAACTTCAAATGACGCCAAATTGAGGCGCCAGCGGGGTTTGCTTATTCATATTTAAATATTTAATCGTGCGATAGCTTAAAATTATATAAATATAAGTAATAATTTAAGGAATCTTTCTTTGAATATTATGAGGTGATAATTTCGGTCGGAGCGTGATCAAATATATCATAAAGCCCTTCGGGCTTTATTGGATTTGATCACGCCCCGACCGAAATTATCATCTCATAATACTCAAAGAATGATTCCTTATTCCTTATAAAATACGTATACATGTATTGTACGTACTCGTTTGTACTGATATTTTTTCCCGTAAATTATAGTCATTTACACTGTATATATAATAATTAAAAGCAATGTAAAATTCACCGCATATGAACTTGGGATACTGGCCCCGGGGCCATATAAAACTTAGTCGAGCCAACTTTTAATTTCAGTCTCACTTTTCCGGACAACTGCCTTAATTCCTTTTGTAAACAGTGAGTAAAAGTGAGACCGAGATCAAAAGTGACCTCGTGATCTTTTGGAGACGATTTATATAGGCAATGGCTATGGCTGTTATCACATCCGTTTATGTTATGCATAATAAAACATTGTTTTAATTAAAAGTGAGATCGATCGTCTAAGTTTTTTATATGGACCCGGCGCCAGATCAAATCTTATGAGAAGCCCTGCGGGCTTCAAAGGATTTGATCACGTGTCAAACCAAGTTCATACCCTGGTTAACCTTATAACATGCTGTTACTTTTTAATTACTGTTGCCGTCGTCGTCTATCTGGACACCTCTATCCTCGACCAGTTAGGGACGGTTCGTGCCTCGCGCCATCTGACGTCACGCCATAAACAAGTCGTACCATGGTTTAGCTACAGTATGATTGTGCGAATATTTCAACGATTCAGTTACCCATGATCAAATTAAAGATAACAGATTCAGTGATTTCTATCATGAATATTTATAGAAAGGTGTGATAAAGAATGTTTAACATGATGAAAATTTAAATAAAAAATAGATATAATTTTCTCGGATGTCCGAGACTTTTTTTGTTTCCCTAGCAATGTTTAAAAATGGCGGCCACAGTTCCATGGGTGAAATTTGCGGATCCAGGAGAATCCGACGTATTTGCTGCCAATTGTTTCCCCGTTAGAGGACTTCTTCAATCTGCTGACGATGGTTTGTTGTTATTTTGGCCTAATTTTATTCCCTTTAGTGATTTGTTTATTAAAATTTGCTACTTTTGCACTTTGAAACGATCGAGCACTTGCTTGGTTATGTGTTTGAAATATTATGTACCATTCGTTCATTTTACTGTTGATAAACTGGACCCGGAAATACATGTGAAATCCAATGGTCTTTATACTTGCTATGCAAAGAGTGAAAATATCATTTTATGATTAGGTCTACAGAGTTCTTGAAATCTTTTTTCCGCTGTCAGACATTTGGACTGACTACCATCATTTCGGACAGATTTCTATCAGTCCAGAAATTTTCAATAAAAAGATGGAAAAAAAACTATATTTGAATTTTATTGTCAGCTTAATTATTTCATTCTCAACATACATTTCCAAAACAAGCCTTCTAATTTCTCTCAATATTTATCTTGAACCGATTCCTCCTAACTATCACATTCTATAGCTCCTCACGTTCACATTCTTATTTAACTCTTTACATTAATTATTTTAATTTCCATCCCTCTCTCATTATCAACTTTCTAATTATTTGTTCCCGAAGACATGAAATGATTAAAATTGGTATTCTTGCGTGTATTTCTGTGTACTGTGATATAAATATTCACTGAAAACCCTGCTTCAGTGTATTCAATGTACATTTAAGAAATAAACAGCAATGTTAAAAAGTTCACCGGGATATGAAGTTGGTTGGTCACGTGATCAAATCCTGTGAAGCCCAAAGGGCTTCTCAGTAGATTTGATCACGTACCAACTAGTGTTGTCACGATGATCGATTTTTAGTCGATGATCAGTTGGAAAGGTTGTCGATTTACGACAATCGATTTCAAATTTTATAATCGATTATAATCGGATTATTATATTAATACTATACTTATCATTTTGTTTATTATACAATTAAAAGTTGAAAACTGTTGCAAATCCATGTGTATCTGCGTTCGGATAATGTTTTCGTCAGCCATTTTGAAATACTAATATCTTTTAAGTTACGGTAGAAGGATATTGTTTCGGATCAGACCAATGCTAGAATTTTAAAAAAAATGTACAATGAAATTTAATGACGTCAAGATCTTTAATTTTCGATATAAATAAAAACAATTGTCAATCATTATTTTGATAGAAACTCGTTTTATTTATACTGGAATTATGCTGACACAGTTTCCCGTTTTAAAAACGAAATGGCCGAAGTTGAAAACACACTTGTGCCAAAACTCTAGCTCTACGATCATCGAGACACAAAAATAAAACACTTTGGATTCTTTAAGAAAACACAAGCACTGGGGCAACCAACCTCTAATAATTTTTAATAAGTAAATGTAAATACTTTGTTTATTTGATTTTTATTGAAAGAAGTTATTAAAACCGAATTGTCTCATGAATGCCTTGTTAGATTTGGTAAACACCGGAAGTACAGGAAGAAAACAAAATGAAAGCATGTCAACTTATCGGAAGCATATTGGTGGATCTTGCAATTTTTCCAGCTTGTAATAGTTAACTTTAGTTAACTTTATCCATGAAATAAACTTTTTTGAAGCATTAAAAGTAAAGTATTAGAAGAAATCATCAATTATTGTGGAAAGTACGTAGTCTAGAAATAGATAGTTAACTTTATCCATGAAATAAACTTTTTTGAAGCATTAAAAGTAAAGTATTAGAAGAAATCATCAATTATTGTGGAAAGTACATAGTCTAGAAATAGATAGTAATAATACATGACGTGATTAGGCACTTAGCATACTGGTACACATTGAATTTAGCTGGGTTCGGTTATTATGATAGTCCGGTTAATATCACACTTTTTCCTGAAAAAATAGCTATTATATTAAGCGGGGTCCACTTGAATATCTTAAAAATAAACAATTCTTTACAATTTAGTGACCCATTTTAATGAATTTAATACAAATTATTACCGATTCGATTATTGGCCGATCATCAGTTAGTTATAGTTAACCGATTATACCGATTAATTGATTATGATTTTCAACCGATTTGACAACACTAGTACCAACCAACTTCATATCCCGGTGAACTTTTTAACATTGCTGTTTATTACTTATATTTACGTTTGAGAGAGACAAATCGTTCAGAACTGTTATAATTACCGAGATTTTATTGTAAACAATAATCCAAGCGACAAGCGATAAGCACGTGCTATGATCATTGTGACGTCATGAAAAAGTTCATACAGAATTGAAGGTTTTCGCTATTCCATAAGTTCATATAAGGAAACATATTTGCAAATGTAAATATTTAAAAAATAAAGTCAAGAGGCAACACTTGCTATCTTGAATTTATAGGGGGCCCTCAGTTCATGCTATGTTTTAATTTAAGCAAGTTCTCCAATTTCTCCTATGATTTCTGATGAGATCTAGGTTGGAAAATGATTGAAAAAACTTCTTCCTATTGTCTGACTACATCTGATAGTCGCATTATAAACGCAATGTGTTAATATGTAGGAAATACTCGCTAAACTTATCGAAACCAACGGAAGTTTACATTTAGTGACGTAAATTGTCAATATAATTACTGAGGTGTTCCAAAAATGTATAAGTCTAGAGAGAGCAAAAAATCCACGAAAAACTCCTCTTGGTTTATCGTATGCGTTCGGATCGATCTCCTCAGTGATTACAAGAAGAGTTTGCATCAACTTCCGTTGCTTTTGTACTAAAGTTAGTGGTATTCTGAAAGTTGCTTTGTCAATATATACCAGTCATTTGGACTGACAGGCAACCTCAAGTAATCAGTCATTAGTTATTCTTATCGGTTTTACCGACAGCGACGTGACCAAAAGATTTTAAGTACTCTGGGTCTGACACATTAAAATTGAGGTCATTTAACGCTCTTCAGACAGTACAATCACTAAATTAAGCTATGTAGCTTGAATTAGCTTCATAGCATTATCAATCTACATAAAATAGGTTTATTAAGGTTCTCCGATCCTCAGCCTCAAAGTATTTTTTTCATCATAAGAATGATATTTTTCTTTCAACCTTATTAAATGAAAAGATATAAAATGAAATTTTTAGAGGGTATCCATACATTTTACAAAGTTATTGCAAATTTGCCTACGATGGATATAATGGGATAAATTAAACAAGTTGAGTTTAAAAAAAAGTTCCGGTGCCTCAATGGCTCGAACTCTATACCAAGATGTATATAAGTGGGAGCCAAGCATGTACCGGTATTTTGTATGGCTGATGGTTATACTAGCAGCAGAATACTAAATTAAAATTGTCTGTATTAAAGTCAGATTTATGGTGTGAATAAATGAAATCCTGATAATTTAGAGTTATCGAACTTTGCTGAGGATCGGAGATCGTTAAGCTACTCAATCATAATTTTTTCTTTATTTATGAGCATAATTGTACAAAAACTCACATATGGGTGCAGAAATGATATTGATTTCTGGATATAAGAATATTCCGAACAGGCATGGGCACAATTACTAAAAAATGTAATCGATTAATAATCGATTACATAGTGGAATTTTGTGTAATCGATTATTAATCGATTACACTCACTTTTGTCCAGTAATCAATTGTAATCGATTACTTTATAACATGTAATCGATTAATAATCGACTACTTAAAAAATTCATTAAAATGTGCATGGTACCTCTTCTGAAGATATCATATAAGGTAGCTAAACTATTTTTATACGGTATACATGAAAATGAATTTTTTAAATTCTTAATTGCATAATATAGAGGTTTATCTTTCGAATACATGCAAAAAGTGTGTAGAAAAATTTTAATAATTAATTTTGTGAGACTCTAAAACAAAGGGAGGTAACTCCAAAAACATCCGGATTTTACGCGTGCAGAATTTCATGATTTTTTTAGTGGTTAATATAGCTCTTTTAAAAGCTGGCGAATGTACCCTGAAAATACTATAAAATGATGCCTAAGGACTTGCTCTTGAAAATGCACAGAAATTAAAACAGCTGATTTATTTCCATTCTGCTTCTACGGGGAGCCTAAAATGCATGGGTGTACAGAAATGCATTTAGACGCAATCTTTTGTCTATTTTCCTCATGTTTTGAGTGCCAAAAAAATTCTAGCATTAAGTTACATATGCATTATTCTTAAATATTTACAAAATTCACAATTTTATCTTTCCATTGATATATAGATATTAATGTAACACGTTTTTACAATTTATTTTTTAAAGGGGTCATTTTTGCTTGTCCCTAATCTAAAAACGTCCTTATAACGTTACATATAAAACTGTGTTTTGCACCCTAAACTCTTCAAGTTAATTTAGTTTTTGAGTTAAAGGGGTATTTTTATATGAATGATATGAAAATTTGAGACTTCATATTTCAAACTTAATACGATTATGATAACATTTTATAATTTCTACTGCTTATTCAAATGTCAATTATAAGCAATTATATAGAGAGCACTGTCATTTAAATTATGTAAACAAGGGTTTTTTTTTTTCTTGGAAGTTAACGAGTTTGTATGAATTAAATCTTTACCTTGCACCTTTAGCCATCATAATTATTCTGTTGTTATTGATAATTTCTAGAGAATTGGAATTTGATTAAAATTTTATAATAAAAAAAAATCATCAGCAATATGCAAAAACTTTGAGGGAACCTTGCTTCATGATTTGAATGAATTGTGTTTGGAGCTTGTAATTGTTCTGATGTAATAGATCCTTGTTGGGGCTATTTTAATTGTTATCTAATCATGTTAAGGGTGGTCACACCTCATTAACTGCTTTGTGGATTCCTTACCTGACAAGGACAAACACACACCCTTTTGTTTCTTTCTCTGGCAAAATAGTCTCATAAAATACCCCTCTCTCTCTCTCTCTCTCTCTCTCTCTCTCTCTCTCTCTCTCTCTCTCTCTCTCTCTCTTTTAATAATGGTCAGTAGCTTAGTGATTTTTCTAAGCCACACTACATGTAGGTTAAATAATTTTTTAAAAATCTGCAAGGGAGTGTGAAACACAGGGTGAACTGATTATCTGATTATATACAGTACTCAATGATATGTGAACCAATATTTATATTTTAAGTGAAAGTGGAAAATCATAAAAATGAATATAAACAATTTTATTCTATGAATTGTATTATAAAAAACACTTGAAGAGTATTTTTCATACAATGTGTGCATCACAATATATTTATGTAAAGAGTTATTTGAAAGTAATCGAAAAAGTAATTATAATTACACTGAACTTTTTGGCTGTAATCAATTGGATACGTACATTTTGCTTTCTTCATTCTCTCATTTCAGTTGTATTAATTTAAAAGAAAATTTTATTCACAGATGCAAATTTACAAAAATTATTTTTCAACCCCAAAATTTTGGATTAGTCATAACATGACGATACCAGCTCTCTTTAATACACTTAAAAATATCTTTTTTGTTAATCTTTTATTAAGGAGGTGGAGCATGGCTTGTCTCACAGAAAGCCGAGCAGAGGCGACGCTTCAAGGCTGTTCTATGTGCCAAACCAAGGACGTACTCCAGAATCAAGGAGGAGCGAAAAAAGGCAGAAAGGGAGGGCACTCAGATTACCATGCCGGTACAAAGTTTGGCTGAAGGTGAAATAGAAGAGGAGGAAGAAGCTCCTGCTCTAGATGGATTTTTTCTGGTAAATTGAAACAATTTAGTAAATTTTCAAAGAGGAGGAAAACTTCATAGGGATTGTTATGCATGTATAAACATCAACTGGTTAATCATATTTCACGTCCTATTCTTAAGAAATCTGATTGTATTCATGCATATAGCTAATGACATAATAGTTAATATAAATCCATACTGTGGAAGCAATTCATTTTAAAAAAATAATATGTACAGGTAATATACATGTGACTAGCTATGAGTTTTGAATGAGTTTCTCTAATAATAAGATTTGAGGAAGAAATGTTTTCAAAACTTAGTTTATTTCTTTTTTACCTTCATTTTATGATTTTGTAACAGATGAAGCATTGCTGTGTGGAGGACCCATCAGATCTCTGCTCCATCAACATAGCAGGCCAGGAGATGTCAGAGGTCAAAGAAGATGACCTTGCCTTGTTTGACAGTGTAGCATATGTTAACGCTGCTGAAAACTTTTTGCCATTTGGTATGTTACATGTACAGGTACAGGTATGTTACATGTACAGGTACAGGTCTGTTACATGTACAGGTACAGGTATGTTACATGTACAGGTACAGGTCTGTTACATGTACAGGTACAGGTCTGTTACATGTACAGGTACAGGTCTGTTACATGTACAGGTACAGGTATGTTACATGTACAGGTACAGGTCTGTTACATGTACAGGTACAGGTCTGTATATGTACTTAATTAGGATAATGTAAATGATTTTGCTTGTCCATCTCTGGAATAATTTAAGTGGTAGATTTTGTAGCTACACATACACATCCGAGATAGTGGTTTTTTTTTTAGGAATTCAGAAAGAATGATCAATGAATTTTGAAAGCAAGATAAAATGTTGTATGTTGCAGAACATGTTTTTATATTTATAATATTTCATTTAAAAGATGATATCTAAAAACAAGTTCAGATTTTGGGCAAAAACGGTCATATAGATAAATATTGACTCTCCGGTCAAGATGTACTTGTATATTAATGTTTTACTATCTTCATTCTTATTATTGTAGAAGCCTTTAGAGGTTTTCCAATATTGAGAGAGCTAGAAATGCCTATTAATGGTCTCAGGGGAGTCAAGATACAAAACGGGGACTATCCATATTTGGAGGTATGCTGTGATTTTTTATTTGGGTGGGGGAGGGGTTCCTATTTTTATTTAAATTCTCTTTTTTTATTTTTTGTTATCAGGAATGCATAATTTACAAATTCTTGCAACAGTCTTTAAAAAAAACCCAATGCAGCATTTCATAAAAAATAATGATTAGAAAATGGATCCTTAATTAATCCTTATTGCCTCATACTTTTGATCAAATTTATTAACATGATAAAGATTCAAATGAAACATTCGATGATTTATAGGTTTTTTTTAAATGTTTTGATTTATAATCATTTGAAAAAGCTAATTACATTCCATTTTAAGCCACAGTACAACTACTGTATAATTACCAGTAATATCAGTACTTGTACCAATTTGTTAACTATTAATAATGGATTATATCATGATGCTGTGTGTATGTTTCATGCTTTTAATATATTTCAGATGTTAGATTTGTCCTATAACAACCTCTCTCAGGATGATCTTTTGACCCTAGGAACATTACCAAACCTAAAGATTCTACATCTAACAGGCAATAACTTTCACACTATTCCAATGGATTTTGCTCTTCCCTATGTGGACCGTGAGACGTTAGTATTTATATTATAAAGTATGAGTTAATGCATTTTAGTATGTGAATGTGTCATGTTGATTTTGAAAGCATTGATCTATTTCATATATACATGCCTTGATTTCTATAATAAAAATTTCCCTCTGCATTGACTTTCACAGTAAATCCAGAATAGTGCGGTACTCAAAGTTAGAGATTCTGATGCTTGATGACAACCGTCTATCTGATGTGGCTGTATTTGCTGCCTTAGCTGGTCTAAAAAGGTATGAAACGCTCAAGATTTTCAATTTGTGGAAATTGGAAGGTTTTATCAAATTCAGCATCTACATGTACAACAATATGTTTAAATCTAATTTTAAAAGCAATTTCTGTACAAAATATACATCTGCACTTCTTAATTATTACAGTAACTGTTGTAATCAATTATAGGTTAAGTCTTCAAATTATTTCAGTTATCTAAAAATGTTTTGAGTTTTAAGAATAAAATTAATCTTAAATTATTATTTCATCTTTGTCAGACTAAAGCACCTGAATCTAGAAAAGAATGACATTTACTATGTCCCACAATTAAAGTCAGTGGAGGGAACCATGATAATTAATGACGATGAGAAGTCTACGAGACGACTACAGAAATCGGCCAGGTTGTCGGCTAGAAGGTCTGCCAGGGGTCAGAAATCACAAAAACTACAGGATCCTCCTCCAGAGAAGATTGAAAAGCAGGATCCTCCACCAGAAAAAGTCAAAAGTCAACAAGCTCTTGAACCAGAGCCCAAAAAGGAGGAATCTCCTAAAGAGCCCAACCCTTCTGAAAGCACTGGTGAGTGTAGTGGTGGGTCCACTATATCTCATATGTAAAAATAGTTTTAGTGTCATTCAGCTTACATGGATTTTATCATTCTTTGGTCAAAATTTATTAAGTAAATATAAAAAAAGAATCTTTAATATGTAATCTTATAATTTTAAGCCTTCTTTTATGATACAGTGAAGAAAGTATACACATGTGTTTACTTCAAAATATGTAAAAGTAATTCACACGTTTATAAACGTCTTCATGTAGATCCTTCAAACTATTAAGTGTATCATTTGTCTTTTTTTATTTTGGTATTTTACAGAATTATTTGCCAGCTTTACTGATGTTGGAGCTGAGTTTGGCGATCTGTCAGACGCTATAAAAGACATTGACCTCCAAGAAAGTGAACCTGTGGAAGAGGAGTCCTCCCAGCCATCTCCTGTCAAGTCCAAATCCAACAACATGAAAGACAAAGCAGCCCCAAAGGAACCTCCTGCCCATCTGGCATCTGGTCTGCCACCCTTCCCGGAGCTAGCTTACCTGAATCTGGCTCACAACCGTATAGCTGAGGAGGAGGCTCTATTGGCTGTAGCCGCCTGGCCAATGCTGGTGGAACTGGTCATCCATAGTAACCCTCTGACATCAGACCACAGTGGGGATCCACCATTACTAAAGCGATTCCTCACGGCCAGACTTGGCATTAAACTTGTGCGTAAGGTTGAGCAACCCAAGTCTAAGCCCCAAGTTGTTGTGCCACCAAAGAGAAAGCGAAAGGTACAGCATTTTTCTTTTGATAAAACAGAGATTAAAAATGTAAAAAAATTTATATGCACAAGTTACTTAATGATAAGGTATTGTCACTTGATTCGTCTGTATGTACCAGTATTTGAAACACAACTCACGTTATTAAATGAATGTTTTCTTTTTAAGATTTCATCAATTGTTCCAAAGATCCCCAAACTGACTTTGGAAGAGCGTCTCATGCTGGAACCACCTCCTCCCAAAGAGGAAAAGAGCCGCACCATCGATGGCCTTGACCTTCATCAGGCCCCACTTCCCCCGATTCCTTCCCAGGCAGAAGAACCAGAGGGAATTCCCCCATCACCACAGTATAACAAACTTTTTGACACAGAGAGCACAAAATCAGAGAGTCCTGAAATAACGATTAATGTACCCACAACCCCAGACCTGAGGAAAATGGGCTCCCAAGTAGAAGAGCCATCGACCTCTGTTCCCCCCTCCGCTGTCTATAGCAGGATGCAATCTCCACCTAAACAATCCTCCACTGTTCCACCCTCTGCAGTCTATAGTAGGATGCAGTCTCCACCTGAAGAATCCTCCACTGTTCCACCCTCTGCGGTCTATAGTAGGATGCAGTCGCCCCCTGAAGGCACTACTTCTGGTGTTCCAGAGTCGGCTGTCTACAGTAGAATGATGTCCAATGAGGAGCAACCTGCAGAGTCAGATGTCAAGAAGGACGAGAAAGGAGCTGCTTTCTTCATGACCCAGGTATCTATCCATCAAAAGTACTATGAACAATGGTTATTATTTTGGCAACTACCTATGGAGTCAAAAAAAGTTTTCTTATCCATATAATTTAATATTTATTTCATATAAACAATCATGTGAAATTTGTTAAATTATCAATTTTAATTTTCAATTTAAGGGAGATAATTGTGTCTTTTAGGTTACAGTTTATTTTACAATAGAAAGCAATGTAAAACACAAAAATAATTGTTAAACATCTTCACGCAAAGTGCATTTTAAAGTGTTTTTTTTCTAAATTAGCTTATCAAAGAATCAAAATAAAAAATTTGATATTTGTTTAAATTAAAACATGATTTAGATTGTTTGTAGAATATGTCGCAAAATTTGAACAAACAAATTTTAAAGGATATGTCTGGTTTTAACCATAGGTTGATGAACCTGAGGAGGAGAGAAAAGCAGCCCCTGTCAGGCCAAAAAGGAAGGAAAAGTCTGAGAAACAACCCAAACGGAAGGATGTCCCAGACAAGTACAAGGGATACGAAATTCTGCTGGATGTGGATGAGGACCCCGACTTCCATGCTCCTAAAGGTTTGTTTCTCCCTTGTTTGCTTTTAAGAGTATTAGATATGCATTGTGTTAATTAACTGCTTCACAGTTTTTTATTTCCAATTTGTTAAAAAAAATCATATTTTCAAGGAACTACCAGTGTGGCATTTGAAATTTACACTATCTTAATTGATTCTATGTATTTGTTTTTTTACACCCATAAAAATTAATTCCTGTAATTAGCAGTTCACCATCCTTTTTATTTTTCCATTAAGATACATTTACAGTGTCTGCCTTTAAGCAGGTGCTCAAGGAACAAACAAACATGTCTCTTAGAATCTCAGTTCTTGAAATAAAGCTGTTTTTCTCTTTGACAGATATGCAGGGTAACATCAAGGCCCTGAAGTATGCACTCAACCATGAACTGGTATACAGAGACTCAGCAGCTCTCCTTCACAAAGTGGGCAAACCCGTTCCTCCCTATCAAAAGGTAATGCAATGTAGTGTTAGAACTAAGTTTGTACTACACATTTGCCATCAGATATACTCAAAATACATTATCATGCAGTGCATTTACTTTTTAGAGAAGAAGTCATTAAGTACATGTTAATGTTACTTAAACATTTTCTTTTGGATTTGCTTGATACATGTAAAAGCTTTCACTTGAATGATAGTATTTTCAAAATTATACATTAATTTGATCTCCAGGGTGTTATGTTGATATTGGTATTCATTGCCATTATAATGATTCTGTGACAAATTCCTGGGAGTTTAAGACTGGTACAAATGTTAATCAAAAACTAATGTTTATGATACACTTCTACATTTCAGTGGCAAATGCCCCCTCAACCACCTCGAAAATCAAAACAACAGAAAATTGATGAGGTGCTTGAAAGCCTTAAGAATCGCTCAACCACAGAGGAGGCCAATCTTTCCAGTGTGCTCAAGGACAACAGAAAACTGAAAAAGTTCAACCAGGCTCCTGTTCTCCTTAGTGAGGTAAGTTCTTTAAACATTTATCAGTGAGGTAAGTTATGTGAACATTCAGGCTTCTCCTCTATCGGTGAGGTAAGTTATGTGAACATTTAGGCTTCACTATCAGTGAGGTAAGTTATGTGAACATTTAGGCTTCTCCTCTATCAGTGAGGTAAGTTCTGTGAACATTCATGCTGCTCTCTTATCAGCGAGGTAATTTTTGTGAACATTCATGCTTCCCTTATCAGTGAGGTAAGTTCTGTGAACATTCATGCTGCTCCTTTATCAGTGAGGTAAGTTTTTATACCCCCGCTCCGAAGGAGAAGGGGGTATACTGTTTTACCCTTGTGTGTCTGTCTGTCCGTTTGTCCATCCGTAACAAAAATTTCTGTCGCATTTATCTCAGCAACTATTTATCGCAGATGCTTGAAATTTTAACAGACTATTTGTTAAGGCATGCCATATCGTGGGATATATTTTTGTACCAATCGGACGTCAACTTCCTTATAAATGACGACTTTGCTTATTTTTTAACCAAAATTTTCAAACAAATTTCCGTCAAAGATTTCTCAGCATCTATTTATCGCAGATGCTTGAAATTTTTACACAGTATTTGTATAGGCATGCCATATCGTGGGATAACTTTTTGTACCAATCAGATGTCAACTTCCTGTTAAATGACGACTTTGTTTATTTTTAGCCAAAATTTTCAAACAATATTTCGTCAAAGAATTCTCATTAACTGTTTATGGCAGATCCTTGAAATTTTTACACAGTATTTGTATAGGCATGCCATATCGTGGGATATATTTTTGTACCAATCGGATGTCAACTTCCTGTTAAATGAGTACTTTGTTTATTTTTAGCCAAAATTTTCAAACAAATTTCCGTCAAAGATTTCTCAGCAGCTATTTATCGCAGATGCTTGAAATTTTTACACAGTATTTGTATAGGCAAGCCATAGCGTGGGATATATTTTTGTACCAATCAGACGTCAACTTCCTGTTAAATGACGACTTTGTTTATTTTTAGCCAAAATTTTCAAACAAATTTTCATTAAAGATTTCTCAGCAGCTATTTATCGCAGATGAGCAGCTATTTATCGCAGATGCTTGAAATTTTAACACACTAATTGTTTAGGCATGCCATATTGTGGGATATGTTTTTGTACCAATTGGATGCCAACTTTCTGTTAAATGTCAACTTTGCTTATTTTGCATATTCACATCAGAGCGGGGGTATCACTAGTGAGCATTGGCTCACAGATATCTTGTTTGAACACTCATGCTTCTCCCTATTTAGTGAGGTAAATCTGTGAACATCATGTCTCTCATTTATTAGTGAGGTAATTTTTATGAACATTCATAAGTTTATGGATTGTTTCTTTATTAAATGATTGTAAATTAGTTAATAGCTCAACATATCATATCTCAAAATTTAAGGAAAATCTGATGGTTAATTTGTTGACCACCCAGCCTCATTAAAATCAGGCTTTGTCCTCACTGAATGAGTTGATATTTGATTATATCATACTTACTTTATTCTTCCTAGTTCAGTGAAGTACATGCACATGTCATTAAGTTCTACTGTGAGATACATAATTTAGAAATAATGAAATTTATTGTAAATCAATTAATTACTGACTTTTTTTTTCGTGTGTGCAGATCCAGTCTCGTTACAATGCTGTTAGAGTTAGCTCCATGAAAGAAGCTAAGGAAGCGAAGAAAGCCATGCAGGATTTACAGAATCTGGCAAATAACAGACCATTGTCAATCAAATAAATAATGATTAAGTTATTCATTAACTTTCTAGATAATGGATCACATGAATAAATACCTTGTGTTAAATCCTGTGTGAACAAACATTAAACTGACACAATGTATTATGAATTTTGCTTTGATTTCTGGCAGGATGAAATGTTGTCAATTGCTAGGTAACTTAAATAGGACTCGGAACAATGGAAATCTAATATAGATAGTATGTTTAAAATGTGTTTGCTATTCTATTGGTTACCAGGAAAGAAAAGAGAGCAGATGTTATTATTTACCATACTTGCTTTATAACTATGTTCCTTTTATTTTTGATTTTTTTTATCCTTGTTGCAGGGAAAAGGGAATGGTAATACATCCATTTCCGTGATTTGTTTTTCTGACCTAATTAACCCTTGTCAAATAGCACTGTGATATTGTATTGTGCATCAAGAAATTCTTTTTTCAGTTACTCTGTGTAGTTTGTGCATTAAAAATATGAATGTTTCAAATGATATGGAACTTTGAGTGCAAGATATAAACATGATTATTATGCTATCTGCTATTCTTGTGTTCTTTTTAAATCACCTGAGCTGAAAGCTTAAGTGGGCTGTTCTGGTCATATTTTGTCCAGCATCCATTTATCTGTCCATTCATCTGTAGACATTTTACATTTATGACTTCTTCTCCAGAACCACTTGACGTATTTCAAACTTGGCACAAAGCATTCTTGGGTGAGGCTTTTATATTTGTTCAAATGAAGACCTGGGGCCCATTTCAAATGGGTAAAAATTAGTTTAGAAAATATTGAAAATAAGAAGTGGTGTTCTCCAGAATCAAATAGCCAGTTATACCAAAAATTTCAATAAGCTTGCTTATATATAGAAGATTTAAGTTTATTAAATCTGCATTAAATATACACATGGAGAAGTTTTTAAATTTTGCTCATCCATGTGCTTTATGTACCTGTAATTATCAAAACAAGTAAAGAGTTTATTTTACATCTTAATTTATTCAGTTGTCATGCAGTTATACAAAATGTCCTTGTTAAAATCTAATAGATAAATGCACAACCCCCATTTACAACTGAATTATTAAGCCACAACTATGCAAGTGTTATTCATTTAAAAAAAAAAGAAAAAAGAAATGAACAACTCAGTTCTTTAAACTGCTGTTGTAAAGCTGTTTCCATACTCCATAAAAAAGACAATCTTAAAAGAGGAAAATGTGCTCTTAATATGGATGTATTGTAAATAAAATCAACCTTATAATTTATAGGGGAAAAAAACAATACTAAAAGATGACAGTATCACATATCCTTTTTTTTCAATTAAAAAAAAATCTGAAGTCTGTACAATAAGCATACTACTGACTTCATAAAACTTCACTATATTTTTTACCACGTAAGTACATGTACAGTATATATTTCTTGAAAGTGACAACCGTCCAAACACATCACGCGTACATTTTCACCAAAACACATGTAACAAGATCATGGCCACTTTAAACAGTAAAACAGACCCGTTTCTCCAAAGCACATTTTCAAGCTCTCTCAACCTTACAAGTTTTACTTAACAAACCAGAGTGCCAGTTGTCTTTACATCCAAACCTGACATTCAATCTTTCACTACAAATTTGTAATGGGGTTTACTTACTAACCCATAAATAAAACAATAGTAAAAGAAGGAACCATTTTTGTTTGCTCAGAATATCAAGATTAATAAGTCTATATAAATACTGGAAAACATTACGGATACTTGAAAGGAGCCTCTAACCTGCACACAATAGAGGTGGAAAAGGACATAATCTAATAATGATATACAACCACAGAAGTGTGAAACTTCAGAGCAATTATAAGCACCAGTGTTGTCCGTCTGAAGAAGTAAAACGACCAACAGCACAAATTCACTTTAAATAATTGCCCCATTTGTGTCAAAATATGATATGCCATAAATTGTTCAATCAAATACAGATTCTCTTTTCGGAAGATACAGGTATAGATTTGTGAGATTCATGTATTACAGCAAGAGTTTTTACTGTTACTGTGGTGTATCTTAATTCCCTGCATCATATAAAATGTGTTTTTTGACATGTAAACATTTGTGTGCATAACTAAACAAGTTTTACATTAAGTATTTTAACTTCTTTTTTGTTTTTTTCTTCTATTTAATGTTTGATGTAGATATTGATTACATGTATTGAAAAAAATTGCTTAACATGCTTAATATCAAATATCTTCATATGTACATATAATACCTGTACATATTATTATGTGTTGTATGACCGAGTTGGTAAAAGAAATTAAAATTGGCAAACACTTAAAAAATTTACACTAGTAGGACAAGCTGACACATCTTTGATTTCGTTATCATTACATGAAGTCCACTCAACACCACAGAACAAAGGAGAAACTCAATATTTCCTTGCAATATGTTGTCTTAAAAAAAGGTTTTAAAGGAACTAAAACAAATCTTTAAGTACACAAAAGCACAGTCATTATAAAAAACTTGGAAATCCAGCTTTCTTACACTTTGAGCAAGATTTGATCTCAAACTTATAATCAGCACTATAGAGGTCAACCTGCTACAAAGATAAAAAGAAAATGAAAGTAATAGTTAATATGTACATATTACATAATGAAGGGGCAAAAATTGTGTACATGATAAAAATCCACTTGAAGTCTATATTTGACTAGAGTTATTATTGTATGTATATAATATAGGGGGACTAACGAAACCCTGAATAAATCATTTACAACTAAGGGGAGATAATAATCCTTATATATGAACATTGTAAACAAGTGCTCATCATTCAGTAAGCAATAAATAACATTTCATACACATTTTTATCAGTAAGTTGATTGATATATCTAATGACCTATAATGTATGCTATGATAACTCGTATTTGGTTTGTCAGTTTGTTACCCCCGATCACAATAGGAAAGCATATAGATCTGCGATATCTTTTCTCTGTAAATATTCTATATTTTTTTAACAGTGCTATATTTTTTAAAAAGGCAATGAACGTAAATCAAAACAGTTCAACTGAATCATGAATGACTATTTTTATCATCTGTACCATTGCCTCAGGTGTGTACAGTCATATGACCCACACTCCAACTCTATCATTATAGAGAATTGATATACACACCACAGTGTCAGTATACTTAATAAAGGAGGTTGAGTTTCAAAGCTTATGGCTAAAGCAAGGATTTTGCCCTAAATTTCATTTATTTCCCATCTGATTAAAAGATGTACATGCTTCTTCAGCCAATAGTGGCAAGCTTTTCACCTAGTACATATAACATGAAACATACACACTTGTATGAAAAATTCTACTGATGTCTAAATCAAAAACATACATGTACATTGTACATATATATTAGTTCAGCAATTTCAACTGAAATGATCAGTACTTAAGCCTAGAGTGTTAAAGGCAAAAACCCAATCAATCTCACAAATGGGTAAGGAGTTGAAAAATTACACCTTTATCAGTTATTCAGTTAAAAAAAACATACACAAATGAATTTCACTTTGTTTTTGTTGAACAATTTTACATATTATCAACTAATTATCAAATACTTTCAATGTTTCTCTGAAAAAACTGGAAGAAAATCTGTATTATCTGTTTACATTAGCTTACAAAAAGATTAAAACAGTGAACTTCCGTGACAAATGATAAAAAGAATAACTTAAAGACAATCATAAATACAAGTATACAGTACACGCATTTAATCTCATGTCAAACTATGTGGTGAGTCTCCTAGGACAACTCTTGTATTCAAACTACATTTGTACGCCGAGACTGGCCAATAATGCCACTCGCATCAAACTACGTCCAAATCATGACCCATTTATTAAACTGGTGCCCATGCACCGTCTCCAAAAGGATCAAAATTCAGCGGGCAGGTTGAAAGCTTTCACTAAATAGAGTTTTTCACTCTCCTGCCTAAATATAGGGTGTTTCTTGTAATGTTCGATTAGATCATCCAGGTTGGCGAACTTCTGTTGGCCAATCTGATACAATCCTTCTTCATTCACCTGTACACGGAAATGTTTGTTTCTCTCCGCTGCCTTCAGCACTACTGTATAATTGCCACTCTGTAATTGAAATAAATATTTATGACTCAGTCAATTCCATAAATTTATATATTATAAGTATGTTACATGTATTAGTACAAAGTAAACACTGTACCAGTGCTGAATTAAAAAAATAAATAAATTCTTATTTAGAAATTTATACATTTTTATTCATAAAAGAAATGTACGGTGATACGGTGAACAAACTGTATGTGTAGATAAAAGGACAATATGGTTACCACTCATAGATAATTACAGATACACTGTATCGTGTAATAAATGAACGCCGATATATTTGCATATGAAATTCATGTAATTACTCATACAAGGAATTTTTTTAATGTATACAATATAAAACATGTATCATGTACCTCCGTTGCCATTTGCAATGTATGTAATCATGTACCACAATATCAGTGCATATATCTACTGAGTATTTTCTCACTTTTTAAAACAAATTTCATTGTTCAGGTAACTCTCGATAGCTCGAAGTCCATGGGACCGAGGAAAAACTTCGAGGTATCAAGATTTTGAGTTTCAAGATATTTTTATATATATTTTATATATTTCGGAATTTTCCAGGTTGACCGACGGGTTTTTAAATTAGTCTTACAAGATGTTATAATTAAGCCATTTATTTAGTGCTAACCTTACGCACGTGCTTAAACAACGTTTTCTTTTCAGTTAAATATACAGACTTGGATATTTTTAAAACTAAATAGAAACGAATATTGAATAAATTCATGATTCACAGTAATTATTTATTTTATGCATCATATTATGATCAGATTGCTCAGTACTATTTGACTGCGAGACGACATGTCGTAAATTAGATGAATGAGTATCACCATGATCACCCATTGTTCCCACTGTACCGGTCCTTCACCAGCTGTAAGAACTTGTTCAGCAATAATCATTATAATGCCAATGATGCTGATAAGCATAATTTCTACAGTTTTATAATTCTAAAATTTTGACCATGGCTAAAAATCATCTTTTCGTCTTAATTAATTTCTCATTTTCACTGCGTTTCCAAATTATCGTAAAACGGTCAGTGTTAATTATAGATTAGGTATCGATATGGTCAATCATCAAACAATTATCACCTGGCAGGACAAGTGTCGCCTGAATAAACGCCCCGTGACACGGGTCCAGCGTCTAACACCTGGAGTCATTTGAATGACCAAGTAGGTGTTAATTAGGTAACGCTTGGATATACACAGCCACTTCGAGGTATCGAGAGTAAAAAAACTATAGATTATGAATAACGGGACTGCAGTTTGACTTCGAGGGATCAAGGGCTTCGAGAGATCAAGAGTTCGAGAAATCAAGAGTAAATTTGCTTAGTTATATAGGGAAAAAAATCGGGACCCTAGACTCACTTCGAGCGATCAAGAACTTCGAGCGATCGAAGTTCGAGCCATCGAGAGTTACCTGTATTTGTAATAATATTTATGATTTAGTAGAAAAAATTTACAAAAAATAAAAAAAGTAAAATATATCACAATTTTTCAGATCACCCTATCAAATAAATTATCATACTCACTGCCGACTCGCTATCTCGAATGATAAAATCCCCATCAGCAGCGAACTTCCTCAACATGTCCTCACACTCCTGCCGTGTAATTTTCCCATAATACCACTCTTTCTCAGCCAGGGGCCCGGACACCCGGAACTGTTTTCTACTAGTGACCCCCACCACACTGAGATTTGAGGCGTTAGAAAGACTGCTGGTGGACTGAGACTGAGGCGTACAGGAACTAGCATTGGTCTCGCACTCCACGTCCAGTTTCTCCTCCACTTCGATTGTCTGAACATAGTTCCTGGGGATTAACCCCATCTCTCCCTGACTGTTCACAGCTTTCCACCACTCCGGGTCATCCGGAGGTTTGCTGAGAATCACTAGCCGCTCCCCCTTGTCAAAACTGAGTTCCTCTGGATTTTCAGCGTGAAATGCGTACAAAGCGATGACATTTTGATGGTGATTTGTAGAGTAATCTGCCACAGAGTCGTCTTCCAGAGAGGCAGCGGTGGAGTACATAGTACAGTCATTTTGTTCTGATGGTTCCAGATCCACATAGTTTGAAGGAAACCAACCAGATGTAATATTATCTGACTTTCTACCTTTCCACCATCCATCTATGGATTTCTCTAAAACCATCACTCGCTCTCCTTTAAATAGCTCTATTTCATCTGGCCGCTTTGGCGAGTAGTTATATTTCACAATTGCGGGTTGTGGGTCGACAGCCTGGATGTCACTACTGATGCTATTTTCGTCACTTCCCGTGTCTCCATTGCGACTCACAATGGGGCTGGTTCCGGTAATCTTTGTATCACTTTTGTTCCTTCTGGCCAAATTCTTCTTCACACGACTGAAGAGTTTAGATGCCTTTGAATTGGACCTCTTGACATAATTTGAAGGAACATATCCAGCCTTGTTTCTGGTGTTCTGAACCTTCCACCAGTCTCGTGAGTCATCCAGAAGAACCAGTTTTTCATGTTTCTTGATGTCCAGCTCTTGGGCATTTTCTGCTTTGTAGTCATATTTTGCTACTACTAGCACTTGCTCATCCCCCATCTTGTTTAGTCACCCCCTGTTAAAAAAAAAAATGTTTTCTGATATAAATATTCAATGAACGATCAAATCAATGTACATTGAGAAAGTAATATTTTTTTCAATACATGTACCATAACCCCAACCCCCCAAATCATATCAGTACAGCTGCAAGCTTTGCTATACCAGTACATCATGTAACTAAAGAAAAATAGTCAGCAGTGCAAACAATTTTTCATTATCTTTCCTGAAGACATTAAAACAACAGCATTGACAGAATTTTAAGTAGTCGGGTAACACACTACATATGTTTCTGATTTATTCAAGGTTCCATCTTTTAAATGCATAAACCATACAGCACATGAATTCTCGACCATCAAATAGAAGGGGAGGGGGGGGGGGTTAAGAAATTTAATTTAATTCTAAACCTGTTCTCTTTAGGGTTTTTTTTAACCCTGATTCCAATGAAATTGCAATCCCCGCAGTTGATTCTTACTATGAATTAGCGGGACTTAGTGCTTTTCTGATAAGCCTCTGGAAAACATGCTGAAATTCTATCCCTCAAAAAAGAGATTGCTGATAAGTTCAACAGAACAAAAATTAGAATGAAGCTTTGGGGATTCAAAAACACTTGTTAACAGTGTACAAGTTGATGCTGGGGGTTCATCCTGTTCAGGGAGGAAATGAGGTCATGTAATCTCTTTTAATGTGGCTACGGAAACATAGTATACATAGCGTATCACTACGGTTATATATAGCAATATGTTACACAAATTAGATTGGAGTTTTACATACATTGCAAAATAATTACCAAAATTTTGAATTTTAAGTAATAACTGCTGATTTTTCAATCTGAAAGCTAGAAAGTTTGACATAGACAGTCGTACAGAAATATTCACTTTCAGTTTGAAAATACTTTCTAGTAGATTGCTCCACCCCTCCCCTTCCACCAATTATCAATTAAACAAAAGAAGATGACCTTTTGATAAGAGGCTTATTTGAAAACTGACCTATAAAATTTACAAAACTAATTTATCTTTTTGTTATCACTGCTCTGTCTATCAAAAATACCAGTTTATATACCTTACATGTACCTCATATACACACACACACACATATCTGTAGTAATGTTCATCTAAACCTTCAAATTCAGTAACATATTTTTCAATGCAGTTTTTTCAACAAAAAATCATTAAAATTCTATCAAAACAATCCATTTAATTAAATTTGAGCTTCTTAAGTATTGAAGTTCCTCATAATTTAAAGGAAAACTGTAAATACATAATGATACATGTACTTGTGAGTTGTCTTCAATCTCTTTCTGTTTCAAACACATCAGTATCAGCCTTGTAAATTAAATTAGCATGCCAGTAATGTTTTAACAAATTTAGACATGAACATTTATCTGAATGACACTATACCTCTTTACTACTGATGCTGTAGTCAGACTTTTGAAAATAACAATTAAATGTTTGAAAAAAAAAAAAATCATCAAAACTCTGCATGTTTACATTTAGTATACAATAAAGAAAGCACATAGAACTGCACTGATGAATATATGTGTATATATATATGCATGTAAGTTACATGATGTAACTGATGTGGTCATGGTGATATATAGTAATTCATGAAATTGTCTAGTTAGAAGCCAGCATTGCCTAAAATAAGAATTCAAAAATTATAATGACATGAATTATGAATGCGAAGAGGGAATAAATCAGTGATGACAAGGTCAGGGATGTCCGTTGTGTTATAGATAAGGTGGGAATGACCATACAAGACTCAAAGTCTACACCCAACATTTTAAAAACCTCAGCTCTACCGAATGAGCAAAAGGATTAGTGCTATCAGGAGTATGTGGGTACTGAGTGTATTATACACACAATCACAGCCTTTGAATACTTTTACTTCTCCCTTTTTGTCTCAAAATAATTATTCGACAAAACTATATTACCATCATAATTCTTCCTTACTCAATAGTTAACCGATCTTTATAAAGCAAAATAAGGATGTGTATTAAAAAAAAGCATCAAAATCTGTGTGTGTGTGTATATATGAGGTAAATAAATACATTTCATGATTACATGCCAATTTATGGAGTTTTCATTATTACACAATCATCTCTCAAATTTGTAAATAATGAGAAAATTTTAATTCAGCGTTGTTACAGATTTACTTTTTCTATACGTCATGTCTGTCAAATCAATCTGCCCGTGTGATAAGCCTTTATTACAACGCTGACTCCCCTTATAATACATTTCCATCAAGTGGAGGAATTTCGGGCTGAAGGCATGTAGACATTAACGGTACATTATAACATCAATGTTTGTTACCTGTCACAGCTATCAGCTCCAATAACTAAAGAAGTGATATCTAAACACACTTTCCATTCTGTAAATTTCGTTAATCTCTAAATTGAAAGGAATTTAGGAGTTCTAAGTTTCCACTTCCGTCTCTGCAAAACAATAACAAAACACAATGCCCATGTAATTCTTCTTCACTGATCAACAATATTAGAGCATTCAAATGCTGATGACTAGAGTACTATTGAGGATGCCTATTTGTGCACATTATGAAATTAGAAAATCCACCACAGAAAACAATTTCAACTTCTTTTGGGAAAACTTATCACTGTCTTCCATTTTTGATAAAGTAGTACCTGTATGACACATCGTTATTACTACGCATGATTCAGTGGCGTATCAAAAATAAATAAAGGTTATAACGTTTAATAATTTATATGAAGTTGTACTTTTTACAATATTTCATAAATATCTAATCATATCAATGTATTTTCTCGCTAGGACCTAGTTAGTTAAAACTGTTTTGGCAAGAACTACTTTTTCTAGCTATATATTCAAAGGGAAGCAAATCTTTCATCATATATATTTTAGGCGAGCGGAGTATATAACGACAAATACACAGGTGTTTGAGGACAGGACCGACCCCTATCTAATGTATACAATCATTGCACAAAATTACTTAAAATAATATATAGAGGGGATATGATTTTTTTCAAAATGTTTGTTTTAAGTAATTTTGTGCAATGATTGTATGCATTAGATTATAAATATGTCATATAAAGATAATTTTTTTTAAAAAATTGAGTAAAGTCCCAGGGGTCTAGATACTTGGGGGTGGAGGGGGGGGGGTCGGTCCTGTCCTCAAGCACCTGTGGACAAATACTTGTATTTTAAAACGATGTTTACAAAGAAAATTTCAAGAATTACATTACAATAATGGAAACTGAAAACAAGAAAAAAAAATCAAAGAAATTTGTATATCAAGAATAAGAAATTATCACTCCTGTACAGCACAAAAGAAAAGAAAAACCAAAAAGCAAAAAAAAAAAAAAGAAAAAAAAACAACAACAAAAATATAAAAAAATAAAAACAAAAACAAAGCAGTAACGACGAGTACAGAGAAAATCTATTGAACATATTTTCATTGACAATTATTTAGTGTGCAATTTATATCTAGTGATTGTGTTTTCTTTGCCCAAAGTAACAGGAGTACACATCTGTTAAATTAACTTAATTTAGAAATTTATTACTTAAGTAAAAAAAAAAATCGAGATGAAATTCAATTCAATTCAATTTATCTATTCTCTCAAAACGTTTTACTACCCTTTCTCTTCAAACGATTTTTTCCATTTCCATTTTTCCATCGAAGAACATGGAAGAAATTTCTTTATAATTTGCATTTAGATATAAAATGGATATCTGTTAATGGCACTATCATATATGTTTGACACAATATATGAAACTTTATTGTTTGTTGGGTATTATTTTATTGAGCGGCTTGTACTATAGTCCATTATAAAGGTTTTGAACAATGCAATAAATTAAAAGGTTTATTTGAATTATTATATTTGATATAGAATTTGTTTCACCTTACGTGTTTTTCTTTTACTCCAATTTGTGATTGAGGATAAATAAAATTAACGCCGTGAGCATAGTATTTCATCAGTATGATAGCTATATCTGTCTGAACGTTAAAATCACGTGCTTATTGTTAAATTCTTACTGGTTTTGTTGTTGTTGTTTTCTTTTTTCTTTTTTTTTATTTGGGAGGGGGGGGTGTCTTTTTGGCGAGAGTTTGTTTTATTTTTAAATGACCTATTCTATCAAGAAGATTTTTTTTTTAATTGTCTAGAATATTTTTGGATTATTTTATAATTCTTTTCATATTCTTCTCGTTTCAGTTTAATTTTCGTTAAAGGTAAAGACAAATAGATATAAGCATTGTATAATTATACATTTATTTTACCTGTTATATAAAGATTCTGTCTTGCAAAATTCAAATATTTTCCCTAGATATTATATATTGCCAAATCATGACCATTTAAAACATCGTTTTCTACGGGTAAGAATTAGTGACATTTCGGGGATTTTCAATATAGTAGTTGGTAATATTTAAAGAAAACATGACCTCTCTATATATATATATCTAATAGTACCCTTTAAATCGATCATGTAATTATATCAGCTAGATTTCATACAAGGCTTTCCAAACGCGAGATTATGGAACGCCATATCTGCCTTATGTGGCTATTTCATAAGAAGGTGGTGCTTTATTATATTATGCTGTGGTTATTTCATGTGAAGATGGTGCTTTATTATATGAAGATGGTGCTTTATTATATGGTGATGGTGCTTTTTTATATGAAGATGGTGCTTTATTATATGAAGATGGTGCTTTATTATATGAAGAAGGTGCTTTTTTATGTGATGGTGCTTTTTTATATGATGGTGCTTTTTAATGTGAAGGTGGTCACTCGAAACTTTAATTTTGAAGACTGAGTTAAACATTTATTATCTCGAAATTTTGAAACTAGAACAAAAGTTGATACAATTAAAATCTATTTAATACACCATTGCTAGTTCCTCTTTATTAGCATAATAAGTATTTATTTTTCATTACAATTTGAATTGACAAATACGATTAATAGAATAATACATTATTTTCTCAGTATTTGTTGACATTTTACTTTTGCCTTTCCCACCCGTAAAAGGATCTTCTTTGAGCTATATTATAGTATAGTAGACCTTTCCCTCTGACTTTCCCTTACTTTCTCTTCAAGTCAAATCCTATCACCTAGGGCATCAATCTGTTTAAAATTAGATCCTCGATCCGCTCCTTTATTTTTTTTATAATGTTTTGTTTTGAAACCACTCAGAATGTGAACTCTTCCCCCAACTCGCCACTTAGGTTAGAGAAGAACGGTCATCAATGACGAGGACCGGCTGGGCGGTGACAAAACAACATCAAGAGCGGATCAAGGAGCTGATTTTAATTAGATTGCTAGGACATTTACGCCTCATCGAAAAACCCGTTCTTCGCTTAAACACAAGTTATTATTAATTTCAATTTTCTGCTCTTTAACGTTCAGGATAACGTTACTAGGCTTTAATTCTTGTAATATTCCGTCATTATATAGTTGTCACTTAATATATGTAAGTTCGGTTGAGGAAAGTCGTACACAAATCATCTTATTTGCTTATATACTAATTGTGCTAGAAAAAAGAGGAACTAGCAATGGTGTATCAAATGGAATTTGACTGCATCAATTTTTTGTTTTACTTACTTTCAAAATTTCGAGATAATAAATGGTAAACTCAGTATTAAAAAATACGAGGAGTTCCGAGTGACCACCTTCACATTAAAAAGCACCATCTTCATATAATAAAGCACCATCTTCATATAATAAGCACCATCTTCACATGAAATAACCACAGCATAATATAATAAAGCACCATCTTCACATGAAATATCCATATAAGGCAGCTATGGCGTTTCATACTAGATACTTTTTGTGTAATTTACAGCGACAGTCAGATTTAAACCTCCTGCGCCATGGCGAGTGTTGGGTATGTACTTTTTAAAAAATTTCCCTTTTCTTTATAACGTATTAAGTACGTACGTGAAAACATTTTTGATCTGATTCATATAATTTTAAATTCTATGACTATCCTAATCATTCAAGTGACACACAAAAAAACCGATATGATATAATACAATCTCATCTGGTACGTGCAATATATGCAATACCGGTACCAGATCTTGGCCTCTGCGTAAAAATCCATAAAGCTGCAATCAATTAACTTTGTAAGTGCTTAATAATTGAGATATATTTCAAAGTCTGTATGTCATATCTTAAATTTTTTAGCATCCTCAAACGCTAATTCTTTGAAGAATTTCATAGAAAGTATGTAGCCGACGATACATCTCTTTGTGCGACGGGTTTCGCAATAGGTAAAAGTTCCATTTCGCTAACAGGACAGCGGATTAAATGCTTGATCTACGGATAAGCTGAAAAAAATTGACCAATTCTAAAAGTTGATCGAATTATAATACATTTATGTCAAATGGTCTTGGGTTGTGGTATATAACTGCGCTCTTCTTTAGTGTACTACATATATAAGTACCTTTCTACACCGCTTTTGGAACATTAATGGGCTAAAATTTACGGGTATTTTGTATCTTTTAATTTAAGGTAACTCCAGTGTTTTAGAAATTTGTGTCAAACCAAACGTTTTTTAATTTTAATAGTTAAAACAACTTATAAACTTACTATAGAGACCAAAATATTTATACCTTTGCACGTTTGTTTTCCTACAGTGAGCTTCAGCTCACAAGGTCCAAAAATTTAACAGCCAAAATTTAACACCATGATGCATGATCTCATAATTAATTAAATTATGCACTAAAATACATCATGTTAGGTTATAATTTTAGCAAGTCAATTGATTATCATTAAATCATAAAATTTTTATTGATTTTCTACAGAAAATATAAAAAATATTACATTTTTTCTTGCCACGACCTTCCCCAAAAAAATCACAAAATTGCATATTTTTGAAAAATTCTAAAAAATTATTCAGTTTACATACATTTTTTAAAGAATATTTATTAAGAGTTACATATTGTGTTAACAAATAAACATAGTTTATCAAAATTGACCATCTAGTTTTTGCTTGATAGTCTCTTGAACATGTGTACCCCCATACTGAAAATGTAAATTTTACAAGTTGTTTTTTGCAATCTTTGGAAAAAAAAGAAATGTACCAAAATGACACAATCTAACAGTCACTTAAATTGATATACTCAATGAAACTGTATTATACATATAAAATTAATGTCGAGACTGCCAACAAACTCATATAATTGAGTGCAGTAGTACCCCCTCCCCCTTTCTGTCAAATACTTTCTATCCCAGTTTTTTAACATATTTATCTGTAGATTAAACACCAATCAGTGTTATGTAGTTTTAATTACACAAGTACTTACTTATCCTCTCCTTGTCCCGGAGGACACATGAGGTCGTCAAGCTACATAAACGCAGTGTAATTGTTGGAGGAGAATGCATACAATACGTACAATTATATTACACACTCATTTACCTTTTTACATTTCGCTGCTTTCCTTGCTTTCTCCAATCCCTCTAAATGACGGAGATGCTATATTTTAAAAAAATTTCCACTTTTTGACCAAACCATAATTATTTTAAAACACTTGTTGTGTGCCAAAATTATAAATTTAGCACGCCGTGTAAAAAAAGAACCGGATCCGAAAGACACTGGAGTTACCTTAAGCATTTTTTAAATTCAATTTTGACAAATTTTAAATGTACGTACCCTTTTTCTTTCTTTCTGTCAAGTTCAATTAGAATTCAAAACGTAAAACCCCATACAAGTGTTTAGTAATTATGATTAATTATTAATTCATTCATTAATTGATTACTTTCAGTAAAATATGGACTTCAACGATACAAAACTCTGTAATCATACTATTTGTAATGTATGTTAATAAAAAAATCCATATTTTCCCGAAATAATGTAAATGTATGATTAGCTAATGTATGAGCTTTAAAGGCATCACAGATCGCATACTGTACAATATGCATGGGGAATTTTACTTTGCAAGTCTTAATAAAGCCCATTAGTATTAAGAAAATACATGTATGCAATGGGGTTAATTAGAGTTATATTGTATTTATAATCATTATATACTAAAGTAAAAATCCGTTTTGTAATTATTTGAATTTGAGTACTCGTGTCCTAATTCATCCATCCATCCATCCACCCATCCATCCATCATTTCATTCATCCATCCATCCATTTTTCTATTTAGCTATTCATCAATCTGTTTATCGGTTTTGCTCCTCATCTCTGCCTTTCTCTGCTCTGCTTTTCTCTTTGTAAATACCCTGTTGTTATGACTAGGCATTAATTTAGCGTTACCTTATCACCGAAGTCTAACATGCACAGGAACCATTCATCCTCATTGATTTTAACTCTGACACATGGAATCTGTATACAGCTCGGATCAGATCGTAAATGCATAATTCTGTAAATAAGGATTAAACGACATATCGACAGGGATGACATCCGTCGGGTACAGTATATATTTGTTCAATTTTGTTGTATAGCTATTCATCTAAAGCAGGTGCGAGGTAGTTAAGATTATAATTATAACATTTATTTTAGTAACTGGTATGTGATTTTCATTGATACATTGTATCCAAATGTTCGTATGATGAATTTTTTTCTACGAACTGGAGGAAAGGCATGTTGAAGTATTCATTTTAAAATTCAACAGTAGTACCCGCAAAGAAATATGAGCGTTAATTGCTTGATTTTGAGCGACTTCTGCACCTTGCTCCGAAATAAGTACATATTGCAAAGCTTCTGGTTCCATATTCTTTATCATGAATATTGCCAATGTTATTGCCAATGCCTGACCTCGATTTATAATCTACAACTCGCGCCTATTGCTAAAACCGAGTTAATTAATATATATTGCCATGGAAATACTTTATGAGCGAGGCGATATATTAAAAGTAAGCTACGAGCAGTGAAACCTATCTTTCAGTGGGCATATAATAATGCAGAAATATCAGGAGCGCTCGGAGTAAAGTTGTTCAGGCTTTTTGACCTTTCAAACTGTAAACTGGTTGCCCAATATATTCCCTCAATCTGGTACAATTTCAATAACGCAAAATTTAACTTGACTCACATTAACTCTGCTTTGCATGCGATTTCTTTCACATACCATCTATTTTAGCTAGATTACAGATAATCAATTAGATATATTGCTCGAGGAATTCACTATTAAAACTTGAAATATTTCTCGTATTGTTTTAAAAATTATGTTAAATAACCTTAGCTGTATGACCTTTATCTAGATACAAGTTATTCCTATTGTCAAGAATAGTTTCCATTCTTAGAGAAATGATGAATCGATTTTCTGATCTTTAATTGCATGAAGAAAACTCCTCGATAAGCATGGCAAAATTAACTTATAAAAGCTGTGTTATTTCAATTTTTGTATAAGAATTTCCATTCAATCATTTAGGTATTTGTATTGTTTACGGTACGTGTAATCGAGAAATCTATGAAATAAAAGTCAGGTGTTGATCTTTTCTACATTTAAGAAAATAAAGAAATTATGTAAAGTCTAAGTTCCATATTCAATGAGACGAAACAGTTTTGAATTTGGATTAACATCTTGATTTTAGGACTTATTTTATATTTATATAGATAAGATGAAGGATCAACATAGCCATTGGGGTAATTTTCATGTATACTAGTATTTTGAATTAAGATTATATATCTTTCTATATCCTTTGTTATACCATTTCACTTGCATGGTTTATAGTGAGAAAATTGACCTCAATCGATGTTACTATGTTAAAAATGTCAGTCAAATGAATTAGAGTAATTAATGTATGATTTGGGAGTGTTTATTCATCATATCCACTAAGAACTGTATTATCCATTTAAGAGGGTTGGGTGGTCGTGGCCATTTCTTAGGCTATATGTACCTCCTTTACACGAAGAGCTCTGTATTAAGATATAGGAAAATGTTCAAATTTTAAACCCAAAATACTTGGATTATTTCTTTACTAAATAATAGTACTAGTTTATGGCAAAAAATATTTTAATTAAAAGTTTAAGGTAGATCTTTGTTGTTGATCACCCAGCCTCCTTAAATTATCATAGTATATACATGTACCTTCTGAATAATAGCATTATTTATAGTGTTTTAAAAATGAATCAACTCTATAGTTCTCTTTATCTTCAATTGTTTTCATGGTTGCTATATTGTGGTCATTTTTTACGTTCATGGAATTACTTTTTTGAACCATTTTGAAATCCATTATTTTTCACTGACCCATCGTATGTTGATGGTAGATTATTTTATATAGGAAATGTTCATCAAATACATTGGATGATGCTTTACAATCATTCGTTATATAAAACTTGGTGGGTAAAGATTGCAGTCTATTTTATTCAAATATATAAACACATACTAAGAACGAACAGTTCCGTAAATATGCAGACGTGCTGAAGAATTCGATTCCAAATTGTCTTTCGAGATCGAAATCATATACCGGTATTTACAGTAAACAATAATGCAAATAAGTTTAACACAAGTTAGAGAAAAAACTGAATGCAGTCAAACATAAATATCAACACCAACAGGTTTTACTGATTTGGGTAAACAGATGCTATCTAGCAAATCTCGAAGAGGAAAATAATTAAATCTTATCATCATATTAGAGTAAATGATAATTGGGATCACACAATATACATTGATTGCCTTGGATCAAAGGCAACACACTTGTAGCCGATGATGCTGACTCTTTGTTTTATTGTGTTTCAGACATGATAGTGACGAGGATCAGGTAGACGAGAGCGAACCTGGTGCGTATACTTAATGCATATAACTGTGTTACTTTTAACATATTACATTATACTGTGGGTTCAATCTAAAGATTATAGATTAATGTGTCAGATGATCAACCTAGACACTTCAGACACGAGTTTTAAGATTTATATCTTTCTTCTTTTTTGTTTCTATAAAAGTCGTCTGCGAAGATCTGAATGCAGAAGGAAGTGACGTAAAACCTCAACTTGATTTCGCCACAGTTCCGGGATATAACAATGTTCGATTGGACCAGTGTGAGTTGCAACAATTTTTCTATAAGAATCTCACAAAAGTTTAAAGTACGAAATTTAAGTTTAAGTTAAACATTTGAAACGTCAAGCAAATTTGGTTTAATTGTCCTGTTTTTCAGCATTGCTTCCGCCTCCCCCTGTGGACTACATTCCTCCGAAAGACCAAAAACAGCCGGATTTCATGAGGTACTTAAATTACTTCATGCTTCCGTACTCTTTAATTTTTTAAACACTATTTCCTAGTGACCGAGAATAACAATTTAGAATTGATGAAATAGCTAGACTAAGTTCTAATTTTTAAACCTGTTTTCATATGAATTTTTCATGTTCTCTTTCAACTCTCGAGAGTCTAAACGAACGATGCGAATATAATGATTTATTTAGTATTTCAAAAGTCATGAACATTCTATATCCCACCTTCTCAATGCATCCTAATTGATAAAACATGTATAAATGGATAAAGAGATAGCGTGACGTCGACGAAAGTACTTATGTAATTGAAATTCATTATCCTCGTATTTCAACAACAAGATTTTTCACAAATATTTGAAATATTCCTGATGACATTCCCTGTTGATACTGGTTCCTTCTGTATCGATCAGCGCTCCCGTGATATCCGAGGACACTGCCAGACAAGCTCTACTGGAACACGTGGCTCAACAATGTTGCTGGGGGAAAGGCGCTGCTGAGAAAATGACCATCAAAGAGCTCCAGTCGTCCACCTCCTATCACGTTAGTTTAGGCTGATAGAAAATTAGACGATTTTACCAAAAATACAAATATATAAAATAAAATAGCATCCATTTTATTGTTATAACTTAAAACAAAAACTCATGTGAAAACATGTTGTATAACTTTCGATATATATACACTCTCTCTCTCTCTCTCTCTCTCTCTCTCTCTCTCTCTCGTGTTTTCTTCAATCTTATACGTACAGGTATCAACTACATGCATCATATTTATAGTATGTTCTGGAGACATTCACCGAAGAAAGAAGTACCAAATGGGATTTTGATCCGTTTCATGGTAGTTCCTTAAATATATAATTCGTGTCATTTAAAAAAAATGTTGTATAAGCATGAAATTCACCAATTGTTTGTATAAAAGACATTATCTAATGTGTTAATCATATTTTGGTTAGGCCAACCGGTGGATGGCCCACAGAATGGACCAGCTCCTGGTCCCTGGGATATTTCAGCAATGTTTAGGGAGGTTTTTAAGAACGAAACTCAGCATCACGAAGTACCCCATACTGCTTACGTAAAGGTCAGTTTGCGAAATGGAATCGAACACGCTTTTTCCAAAAGTTTGAAATAATTGTTACGTGCTAAAAAATTTCGTGCATGATTGAAACCGTTTTCGTTAGTAAATGATAATCTATAGTACTGTGTACCAACAACTTGTCTGAGATCCATTTTTATTTTAGGACTGTCATAAATGCAGCGCCAAAGGTCACGTGAGATGCGGGCGATGTCACGGAAGAGGAAGGGTACAGTTTTAAAAACATTTTAATTATACAACAAAAGAATCAGGTTATAACAATATGTATAAATGATTAATCATATTTATTATAAAACCATCTTCACAGGTTAAATGTGGATCATGTCGTGGATCCGGCCGGAAGCGAGTCTACCGGAAGGGCAAACATGAAGTCAAGCGGTGTTTTAGTTGCTCGGGAAGGGGTAAAAAGAGGTACTTGATATGTTTTTGAAAGTATTTTGGAGTTTTCTTGAACATTCATGAAATAATTTTTTTTTAACTCTACTTTAAACGAACGGATGATATTTAGAGTTATTTACATATGTTGGTGTTAATCCTTTTTTTTTCAAGTACAAACACATGCCTTTAAAAGAACAAAGTCAACGTGTTTTTAACAAGATACATGTATATATGGTTTAAAAATGTACAACGAGGAATTAATTCAGAAAGTATAATTGATGTCTAGAAATTGAAAGAAGTCAAAGAACGCCAATTTTCGTAGTTGTAACTGTTAATAAATGATGTAAAATATTAGAATGTCGTAACTTCCTGTTTTAGATGTACAAGATGCGGCGGCGACGGTCGTGTCACATGCCCTGTATGTAAGGGAAACTGCCGGTTAAGATGGTTTATAAGACTTATCATCAACTGGTATGTATATAAACGGTTGTTTATTTCTTTGATGTGCAACTTTATATCTTTGAAACACTACAACAACAAACAACAACAAATCTACAAAAAGCCAACAACAACAAAATAAATAAACCCCTAATCCGACACACCCCAAAAAAAACCAAGACAAGACCCCTCCACCCAAAACTTCCTATTTTGTTGACCCCATCAATTGATACTGAATCATATTGTAGGGTCAACAACATGGGTGAACACATCGTGGAGAAGACGGATCTCCCGGATGAGTTGATCTCACAGGCCGCGGGTTCCCTGGGATTTCAAGATACCCAGCCTCGGGTATGTACCTCCATTACTTCATTGGTTGAAATCAGGAACATGGTTGAAGATGACCTGACTCCACCGTAACCATTTTTTCTCATCTAATTCTCTGCCTCAAAGCTGATGTTTTACCTCAAATTTATGCACTGAATTGAGTTCAGAACCGAATAGAGAATTTTTAAATTGTTGGTGACGGCGGCGAGACCATGTTGGGTTATTATTTTTAAAGTTTTGTTTGATTAACTAGGTGATGCCGGTTGCTAGATTTCCAGTGGCGGAAATTAACGAGGCCTCTCATAGACTCCTTAACGGTCATCAGTTTCCACAGCGAAGAATTCACATGCAGGTAAAACCAAAATACGCAATTATTTTTAGAAACGCCATCAACTTATACAGCAATGACGATTTCACGATATGCTGCCTAAACAGCCCTTTTCTTACAATGGCACATGCCCTTCACTTATTTTCGTGTCATTGACTTGTGTTTACACATGCTATAAACTTCAACGAAAAAGTTATTATACCGCCAATATTAGCTGCAGTACTGTAGCTCACTGGTCTGAAATAAATATGATAGACGACCAGAGAGCTACAGTGCCACACAATGAAAAGGGTGTACATATTAATAAGAGCTACAGATCTGCAGCTACGCTGATATATACTTATAGCATTTTACCATGTTCATACATGCGTATATAAGATGAAAGATAGTCTGCATCAATAAAAACTGTTATCTCATGAGAATTAACTCTTTTGATATCAGTTCATTAACGGAATAGCAATTACTGATATTAAAGAGTTAGATGTGATACCTTATTTATCTATGAACGCAATGATGACGTTTACATTTTCAGCGTCACGTGATACGCATGGTACCGGTGACGCAGTGTTTTTGTGAGCACAAAAAGAAGAACTTGTCCTACTTTGTCTACGGATTGGAGAGTAAGGTCCACTCCCCGGAATACCCGGATCAGTGCTGCTGGGGATGCACCATCTTGTAATGGCAGGCAACTCGGTTATAAAATCATGAGACAGTATTCTGGTTTTAAGTTCCCTTTTCTTCATCAACTCAGTGATGGCCGTCTCACTTGAGTTGCTTAGATTGAATTTTAATATAAAGCAACACTTACGAATATATGTACTTACAGATATTATCAAATCAAATACTGGATTATTAGCATTATTGCTCAGCTGCGTACAGTTCTTGTGTAGAATGCATGTTCTTTATTCAATGTTGAAAAGGTGCATTTTTTTTGTGTAAAACATGAGCGATTCGGTAAGTAAAATAATTATTGTATTACGATATTTAATTGGCTTTTTGAAATTTTCAATAAATTAATTTAAGTCTCAACTCATACAGCTTGAGAATATTAACAATTTCTATACTGTAATGGATTTATCATTATTTTGCTTTTGTTTTATTTACGTTATACGGATGTGTTGTGTGCGGCTCTGCTGAAAGTGAATCCTAGTATTGAGTTCGAGGTCAATATTTACGAAGAAACGCATCTGATTTTAATACAAATAGTTATATTTGCATATTTATAACACTTTCATATAGAATAAATTTTGTTTAAAGTTGAAAAGTTTAATCCAATATATCAAAGTTAAATATTAAAACTGTTTACATTTTTAATTCTTGATTATGTGTTAAAGCTGTCCTTACATGGATGTAGCTTTTGAATTATTTACCATACTATTAGACTTGTGATCAAATGATCAATTTATTATTTTTTATGATTATTACAAAGTATTTTTGGTGTTTGTGCTATTATTTTAAGTATATTCGAAGTGTCACATTCAATTAGTATTTCAACTTATATTATATAAAACTATGCTGTGCACACATATAGTGACTGTTATTGTGTTTACTATTTGATTAGCTTACTAGTACTTGATCAGTTGATATTATTTTTGTATATACTAGTTTCATCGTTTATATATATATATATATATATATATATATATATATATATATATATATATATATATATATATATATATATATATTGCTATCTCTCAGGACTTTTAATCAACATTAAAGAGGTTTTTTTCTTTAAAAAAAAACTGTTTTTTATTTTTTAAATTCAGGAAAGTACTGGGTATATACAACAGGAGATGTGCATCAGTAAACCTAAAGACTTAAAACTTTTATTTCGCTTTATATGGAAGATTAAACTTAAAATTCAAAAAACATGCACTTATCAGAAAAATGAACCATAGGATAGAATAAATACTGTGGGTATAGAGTGTAAATTTTCTCCTGCTAAGATGTCTTGAATAAATTGAATATCATATAATAAAAGTAAAATTTGAAAATTGTTCAAACGAAACGATTTTTAAAATCGTAGAAACAAATTTGTTAATCATACAAACGATTTTCTAAATCGTACAAACGAATTTCTTAATCGTAAAATCGATTTTTCAATCGTTCAAAGAATTTAAAATATTAATGTACAAACGATTTTATTTTTTTTATGTCAGTTTGAAATGGCATTTATACGCCGTCGGAAATAACAATCTATAAAACATGACAGAAAACCCAAAACTTTCCAAAGAGTTTGTTAGAACAAGTGTAATTTTAAAAATACCGTATTTTTCAGATGCTACATGTAAATATTCTGTATTTTATGATGGACTATATTAGTATATGATTTTAAAAACAGTAATTAAGTTAACCCGATTCTCAATTGAAAAAGGGACAAATGAACAATAGTTTATTTTGTTTGATATATAAACCCTTTTTTTCGACAACTCTATACGAAGTGGTATTTTGCATATTAAAGATGACTTGATGACGATGGTGACTTGTTTGTGGTTAAACACATTTGTTATATAATACAAATGATAATATAAGTATATAAATATACCAGTACCAAAAAAATAAAACAACACATACGAATATTCATTCCATTATCAACAAAGAACTTGGGAAAAAAAACTTTTTTGATTTTAATTGATCTTTAGCTGAACATGTTACATTGGAGATTGTTTTTTGACTTGTATGTTGGACTTGAATCTGAAAATTGATTATCATCAAGAGTGTACAATCCTGGTGAACATCACATATTAAAAGAATAATTTTTGTAAACAAGTGACAAAAGACGTTTGACTTTAATGATAAAGATTTATCTATCTAAAAGAATAAATATATATCGAGAATGAATGGATATGCCAATGTATTAAATTATTTTACATTTTATAAAATGGAACAACGATTCAAAAAAGAAGAACACGTCTGTGGTGAATCTCAGATGACGTGCAATTTTATTAAGTTCATGAACTTCATGCTTGAATTAAAGTACTCAAAAAGTCATCCAGCCGGACAGAAAGTGACATTTCTTTAAAAAAAACCACTTTTGGTGCAATCGTTTTTTATTTTGAAAATAGAACAGTAACTTTGCGAAAAATTTATGTTTATTCAGCGGTTTTTTTAATTTTCAAGTCAGTGTTCCACATTTCTGATAATTTCTTTCTCAAATAATAAAAGAGGATAAAAGTTCATAACCTATCAATATATGTTTTTACTTTAATATGCATTTGTTTTAGAAGTACCGGTTGATTCAATATTTACTTATAGGTTTAAAATATGTTTATACCGCATTGCCAAATACATGTCTATATTTAAAAAATTAAAATCGAAGCCTGTCAATGGTAGTATACAGCTCTAGACTTCATTCCGAACTCTTCAACGCCCAATGTACGAAATCGCAACACTAAAAGTATGCTTTAAATATTATTATGTAAAATTAAAATACTGAAGTACTGACGGGAATAGATTTATTTGATTATTATTCATCTGAAACCAACGATATGAAATTTTGCATGGCAAGTAGTTTCTTAGCTGTATTTCAATAATTACGCACATTATTTTTCTAATATGAATTTTTGGGCTTTTCCGACAAGAATTCCGAGCTACAGACGGAAAACCCTATAATATAAATCATGTTGTGTAAATTATGAACGCTATCAAACTATACGATGCATTGTGTATCAGATATCGAAATATTTCTGGAAAATTGTATCCACTCATTTCTTCTTCAGCCTTGCAATAGATGTGACGCAACGGGAAAAATGTAAAAGAGGCACACAGGCTTTTGAGTACCATAGCCCTTAGATTGACAGATGTCAGAGAGTTTCATGATTGCACTTTAAGCTTCATTTTGAAGTCTAAACACTAATCTCAGACTCCTCTGACTGTTTTTATTATTTGATGTTCCAAAACATTCATTCATGAAAATAGAGGTGGGGGTGTTACAAGGCACTTTGAAAAATAACGCACTTTGAAAAATATTTTAAAAGTGCGTTAATTTTGGGATCAAGTCAACGCACTTTGAATTTTTTTTTAAAAGTGCGTTGATATCGCCGATATTAACGCACTTTGAAAAAAAAATGTTCAGGGTTAGGCCGAAAAATTTGATACTATTATATACAATAAATGATTGTCTTGACCTTGTTATGCATTTTCAGCTAACTTAATAAACGTTTCTCGAATAGATATTTTTTTCAGTTCTCATAAGCTAACGTAGTTGGACAATTTACACATAAAGAACAATTCGGGAGATTTTAATTATCCAAATATGACACAAACTGCAAGGCTTAGCAACTGCATTTTCCTTTTTTTTTGTGGTGTATGCAGCAAATTTACTTCTTATCTGGTACATTGGGCTATGCCAGAAACGAAAATGATTTATATATATTGATAATGGAGATCAATGTATAATATAATCCAAATGGCTTCAATTGCTTGAGCTTTTAACAAGAATGATGTGAAAAAGGATACATCAGTTATGTTTATCAAAAACAATATTTTCTTTTAGAATATCAGTGTTAGAAAAAACCCACATCCTAATGCTAATTTTTAAGTTTATGATAATTTAATGTTTGTCAATGTAATTTATTTTTTTAAAATGAAGTGATTTACCGGTATTTGATAAGAGTTTTAAAAGATAGTTTATGTTGAAACACTTATAGATTCTTTAACATACCATTGAAGAAATTTTTGTTTGGCCAGCTCGTTTTTTCAATATCACTATACTTAATTTACAACAAAGCGTTTTTCTTTCTCCAATCTTAAACGTTTACTCCAAGTTGCTGAATATCATAAAATTGTATTTTAGAAACCTATGAATCGTATGGTTCTTGGTAATAAACAATACAATACAATAAAGAAGGAAAATAATCTTCCAGTAATCAATTAAATGATGTACTGGTAATTGACCTGTATCTTTGGTTAACCCCCATCACGTCCCTATCCCTGTTCATAAAGGCGGTTAATTAGATTCACTAGTGTTAACAAATCATCATATTATCAACAAATTAAAAATTCAATTCCAGAATTTATAGTTTATACATATTTTTTCAAAGTGCGTTAAGTATCTCGATACTAGAAACTGATCTACCTTCATTAGGCACTTTGAAAAAAAATATAAAGTGGGTTAACTTGGTCCCAACACTTTGAAAAAAAATTCAAAGTGCGTTGATTTGGTCCCAAATTTAACGCACTTTGAATTTTTTTTCAAAGTGCGTTGCCACAGTGTGGGGGTGGGGGGGGGGGGGGTTAAGAGTTGGAGGAATTTCGGAATATCTATACCTTAGCTCCAGGGGCCAAAAATTGTATACTTTTGGTAATAAGAGACCTGCAGGCCTTTAATGGCCAATCTTTTATAATATTAACAGTTTATGATATTATATTAAAATGCACAAAATGCATACAGCTTATTTCTACAAGTATACAATGCAAGGATATTAAAGAAGATTTCCTAAAATAGACCAAATATTTTAATTCAATACTGCCAAGTGACAATTTACATTGTAGTTTTTAAGAGGAAGTTAAAATTGTTAATAGATGACACACAGCAATAACCCTAAGTAAAAATACGTGTTCAATATTATATGACCATATTTATCACTCCCCTTACAATATATGACCATATTTATCACTTCCCTTACAATATATGACCATATTTATCACTCCCCTTACAATATATGACCATATTTATCACTCCCCTTACAATATATGACCATATTTATCACTCCCCTTAAAGGCTCAACTTCTGCCCCATGGTCTGGGCAGTGAATTTCACAATTTCACATCAGAACATCATGTGCGTAATGACAATGCATGAATCTATTTCCCACAACTGTGATAGTACAAAAGAAAATATAATTAAATCAATACATTTTCACTATATGGCTATATTGGCCTCGACCTAGGGCCCGAACCCCTGTCTCAGATACCCGTGGACATCAGAAGCATGCATTAAGTTTTTCTCAAATGTATATGGGAGTAAAGAAGAAGAGTTTCTATGATTTAATACATTTTTACCATATGGTCATATTGGCCAGTCACTAATTCCCAAAGAAGAGAATTTATATGCAGGTATTCAAGATCCCATAATTCTTACTAAACACTCTATTGAGTTAATCTATTGTGAAGAATGCAATTTTTAAGTTTTTAGGCATCCGTGGGGCTGCACTATTCAATAGATGCATATAGCGACTTGGAATATATGATAAGTTTGACTTGTGTTGCATTTTGTAAAACTACGTTGGGGATGTTTTGTCCGTTGTCGTTTATAATTGTTTAATGATATCTAATTACCATTTCTTTACGAAACTTTCTTTGGAGAAAGGCATCCAAATTTGTTCAAATGAAGGCCTCAACAGAAAACAATATTGTTAGTTTGAAAAATATTATGTTCAGTTGTTTAAAAAAGGTGGGGGTTTTTTTACATTAGAGATGTAACTTTATTCAAATTATGACCATTAGCCTTTAGGAAGGAGCCTTAAGGTTCAAAGTTCTTAAATAAAATAAAACAATTTTTTACAAATTGTTTTCCTGGAAATTAATCCAATGTGAAAAATTGTTAAGAAGCAAAAGAGCAAATATGAGTTTTGTTAAGAAGCAAAAGAGCAAACATGAATTTCTTGTCATGCTATTATCCCTGTTGGTCTCACAAAAAAAAAAATCTAAAGAGATAGCTATTTGAATTACTAATATTACTCTTGGACAATTTTATTGATTTTGTTTCTCATTTACATGAAGGAAAAATTAATTAAAAACTTCTTTTTCAGAATTGTAATAATGTAAACCAACTTTTATTAGCGACGACTTTATTTTGCGATTAACTTCCGATAAACTGGTTCGTGACGACTAATGTTCGCGACCAAACCTTATCCAGACTCGTATATTGTTATAACAACCATACGACAAAAACTGGTTCACGGCGAGAAATATTCGCGACGACGAGGCTGTCGCGAACCCCGCGAATATTTCTCGCACGCGAATAAAAGTTGGTTTACGGTATTGTAATTCTCTGATTTTACTACAAACATCCCGATAAATGGAAGAAAATTCCTCTGTTTACAGTGTTTCCATCGTCCAATATCCGTACCGTGAAATTAGCAATATTGTGTTTTTCGTACCCTATATAAAAATAGTATTGAATATTATTTTGCAGTTCCTCGAAGGATACCTTTCAGGATTCCCCACGTGTAAAAAGGGAAGAAAAACATAGCTCTGTTTATAAGGAAAAATGAAAACTAACAAACAGAGCAATACGTATAGCATTCATAACACGCTTTTCTAATAAAACCTTAACAATTAGAAATAAGTTATCAATAACGCGGTTATTGCATTATTGCAATGTAGTTTTCAAGGCAAAGGTCGATGAAGAAATAAATCATTGATTTTACCTCTCCAGCACATTGTGGATTTTAAACAACCTTATACAAAGAGAACCCGCGGTTCGATCACTTCCAATGTTTGTTCATGCTAGTTTTTGTGTTATTTTTTATTCATGGTTTTGAAATGATTTCAAAAATTGTGTAAGTCAGAAATATTTTGGGACTTGTCGGCAGTGAACGACGTTCGGCATGGCGAAAGTTGGGTATGTTCAATAATTTCGTTTTATCTTTAAATTCCACAAGGAAGTATGTGCTTTTAGTTTTACACAGTACATGTTAACACATGAAGTTAGTATTTGTTTTAATACAAAAACTTGTCTAAAACATACTTCCTTAAAACAACTAAACGTAAGTTTCCGTAAATGTAGATGATGGAATTCTTATCTCATCGAATCTTTTTCTAGAATTGAGAAGCAGACGAAAGATGAGAGCGAGCAAGGTAATAAAGAATAAAATACGTCGATAGGCAAATCTCATGTAGATAAATTGTGTTCATTAGACAGGACAGTTGTAATGACAAATAATTCATCAAAGAAAATGTTTATTAAGTGTTTAAGTAAGACATAAATTTTAGATATATCCCAATGCTCCATATATTGAGAAGAGAGAGAGAGAGAGAGAGAGAGAGAGAGAGAGAGAGAGAGAGAGAGAGAGAGAGAAAGAAATAATTGACTGGGACTTGGAACTTCTACAACACATTGACACATCCATTATGACATCATTTGTTATATTTGAGTTGAAGATACCAAGGGTGTGTATTTATCCGTTTCCTATTATAGATTTTAGCGAGAGCCTGTACATTGAGGACAATGAACACAAACCCGATGTTAGTTTCGACACTGTTGCCGGGTATGATAATGTTTGCATGGACCAATGTGAGTACATCTTCAAATAGAATCTCGTGTTCGATTCTTATTGAATATTTGGATGAAAATTATATCGTTTAAGATTTTTTGTGGTTCTGCTGTACAATTAAAGTGAACATTTTTAAATAGATTTTATCAATATGAATTAAATGCAAAAACAAACCCACTTTATAATGACCATTTGATTTTAACTTTTTCAGAAATCCAATCAATTTTAACCCAAATGTTTTTAAAATCTATCAAAACGTTGGTTTTTTTTTTGTTTAATATACTATATATATATATATATATATATATATATATATATATATATATATATATATATATATATATATATTTCATTACAAATTCTTGTTTGATGTTTACAGAACTGAAATGAAAACGATTAAAAAGACTAGATATTAAAATGCATATAAAGACACTTTGCCTTTGATTAAAGCATTCAGTATCAGTAGAAGTCATCCAATTTTATCTTGAACATTCATAACTCCTCTCACCACGTGATATTAAGATGTTTCTTAATATATTTTTAGCTCTTCTCCCCCCTCCTCCGACGGCTTTTGCCCCTCCTCAGGACTATGTACAACCAACATTTATAAGGTTGTAGTTTTTATAAAATGAAATATCAATGTTAAGTCAACTAATTCGGAAAACTGCACTGTGGCTATTTGAAAAAGGGAATTACACTCTGTTCACTCAGTAAATCTAACAATATCAAGAAAGAAAATGATGAGTATGTTAGATACGAAATGTAATGTAGTTTGTATATTTTTAAAGCGCACCAGTTATATCAGAAGATACCGCCAGAAAAGCCCTGATAGAGTTTGTCTCTGAACAAAGTTGCTGGGGAACAGGTACAGCCAAAAGCCTCACTTTTGAGAAATTACAATCATCCACGTCCTACCACGTAAGTTTTTTACAAAGATAAAAATATCAAATGACCTAGAGAATTTGAATAAGTTTGTACATTCTGACATTAAACGCCATACACCCAAAGAGGTAGATGTAATCCACTATTAGATTTAACGACCTGTAAATGGAAGTCGGTTTGCTGAGTTATTGACACAAAGAAAATCACAAAAGTGATTAGAAGGTAATGCATTGATTTGTGAAAACTTTGCATTTAACATTAATTTTCTTTATTTTTCAGTACTTTTTAGAAACCTTTACAGAAGAAAGAACTTCTAAATGGGATCACGAACCATTTCGAGGTATATTTTATTTATTAAAAAATAATCGGTAGGATATAATGTACATATTTTATTTTTAAAATATAGTTTTTATAAATGTCAAGCACAAAAGAAATTTTAAGAAATTATTAAATCTATTAAATTACACAGGAAATGGACATATATATTCTCTTTCATAACTAGAACAATTTCCTATCTATAATGAATCATCAGGTCAACCTGATAAAATAAATTCATCAGTATACTATCCTATTTGTTTAATGTACATGTTGTAAGAACGACACTCATCAAATTAGGTTTCCTTTCAACGACAATTGATTATAAATCGTTAGAGTTATAACTCTCCTTTCGCGGTGTCCAAATGCTAGAATTTAATTAAGCTGACTTAGGTCAATTTATTTCAAACCAAGCAAATTCTTACATGTACGGTCAGGTGATATGAGTTTTGAAATTCAGTATTTCAATGAAAATAAACAGACCTTAGTACGCAAATGAACCTACATGTATAATTGATTAACTCACAGCTCTCTGTATGGAAGTATACAAACATTCCTTGAAACGGAATATAAAAAACTAGTCTATCGATCGGAGAAGTAAACAAACACAGAGAGTATATCTGTTCCTGCAATTGTTTTTCGATGGGTTGTGCAATACTAGTATTTGTTTGGAACACGAACCACTGAGAAATTTTAACAATATGAAATAAAAAAAATTATTAGTTTTCATTAATAATATATTTTTCTGCTTTAAATTCAATTGACTATTAATAGTAATCAAAAGTCATCTGTCAAAAAACCAATTCAAAAGGCCAGTTAAAGCAAAGGATCTTATCCTTTTATAACGTATAAGATAAGTAAGATAAGATAACTTTCTTCACAACCTAGCAGCGAAAATAAGTTAATACTTTAATATTTGGAAATGACGTTTTCATCTTTCAGGTCAGTTTGTTGACGGATCAGAGAATGGACCTGCTCCTGGTCCCTGGGAAATTCCTGCAACGTTTAGGGAGGTTTTCAAAAACGAAACTCAGCATCATGAAGTACCCCACACTGCCTTTGTTAGGGTCAGTTTACAAAATGCATCTGTTTGAAAATTTGCATTAGAATTTAATCAAGGAAGCTCGATGGTCAACAAATTACTAAGCAGGTCTTCATTAAAACCTTCAATAGGATTTTTAGGTCTACATTAAAACCTTCAATAGGATTTTTAGGTCTACATTAAAACCTTCAATAGGATTTTTAGGTCTACATTAAAACCTTCAATAGGATTTTTAGCCATAAATTATTATTTAGTGAAGAAAAATTCCCAATACTTCATCTTTAATAGTATTCTATATTTTTACACATATCACTTATTCTTAAGGAGATTTATACACTCTTAGTCTAAAATTAACAACTACCACCAGCCCTCTTAAGATGCAGAGACTAATATATGTATTTATTAACATGAACTGCATTTCATTTCAGCCTTGCTTTAGATGTCAAGCAAAGGGAAAAGTAAAATGCGATCGATGCAATGGCAGCGGAAGGGTAAATATATATTTATTTTAAATGAATTTAACAAATCAACAAGAAACACAATTCATGTTCAATTAGAATTAAATATCAATTATGAGGGAGGGGTTTGGGTTTGAGTATTAATCTATGTCGAAATGTACGCAGAGTAAAGATTATCAGTGAAACGTAAATTATATCCACGTTTACCTCGATAAAAATTGTCTTAGGTACAAGATATGGTAAGCAAATCCATAATTGTATGTGATAAATACGATAAACTCTGTTTACAGGTGAAATGTAGATCTTGTGGTGGCCGGGGTTCAAAGACGGTCACCCGCAATGGTAAAAGCTGCAGAGAGAGCTGCTCCTGGTGTTTTAATGGAAGAGTCACGTAAGAATCATAACTTTGATTAAGGAGTGCATGGTCGTGGCCATTTTGGGCTATATTTATCTCCTAATAAAGAAGAGCTGTGTATAAACATTTTAAAAAATGTGCAAATTTTTAAAACTAAAATATTCGAATCTTTTGTTTACAGTAAGTTAATGGTCAAAAATATCTATCAAAGTGTAAGGCAGGTCTGATGTTAATTTAATTTGTTGACCAACCAGCCTCCTTAATGAATATGTTATTATTTAAGTCATTTACAGAGTAAAAGCACAGGATTCATAGAATCAAATCTTATTATATCATAAAATAAATAAAAATTAAATAATTTTATACAGATGTATCTCATAAGAAGAGATCAGATTTGGAATGTTGACATATTAAGAGGGATCGATGGCCATTATTATACTGTGTTGATCTCCTTTAAAAGAAGAGCTCAATATAAAAATATAGGAAATATACAAACTTAAAGGAAAAAAATTATGGACTTTTTCTTTAGTAAATGATTGCTTATAGCTAAACAAACCATATCTTAAAATGTTTAGGAAGATCTGATAGTTAATTTGTTGACCACCCATCCTTCTTAATTTAGATTGATACATAAACGAAGAAGACGAGTTAGTCTTTAGGGTAATAACAATACTTTAAAATGAGGATCGGAGAAATGAAATTATTCGCGCAAATATTCACTCAAAAATTATGCTTATTGAACATAATTAGCAGATCATTTGGAGATTAATATATATAAACCTTTATAAGTATTTTTTTTACTTTGTAATGTGTATTTTAAGTAGAAGATTGTCTTATATGAACAAAACACAGAGATTTGCAACTAAGTGCATTTTATTTCTTTTTAAGATGTTCAAAGTGTCATGGAAGTGGTAAAGTAGTCTGTCCAGCTTGTCAGGGTCAATGCAATCTCAAGTGGTTTATCAAACTCATCATTAACTGGTAAGTTAAGCATCGATTGCTTAAAGATCAGAATTACTGAGATTATGAGAGAGAGAGAGAGAGAGAGAGAGAGAGAGAGAGAGAGAGAGAATTGGTTGGTAGCAAAGAACTTATTTAAGAGAGAGAGAGAGATAACAAGGAGAGAAATTTTTCAAGAGAGAAAAAAAGATATAAAATTCGTTAGCATTTTTTTTTTCACAACTGTAGAAGGGGTTTGCCTATGAAATATTGATTTGGAAAACATATTCTTTTCTCAGGGTGAATAATGTATCGGAGCATGTTATAGAGAGGGGGACGATACCAGCTTATATGATCTCGCAGACCACCGGAACACTTGGTTTCAACGAAGTTCAGCCCCGGGTATATGTTTGTTAAATAGAAAGATATTCGGAATATAAAACTAATCATTATAAAATTGGTGGATTGGTGAATGGTTTATTTGTTTATTTATAAGGTACAACCGGTAGCTAATTTCCCGGTAGCGGAAGTAAATGAAGTGTCCCACAATTGTGTGGGCAGTCATCAGTTCCCAATGAAGAGGATCCACATGCAGGTACAACCGATGTTATGATTATTACTTAACATTTTATTTTGATTCTTTTGTAAATGAGAATTCTACATTTTACACAAAAAAAACCCAGCAGATTCACATATTTTCTTTGTAATTTTTTTTTCTTTCAAACAATCCATTTTAATATTTTTGATCCAACACTATTAATATGTTGTCAAATGTTTGATGATTTTTAACCGGGTTTTCCGAAGGAAAAAATCAGTTGTTGAAATTGTGAAAATGGCGGGCGGGCGGCTGCTAAAAGGGTACCCGTATTGTACAGATAACTCCTTCTACAGTTTTCAAGATAGGAAATTGTTCTTTTGCAGATCAATTGTACTTATATTAGAGGTGTGCATATTGCTAAGATTTTGAATTTTGATAATTTATGTAAAAAATACCACCTGTCGAACTTAGTCGTTTTTGGCAAAAATATTTCATATAGAGTACCCCATTTCTCTGGATAGGTAGTGTTTATCAATTCAGGGTTGAAAATGGATTATTGACACTCTTCACACAAAAGAAAACCCGGTTGTCAGCTTTTGTATTGTTTGTTACTGCTACTCCATAGTAACGCATCGTTCGCTCTTTGAACGATTTTGCTCATTATCATCATCGTTGTGTTTATCATCATTATCATCATTGTGGTCGTTCGTTGATATATTTGCCACCACCATCATCATCTTTATCATCATCATGCGATTTCTCATCAAAGTTGAGTACTTTTCGGGTACTACCAAATAGCCGTTATGGTTTAACGATCTCGTTATTTTGCTACTTCTCAGCACCACATGATTCGTATGGTGCCAGTGACAGAGTGTGTTTGCAGGCACCGAGGGAAGGAATTCACCTACTTTGTTTACGGACTGGAGAACAAAGTGTACGGACCCGATTATCCGGACCAGTGCTGCTGGGGCTGCACTATTCAATAGACATATTATATAACGACCTGGAATTTATAATAAGTTTGACTTGTGTTGCATTTATTTATAGAACTATGTTGAAGATGTTTTGTCTTTTGTCCTTTATGAATGCTTTATCTAATTACCATCTCTTTACGAAACATTCTTTGGAGAAATGTAAATTTGTTCAAATGAAGACCACAACAGAAAACAATAATGTTAGTATTAGAATATGTTCAGTTGTTTAAAAAAGGAGTTGTTTTACATTAGAGATGTAACTTAATTCAAATGATGACCATTAGCCTTAAGGAAGGAGCCTTATGGTTCAAAGTTTTTAAATAAAATAAAAGAAAACAAATTTTTACAAATTGCAACGCCTTTGTATTCGGAATGGGAGTTTTTCAAAATTTAACAGACGTTTTGTTTGTAAAGAGCATTTTGTAAACCAACGGTTAAAAAAATTGATGTTAGCTCACGTGAACCAAAAGCAAGAGATAAATATTTTGTTTTACTTTACTTAATTTGTGATAAGAGAATGTATGAATATTTTCCTTCAAAAATATAATTTTTGAGCATAGAATTATCATTTAGATCCATTTTAGCAATTTTTAGCTATGGTTTTTCATAAACAGTTGATAAAACAAAAATAAATTGATCGAATTTAAGGATTTATAACTGTGCCCAAGAGCTAAGTGTATTAATATGTATTTAATTTACATTTTTTTAACATGCATTCAATTGTTCATGATTTGAATTACAGAGATTATTCCATACTTTGTTCATATATCATGTACATGGATGTACCGGGTACTCTCCTTTTTTCAAAATTGTAAAAATTTGATGATTTCAATAATGTTTATATACACTGTACCGAGTAATTGTAAAATATCATAAGACTTGAATAAATAAACCATCTGTTATAAGTGAAAAGGTAATATGATTTTATTTAACCGTGTTTTCGGCAATGATGAAAGTTTCAAAGCTTTTTTTGATAGATAAAAAAACGCTAATAAAAGATTGGTCTGTAGCAACAATTTCCTCCATATTTATAGGAAGCTTTTGTCCTGCATACAAATCAGTTAATGGTGCATGATATCCACTGTTTTGTGCAGTGTATTTTTTATCAGGTTCAAAAAAAAAACCCAAAACCAACCATTTTTTGTCAATTTCAATGATGTACTATAAAACAAGATATTCAAGCTATATGTACAAAGAAAATGACATAGTACAAATAAATGCATATATCTGTAATCTGTGTAAACAGACAACTGCGCAGACATAGCTGCTATAATCAGATATAACAGAACGCATGCATTTGCACATTAAATTCACAGATATACGATAGCTTATTAAGATACGATTTAAACGAATTAATCATAAATAATGGCTTATCGAAGAAAAATTACATAGTGTATTTCTTATTTCTTAAACTGGGCAACTAAACAAGTCTGAAAAAGAAGACATTGACCAATTATACTATAGTCTGGACATTTGACCATGAATAAAATATTTTTTTTTTCGAAAAGTTGTCATTATCAATATCACATCATCAATTTCAAAGGGTGTTGCTATTGGTAGTTCATTTATAAATATACATTTAAGCATTGAATCATTATTTTTTGAAAGATATAGTCTCATAACTGCAGCGGTGTGTGCATACAAATTGAGTAATGATTCAATGCTTATATTTACATTTTTAAAACTTCTTGCCTTTTCTGCAAATAAGATTTATACGTCAAAATTTCTGTTTTATCCTAAGGGTAAGTTCAAATTGATGGAAGAGCCACTGTAACAGCCACAATCGTGAACTTTGATTCTCACTTGTGACGTTGCATTTTAAGCGTTCAACGTTTGTGACGTCATAATAAAACTCGTCATTTTAACCTTTGAGTACCCTGTGTGTTTCGGTCTTATAACTGCAGTATCTTCTTACACACTTTGCATGCAAAAAATATTTGTAATGTAAATATGTATTATTATGCAGTAGTGGTGTGAGAAATACATCGTTCTTTCCATTTAGAAAAATGCAATAAAAAGTAATATATTTTGCTTTTTATACCATGTGAGGTTTTTTTTTTAACAACAAACCGATTTTAACTAAGCGATTGCAATTGTTCAAGTGTGTCCCAGAAAAGATATTTCTCTCAAAAACCTTAATAACCAACTTTATGTACATGCAAACTCTTGTGCAAGCTCTTGTTCACATATATCTTTTTTGCAAGTGTTTATATTGTATATAGCTATTTTTTGTAAGTTCTTATCCTCAATATTTTATTATCATTAGAGGATGTATTTACATACATGATTTACTTAAACAATAAAATGCTTTCTTTGGTGATCATGCAGGTAATGAAGGTGGCGACATTGCAGAAAAAATACATAACCCGCGTTAGCGGGTTATGTAAATTTTTTCTGCAATGATCGCCACCTTCATAACCAGCATAAATCATCAAAGAATGCATTTTGGTGCTTATATTTACATCTTTCTTTTAACAAATTAATAAATTGATTGTAAAAAGTAAGTAAAATTCACTAAATTACTGTTAATGGACATCAGTACAAATCGTTTCCTATGGGAATTTGAGTCTGACATCATCATGATTATTTCGTGCAGTCCGTGATGTTTTTTAGGTCGCTGTAGGTTTCGGCCAATCGGTAAACGGGTCGTGTAGATTTCAGTCCTGTCAGTTTCTACAGCTGTTCTATAAAGCTATGAATTAACTACAAGTTTCCGTAAGAAATAGAGAAAATCATACTCGGTAGATGTAAATATATTATTATATTTGTTTGAAAAAATCTACGCGAATAACGTTCCTCTTTAATGGTTTTTTCTTTTTCACCACTTTAAAAAATAGAGGTTATTATATATGAAATTACAAATTACCAAGGCAACAAAAAGTGTAAAACAGAACTTCCTAAGCTTTATGTTAACACTTCTTTCCATTGAAGATTAAAGGTATAAAGCCCATGTATAAACATTATTAGCATTTGTATATATACTTTCTTTAGTTTGTCTGTCAGTGTCTTTTAAATTTCAAAACTCATATCGCCAAGTCCGAAGTATGCAAAACAAAATAACATGTAACCACGACCTATAAACTGGTCTTTGATGACCGATAAAATAGGGACATCTTTAATGTAAGTTTTCATGGATCAGGCCCTGTACATATCTGTCAATCAAGCTTCTGTGAGCTGAGTAGAACATCACATTTTCGCAATTTGAAATTCACGAAAAAAATATTAAAGACACCGCAAAGACTGCGCAAAAATCATTTTATTTTGAATTAGCAGAAATGTTTAAGCATTGAATCATTATTTTTTGAAAGATATAGTCTCATAACTGCAGCGGTGTGTGCATACAAATTGAGTAACGCGCGTATCTATATTATAGATTTCGTATAGATTTCTTCTCGTTGTTTGTCGTGATGTGATTATGATTCAGTGCCTCCTTTGAGTTCACTAATCTTGGAAAAGGTTTGTGTAGATACTGCTTCAATTATCATGTGATTGTATGCAAAAGTTCTCATCATGAAACTGAAGTAGTTTAAAGGCTCAAATATTTATAACATACTAGGTATACTACGGAAGCTCATTGAGGCCAGTTTTTTTTGCATTTTAATGCCATAACTATTGCGTATAAACGCAATCTTTTGCGTTAAATCGCAGTATGTTTTGCGTTTAAACAAATTAAACGAAGTAATTTATTCCCATCTTCAAAAACACAGTCATGGCTATTCTCGCGAACATTAACTGGTCGTGGACGAAGTCATTGAATGTAGAATTTTATAAACAATGCTAGCTGTTTTGTTTTATGTTAGTCCTGAAAACGACGTCAATCAGGTGGACGAGAGTCACCCAGGTGAGAATATATATGATTTTGAGATATAGATTCTTTCATTGTCTAAAATTGAATATCTTAGATATCCAAAATGTAGCTTTAAAACTTTGGAAACACCACTGAATTTCTTTATTGGAAATATAATCTCAAAGCGATTTTTCGTAAAATGTTTATTCACTATAACGATATATACAAGATTTTGTTTTATTCCCTTGAAAGAAGTCAGCGGAGATTTAATTGCAGAAGGAAGTGATGCAAAACCAGTACTCGATTTCGCCACAGTTCCAGGATATGACAATGTACAACTGCATGAGTGTGGGTAACCATCAACTTTTTTTTATGAATCCTCGCCATATACAAGTTAATTTTAGAAACTTTTAAATTTCATTTTCAAACTAGTTTCCAGCTGATGTCTTGTTTTACAGCATTACTTCCACCTCCCCCTGTTGACTACATTCCTCCAAAAGACCAGAAACAGCAGAATTTCATGAGGTTCTTCGATACATTCATGCTCCCATATTCCTTTTACCAATTTGATAAACGACTGTTAATTGTCAGAGGACCATGGAATATTCTTTTAGAATTGTAAATTGGTAGCTCTAATTGAATTGACTAAAGTGTTAATTCAAGGTTTCCTGAACAAGTTTATTGAACAATAAGAATAGTAATTTCTTTGGGGGTGTCCGGATCCCCTGAAAAAATTCCAATTTCTTAAATTTACCAAATATATCCCTCAAATCTACCCCATCCCTTCAGGTAAACTCAAATATCACTATAAGACCCCTTAATTAAGACAAAAAAATATAGATCCCCGCATGCTATGCATTGTTAAAAACGATGAAATCGACTTCATTGTAAAAAACATATCAAAATCATTGTCGCATTGTCATCATACATGCATACATATTTACAAATTAAATTATTATGTCTTATTATTACATAATTTTTAACATTTGATGGATTTTTTTCTTTATCATTCAGCGCTCCCGTGATATCTGAGGACACTGTCCGACAAGCCTTACAAGAACACGTGGGCCAGCGATGTTGCTGGGGGAAAGGTGCTGCTCACAAAATGACCATCAAAGAGCTTAAGTGGTCCCCGTCCTATCACGTTAGTTTGTGCTAATATTACAACATATCATTGTAACAAATATATGGTATAAAATAATATCATTTTCATTGTCATAATTGATAATAGATGTATAACGGTTGATACATAGACTCTTTCTCTTTCTCTCTCTCTCTCTCTCTCTCTCTCTCTCTCTACTCTTACATTGTATATTACTTTATAGTAACATAACATATTTTAGTACATTTTGGAGACATTTACCGAAGAAAGAAGTACCAAATGGCATTTCGAACCATTCCAGGGTATGGATTTTTATTGTTCATTATGAGGTATACATAATATGTATCCATGTATAATTTCCATCATAGTTCGCAAAAATAGCAACATCTAATTTATGTATCTTATTATAATTAGGTCAACCAGTGGATGGCCCACATAATGGGCCTGCCCCTGTCCCTGGGATATTGCAATAATGTTCAGGGAGGTATTTAAAAACGAGACACAGTTCTGCGAAGTTCCCCACACTGCTTACGTTAAGGTATAGATTATCGAATAAGGTATCGGTTCATCGGTTAACGGTTAAGGTATCGGTGATGAAATTTAATGAACAATTTAAAAAAAAAAACTATTGTCACGCTCGAGTGCAGTTGTCTGATAAGTTTTTAAAAGTATAGAATGAGGAATGTGAAGTAATCGACAGCAATCGTTTAAAAAATTAATCCTGATTGTAGGACTGCCATGGGTGCGACGCTAAAGGATACCTAAGATGTGCGGCGTGTCACGAACGATCAAAAGTAAATTTGTAATTTCGTCTATACAGTCATAAAATATGTAAAGGTTTTATAAAAAGCATAATCTTGCATGACGTTCAATTTCCATGAATTAACTTTTTAAACAGATAAGATGCTCTGCTTGTCAAGGCAGTGAACGGAAACGAATGGTCCAGAACGGCGAACAGGAAATCGTCAAGTGTCCTGAATGTTTAGAAAACGGTAAAAAGAGGTACCGAAAATATTTCCTTTTTATGTTTACAGTTGTCTACGTGTATTTTATTACTAGTTTTGATGTTATTGTCTACGTGTATTTTATTACTAGTTTTGATGTTATTGTCTACGTGTATTTTGTTACTAGTTTTGATGTTATTGTCTACGTGTATTTTATTACTAGTTTTGATGTTATTGTCTACGTGTATTTTGTTACTAGTTTTGATGTTATTGTCTACGTGTATTTTATTACTAGTTTTGATGTTATTGTCTACGTGTATTTTATTACTAGTTTTGATGTTATTGTACTATACACTATTCATTATTTAGAGAGTCAAACTTTCAGGTGTGCAAGATGCGTGGGTGACGGTCGGATCCAATGCCACTACTGCGAGGGACACTGTCGATTAAGATGGTTCATCCGACTTAGTATCTTTTGGTAAGTAATGAAATACCCAGTATTATTTGAAACTGAAAAAACGTAAAGTAAGTTTTTTTTTCTTTTGTTTTAAGTTATCTGTTTGCATGGAAACACATTGAGGCCCTATAACACCTCCTTACGTTTTAAAACTTACCTGTTTACATTTAAACGCATTACAGGGCCAATAACGTGAGTGATCACTTTATAGAGAAGACAGGTCTCCCGCATCATCTGGTTAAGGCTGCCGGGTCAGTCGAATTTCAGGATACTCAGTTCCGAGTATTTACAGTACTTTGATTATTAATTTTGGTATATATGGAATTATGAATTAATTTGTTAACAATGAAATCATTTGGCGTTCTTGCCATGACTTTTTTATTACATTTATTGTGCAAAATGCAATTGACAAATTGGCGTCGACATTAAAATTATTAGTTGCGACAGATGCGCTCGATAACATTAAAATTTTGCCAACAGTTTTGGACTTTGCAAACACAAGATTAACGCTATCAATTTTGCGTAATAATTTTATTTATTATTTGTTTAAAATTATATATATATATATATATATATATATATATATATATATATATATATATATATATATATATATATATATATATATAAATATACTTCCTTGTTGATCTGTCCTGACCTTAGGGATGTTGATTACTCAGGGTGTGAGTTCTTAAACTCGGATTGTTTTAAAGTTTCATTGTCATAAGTAAGAATTTGCTCTTAACACAAGCAGAATTCGTGAACTGAATTATTATTGACTTGGCATTCGAGATATATATATATATATATATATCATGGAATTGGGTTCAAACAAGAATGGACTAATAGCTAAACAAAGGAAATTCGGACTAAATTTTTCAGATTTTGTTTTTCGCGAAAACATTTTTGCCAATGCAGTATTAAAAGTTAAGATTTTATTTGCTAGTAAATATCATTTTACATATTTTCTGTTGGTTTTATCTCAGTTACTCATTAAGATAACCGTACGGTACGCAATGCATAAGTCGAAAAATGCTTAAAAACGGTAAAAGTTGGCCTAATATAAATTTTATGCCAGCAGAATTAGGTAATAATGAGTTGTTTAATACCATAAATGCTGAAGTATCATTCAAGTGTTTGCTAATTTGAATTAAAAATGGGTAGGGATTTGAAAACTAATAGAGGAAATTCGGACTGGAATATTTTAAATATGCTGATGAAAACTTAATGCTTTGTATCTTATTAGTGTCACTGCCATTCATAAACTATTCAGTTTTTAAAGAGTTTAGTTATACATGTATGTAATATTTTCACAGTTAAGAAAATCTTAATCATAGTGTAAAATTTAAAGGGAGGTGATAGCGCATGCTTACTAATTAACATAATATTCTAAAATGTTCTGAGAGTAATAAATGGGAAACCCGAGAAGGGCTTATTAAAAATTGACCGACTACTAAGAGTTATTGCCCTTTCCAGAAGAAAATATTAACAATTATTAATTGCGCTGAATAACCCGATGTATTCTTATGAGATAAACCCTATTATTTGTTTGTTTGATTATTAGGTGACGCCGGTCGCTTTTCCAGTTTGTTTACGGATTGGAGAGTAAGGTCCACGCCCCCGACTACCCGGACCAACGCTGCTGGGGATGCTCCATCATGTACTGGCGATCAACCCGGATGTGATGTCACGTGCAAAGATTTTGTATATATAATGTGATACCTATTTATAATTATAATTATTATGTTCTATTATGGTAAATCTTTCTGTAACATTTATAACTTCCCGTGTTTTATTAACTATTCATTAACATTCTTCAAAGCTTATAAAAACCATGAACATACTGTAAATTTTCAATACATTGTACTGTATTGTTCAAATAATGTTCATCAGAATTTATGGTGTAATAAAAAAAACTGCGCGACTTTATAGGGCTGGTCATTAAAAAAATGAATAAAGTGTAGATTTTTACTATCAATTACGTGTCCATATACTAAAAACTAAACTAATTTTACCCAAACTGAAAGAGATAACATGTACCGATTAGAGAGTTGTTACTATTACTTTTTCTAACTTAAAGTTGTTGACATATTTGATCTATATTCAATTGATATAAATTTATCTTTAATATGTTTATTGTTAATGTTACATATTTTGTATAAAATAAATATATTCATGTATTGCCATATCATACTATACCAATATTTCTTATCTTATTACTCTTGATTATTTACAAATTTGATATTAATTCTTTGGTGCGTCTTTTTACCCAAATGAACGCCAATGTACCCCCAATGAACCCTAATAAGACTATTATAATTTATGTGCATAAATGATATATACCAGATTCTCATCTACACTTCAACGTAATATATTTACATTCACTTTCTTTCCACCTATCAAATTGCATTGATTGATTTGAATGATAGAAGACCCAATCACCAAATCTGGTGCGTATGAATACAATCTTCCTTCAGTATTTTTCAAAGAACATGACTGACTCTCCTCGCGACTTCAAGCCGGATCACGACCTGATATTATACTTACACTGATAAACATTTCATTGATATAAATATTGTTTAACATTTAAATGAAATCAATTTATTTATTTATTATTATACCAAAGGTTATATTCATTGAATAACAGATTAAAAAATAAAATTGTGAACTTAGAATTTATAGCGTTGTGTACTATTTTTGTCAGCATAATTCTGCTGTTCCAGTGGCTCCACCGTTAATTGCGCATTACTCGTAGAATAAGGCAGAGATTTTGAAAAATAAATCTTAATTGCGGAAAGGGAATAAAGTTAAAAGAACGTAAATATAAGCATTGAATCATTATTTTTTGAAAGATGTGGTCTCATAACTGCAACGGTGTGTGCAAACAAATTTTCATAACGCGCTAGCGCGCGTTATTCAATTTGTATGCACACACCGTTGCAGTTATGAGACCACATCTTTCAAAAAATAATGATTCAATGCTTAATTAACCCGTTACCCGATGATCATCCAGTCTAATCAATGATATCCAAACCAAACTAAGTGATACTTAAATGAGTCTTAATGGGGATTCCCACCAAAAAACTTTAGCAAATGAACACCAACCTAATCCAAAATTACGAAAGCCCATTGAGCTCATTTTCGTAGGTAAACAAAAATATTTTTATCGTGAATAATTGCAAAACTTTCGCGAATAACGCAAATGACAATATTTATATTAAAGTTTCGCGTTTATTTGCGAAACTTACGCGTTCAATCGCGAAAGGTTCGCGTTTATTCGCGAAAGTTTCACGTTATATCGCGAAAGTTTCGCATTTATTCGCAAAAATTACGCGTTTATTCGCGAAAGTTTTCGTTTATTCGCGATAAAAAAAATTTGTACCTTCGAAAATGAGCTCAATAGGCTTTCGTACAAAATAACATTAATGTACCCAAATGATTCTAAAGATAACAATTAATGATACCTTAATGAGTCGATCCAATAATACATTAATGAACCCTCAAAAAATGTATCAAAATGTTATTTTAAATCCTATTATTTACTAATAACTCGATACCCAAATTTATTATGTGACTATGAAACTTCATATGTACGATTAATTTCTAAATTTTAATTTAAACTATTATACATATCATTGGAATAGCAATCTTATTACTCAGTATATATATTAACAAACACACCTATCTAGCAAGATTTAATGACATAGAAGCAGGTTTTCATAGCATCCTTGATAATCGAAACCGGGTACTATCTGAGGATGGCCTGAAGCGGTACTGGGGGTACTGAAGAAGCTCTGAAAGATCCTGACGTCGACATTGATGGTACTGAGGAAGCTCTGAGAGACGCTGAGGTCGGCATTGAGGGTACTGAGGAAGGTCTGAGACCCCGAGGTATGCACTGAGGGTACTGAGGAAGCTCTAAGAGACCCTGAGGTCGGCATTGAGGGTACTCAGGAAGCACTGAGAGACCCTGAGGTCGGAATTGAGGGTACTGAGGAAGGTCTGAGACCCCGAGGTATGCACTGAGGGTACTGAGGAAGCTCTAAGAGACCATGAGGTCGGCATTGAGGGTACTCAGGAAGCACTGAGAGACCCTGAGGTCGGAATTGAGGGTACTGAGGAAGGTCTGAGAGACCATAAAGTTTGCACTGAGGGTACTGAGGAAGCTCTGAGACCACGAGGTTTGCACTGAGGGTACTGAGGAAGCTCTGAGAGACCATGAGGTTGGCTTTGAGTGTACTGAGGAAGCTCTGAGAGACCCTGAGGTCGGAATTTAGGGTACTGAGGAAGCTCTGAGAGACCCTGAGGTCGGAATTTAGGGTACTGAGGAAGCTCTGAGAGACCATGAGGTCGGCTTTGAGGGTACTGAGGAAGCACTGAGAGACGCTGAGGTCGGCATTGAGGGTATTGAGGAAGCTCTGAGAGACCACGAGGTTTGCACTGAGGGTACTGAGGAAGATCTGAGAGACCATGAGGTCGGCTTTGAGGGTACTGAGGTATTGACACTTCTTTACTTTAAAGATTATGGTATAAAGCCCATGTATAAATATTAGCATTTGTATATATGTGCTTTCTTTAGTTTGCCCTTTAAATGTTCTGTCTTTGTCTTTTAAATATCAAAATCCTATCGCCAAGTCCGAGCCATGCAAAACAAAACAACATGTAATGTTTAAATGAAATCACGACCTATAAAACTGGCCTTTACAGAGAGAAAATGGGGACTTTCTAATGCAAATTCACATGTGTAGAACTGTTTCAAATTGACAAAATTGGCGCATCACGTTTCTGCATTTAATAAAAGTACCGTAAAAATATTAACGATTCCGCAAAAATTGCTATTTTCCGATAAAAATGTTATCATAGATAATACTTATCAACATAAAATGAGAGAATCCAAATTAATGTGTCTAAAAATGATATGCAAATTGTAACATGATAAAATAGCACCTAGTAACATGTACTACATAAAATGTGTGAATAATATGATTACCCTTTTAAAGTCTTGGTTTTTTTTTAATTTTATTTTGTAAGATACAAAATTACTTTATTGCTGAGAAGTTGTATCACTACCTAAAATGTTCTATCACCTGAAATAATTACGAAACAGTAATTTTAACATTTACATATACAAGTAATTTGTGAAAACTTCTAAAATCTTTCGCGTAATCGTTCTTTTCAAAAACTTGCAGACAAGTGCAAAGAATAACCAAGATGAAAGCTGTAATTCATATTGATGGTGGACTCGAATCAGAATTCTCACTTATTGCATGATTTGAATCTGATTGTCAAGTGTGCTCAAAAGCGAAACTCGTGTACATGTTTGTATAAATGTATGCATCCACAGATACTTGTACACGCAAGTGAACTACACGCATGATTAGACAAGCGTTCTCTCCTGGTTTTCACACCTGTGTAACTAAGCCCCGCCCCTCACATGAAGCTATCCGAGGCTAACTGACCATCTAAAGACCCCGGTCTTTAAATTCCTGTAATTACAGCAATTGGATTTCATAGTTAGTTGGTTTGCCATACAGTAGCCTTTGTTAGCGTTTAGTGTCCTTAGCCTTTTCACCATGACGAGTGTAGCGTACGTATTACTTTTTTCTTAAATTTTCTATTGTTTTGGAATGATGAAAAATCATCTTTTAGTTTGGCAACAAAAACCATTTCATTCTATACCGATTCCAATCCGATTCATTCTTCTTATGTGCTATGTATATACATCAGTCTTAGGAGGACATTAATCAAATGATTTCGAATGATTTCAAATGATTTCTTTTATTTTCTAACATATTATGATATTTCAGTGTCTATATATATCTAATGATCGACTGTTTTTATCCACAATATCATTGAATTATTCCGTATAGAGTTTTTCTGGGACTGTTTAAGCCGCCATGCATCAATCAATACAATCGGAGTTGTGAAATAAGAAAAGTTGTATTCTACATACAGAATAGCCGATTAAGTGGATAAGCTATGAGAATTAATGAATAGAATTTAAATTGAATTGAATACATGTAATATATGTATGACCCGGTCTTTCTGAACCTGTCCAATTGTCAGGAGCACCTTAGTCACCCGACATGTATTTTCCGTCCTGCATGTGCTTTAAGAAAGTATTTAAGTTCTAAAATCGAATCGGGTCTGTAACATATCATGATGTTGTATTTCATAACGACCAGCATCCTTATTGTTGTTAACCTGACCTATTTAATGTTTCGAATTCAACAATGCAGTACATGTACGTTGATCATGAAATCACACAGTAAAACACTTTGATCAATATAAATTTTTCATTATGTTGATACAAGAAAAATTATCTTTGATTTTTCATCATTCTCTCTCTAGCTCTCCATCACTCCTTATCCACGTTTCTCTCAAAATACAAGCTGTATTTCTCAATAACTTGTTAATATGTCAAGCTGAACACAATTCAGCACTGAACACATATACACCACCTTTCTAAAAGTTACACGTACTATTCATGGTCATTGATTTTCACTCTGAATGCGATCCGAATTCCTGTATTATTTTCGCAAATGATCAATGGATTACATCGACCCAATATGATGTCTTCTGTCGGGTACATTATAGATTTTTTTCCTTGCTCATATACACCAGCTGGGATGTGATTGTGCTTCTGTGTCTACTATGAGTTCATAAAGCTCGGAAAAGATTTGTTTGTGTTGTAGTAAAAATAATCACCAATGAGAAACTGCTTCAAATACTCTGTTCATTGTTTGCAAAAGTTCCTGTTATGAAACTGAAGAAGGTTAAAGGCTTAGGTTTTTATAGCATACTTAGATTAACTATTGTTGGATTGTGTGTGTGTGTGTGTGTGTGTGTGTGTGTGTGTGTGTGTGTGTGTGTGTGTGTATACAACCATTAAAAATATTATAAAATGACAGTAGATTTTTAGATGCACAAAAGGCTTAATCTAGGACGGCATGATGATCTTATTTAAAAACATACATGTAAATAGAATAATTAAACGAAAATAATTCACCTTGAAAATTCGAATATATATTTATGTATAACTGGTTGGAAGTTTGCATTGGCGTTTCGGGAAAAAGTATAATTTTTAGAAATATCTTAATTCTTCATTTTAGTTTTGCAAATATATCTCGTGGTAAAAATTTTCATGTGCTTGCACGTTTTCTTCAACGACCAATTAATTAAAAAACTCAATTTCTGTTTGTCCAAAAAACCATCCAGCTTTATTTCAAAAGAAACGTTATCAAAGTCGACTAACTTTGGTTAATTTCAGAGGTTTTTTTTTCTAATATCCAAGCTAAAACCAACGCTTAGTTTTCAAAAAGTTTTGAATTATCCCTCACTATTCATTGAATACATGTACTATAAAGAACTGCTTTGGGAATGAAAGCACAGCTAGTTCGGGGAATGCATCATCTTAGTGTGACATTAAGACCCCGTCACGTGACGTGTTAGGTAGCGTATATGCGCATGCATACTGTTTGGCGATATTATTTCGGGGAATTGTATATGTACTAAATATTTAACAAATCAAATCTCGTTTGCATAGTCGAACTCATGGTATAGTTTTTTAAAATGCCAATGTTTTCATTCTTCCCATTTAAAATAGTTAAATGATCACAATTTTGAAAAAATATTTGATCACTATACATGATTCTGATATTCCAGAATATTTGTTACACAACATCTATGAATTGATACAATAAGTAAACGTGCTAAGCACTACGCTCTCTTTGTTTATATTCGATTGTTTTCATGGTTGCTATATAGCAGCCATTATGAAATTCCTGGGATTTGACCATTTCGAAATTCACGACCTTTCACTGATCCCGAATAAGATGATCGCACAGTAAAAGTACATTGTACAAGCATACACCGAGGGTAGCTTTAAACGTTAGTCAAATAAACAAAGTTTGTAGTTTGTTTAGTGTATGTAGTGCAGATTAGTCAATATAGATGCGTCTTACCAATATCGATTACTGGTAAATACATTCTCAGTTCTTTTGAAAACGGAAAACATAGTCAGATGTTTTGCATAGAGCGAACATTCAAATGTACGTTTTCTGTGGCTTTGTGAAGAAATGCAGACAAAATCATTAATGTGTGTTCTTCGCAAACATAATCATCATCAACCCTTATATACTAATATTTGTTTATTTTGAATCAACATGCAACCTGTGATAAGAGGGAGCTTGATTTTCTGACCACAAAAAATAATCGAGACAATTAATGGTAAGGTACAAAAGATAACTCTGACTGGGATAGTTGTATACATGTAGTTAGAATTGTCGAAAATGATGGATATTTCAATTACAATCACCGTTCCGTTTTAAATAACTAATTCACATATGATTATACAGATGTTTGTTAAACTATTTCAAATAAACAGCCCAAAAGGCATCGTTTACATGTATAATATACTAAATAAATTTGGTCAAAAGGCAGCGTGAGTTAACTTGCGCAGACTTATTTTTGTCATGGAGGACCGTAGCTATAATCAAAAATATTTTCAGTCTCGTTAAATTATTTTCAACGCGTAAAAATTAAGTAATTTATTCCCATCGTCAAAAACCTGGTCATGGCTATTCTTGCGAACACTTCCTGGCCATGGGCAAACTCAATAAATGTTTCATAAAAATCATAATGTACCCTGAAATAAATTGTAGAATTTATCAACAATGCTGATAATTTGTTATATCTTGTTGTAGTCCTGGAAACGACCATAATCAGGTGGACGAGAGTGACCCAGGTGAGAATATATTAATGTGTTATTCTTGAAGCCTTGCTTTAGAGCGTGACTTACATGAAACACCAGGGTATTTCTATCTCTTAGATTCCTATGTATAGTGTCCAGGACCAAATATCTGATTTATCCAACATGTACCCTCATAATAAATTTGAAATCACTGATGGATTTCCATTTTGGAATTATCATCTCAAAGCGATTTTGCAGTGCTTCCGAAATATGTTCATTCTCAAAAACGATATATACAAGATTTTTATTTTTATTTCCTTGAAAGTTGTCGGCGGAGATTTGAACGCAGAAGGAAGCGAGGCAAAACCGGTCATTGATTTCGCCACGGTTCCTGGATATGACGAAGTACGATTGGATAAGTGTGAGTATTCAACAATCTTTTCCATATACATTTAATTTTAAAAATCGATTAGAATTTTTTTTTTTCAAACTGTCAAACGGTTTTAGTTTCCGGTCGTCTTGTTCTACAGCACTACTTCCGCCTCCCCCTGTGGATTACGTCATTCCCAAAGACCAGAAACAGCCGGATTTCATGAGGTACTTCGATGCCTTTATGCTCCCAAACTCTTTTGTACTGAGATAAAAAATGGAGTAGAATTTTCAAATTTTAAATTGACAGTTCTTAATTACTAAATTATTGGTTATTTTTTAAATTCATTTTTGCTTTCAAATCATGTCTTAATTAAATTAACAATACCAACCCTAGTTAAAACCACGAAGAATATTGAGTTGTTTTTAGTAATCATTGACTAAGGAAAGGTATCCTAATTCCTTTAATTAATGATATTCATGTATGGGGGTTTTTTTCGGGGGGGGGGGGGGGTTGGTTGCGGGTTTTTGTTTTTGTTTGTTTGGGGTTTTTTGGGTTTTTTTTTTAGGGGGGGGGTTGAAATCGACTAAAGAATGAACAGGAAATTATTTCCATTATACTTGTACATCTAGTTCAATTCATACTATGCTTTAACATTACGTATTTTCAAACATTTTTATTTTTTTATTAACATATGTTCTAAATTGTTTTTCTTTTTTATGGATCAGCGCTCCTGTGATATCTGAGGACACTGCCAGACAAGCTCTACTGGAACACGTGGGTCAGCAATGTTGCTGGGGGAAAGGCGCTGCTGAGAAAATGACCATCAAAGAGCTCCAGTCGTCCACCTCCTATCACGTTAGTTTGTGTGGATATACATTTTAATAATTATTTGAACTGTAGAAAACTCCAAACAAAAAAACCTACAAAATTTATGAATCTGATCTACTATACTGTATGCATGAAATCATCTTAATTCGTTGGACCAGTTTTCGTTATATGCCAGTGGTTTGTGTTGTTTTTTTTACAGTTTTTTATGCACGTAAATTCATGGACTAGTTTTTTTTTTAATAAAGAATGGTAGAAAGAGTATTTTTCGTAATTGGTTGAGGTGTGAATTCATTGGCAAGGGGTTCCAAGGAAATCCACAAAAATTATGCTTCCACGAATATAAATGATTCTACAGTACATGTACATGTATATCATTCAAATAAAAATAATTGGAATTTTTTTTACCCATCTCTCTCTCTCTCTCTCTCTCTCTCTCTCTCTCTCTCTCTCTCTCTCTCTCTCTCTCTCTCTCTCTCTCTCTCTCTCTCTCAAACGTTGTATTCTTTATTATATTTCTCAAATACAAGCAAAGTCAACATCATATATTGTAGTATGTTTTGGAGACATTCACCGAAGAAAGAAGTACCAAATGGGATTTTGAACCATTCCAGGGTAAGGATTTTTACCTTTACAAGTATAATTATGTGGTGTAGATAATGTGTATATCACAGCCAGTATCAGCCCGAGACTCCAATATCAACCCGAGGGCCGAAGGCCCGAGGGATGATATTGGTCGAGGGCTGATACAGGCTGTGATATGGAAAAAGGGTATCTATTATTATATTTATTACATACTTAGTAATAAAATTAAAACAAACATCAACTTAAACAAATTGATTTTATATATTATTTGAAATTAGTATTAGTAAACATATGCATGTATTAAATAAAAATATAAGATCTAATTGTTTTAAAAAACATGTATTTACAGAACCGGAATTTCCTCAGGTTTTAAAAGTTAACTCCATCAAAACATTTGCTAGCATTTATAGTTTTCAACTGCACTTAAAAATGTCGACTGTAACAATTGTTTTATTTTTCGTCTGGAAACATGCACAAATGCCGAAACGGAAAAAGGCAGAGGAGTTCCGCAAGGGGTGTGATACGGATCCGTATCAGCCCTAGAGGGCTGATAACCTGTATCAGCCCCGGAGGCCGATACGAGTTTTGTGATGTCATCTGTATCACAAATGCAAAAAACCTATATTTATTACTAAATATGTAATAAACATGTATAATTACTCTCCTAGTTCGTAGAAATAACAAAATCTAATTTATTTATCTTATTTTGATTAGGTCAGCCGGTGGATGGCCCACATAATGGGCCTGCCCCTGGTCCCTGGGCTATTCCGGTAGCATTCAGGGAGGTTTTTAAGAACGAGACACAGTTCCGCGAGGTTCCCCACACTGCTTACGTTAAGGTATGTGTGTTAAAATTAAATTGAACAAGATTTTTCAAAAACCTATTGTCACGCATAATTGTATTTGCCTGAATAGTTTTTGTTTAAGTATAGTGTGAAGTAATCGGCAGAAACTCATTTAAAAATGTTGATTGTAGGACTGTCACGGGTGTAACGCTAAAGGATACCTAAGATGTGGGACCTGTCACGGCCGATCACAAGTAAAGTTGTTGTGATTTCGTCTATACATTCCCAGAAAAATAACAATTTAGATAAAGCTTTTATAAAAAGACGAATAATGCATGTGTATCAGTTTCATGAATCCGCTTTTGAACAGATAAGATGCTCCGCTTGTCAAGGCAGTGGACGGAAACGAGTGTACCAGGGCGGCAAACATGAAATCATCAAGTGTCCTCACTGTTTAGGGACCGGTAAAAGGAGGTACCGAAAATGTTTCCATGGCCACGTGTATTTTTATGACTGGTTTTGATGTTAGTGTACTATGTGGAAAGTTATAAATGGGATATAAACTTTTTTTCTAGTAATTTTTATTACCAAAACATGTTTTAAAACAGCAATAATGAGCTCAATAAGCAAATTCAAATAAGCATTTTTGTAACTACTATTCAGAAGGTTAAAACGGTTGTATGTCGCAACTTCCTGTTTCAGGTGTGCAAGATGCGGGGGAGACGGTCGGATTCAATGCAACTCTTGTAAAGGATGTTGTCGATTAAGATGGTTTATCCGACTCAGTATCGTCTGGTAAGCGATTTCTTTAAACTAAAAAGACTAAATTGTTGAAGTTTTTTGTGGGATGAATTACAGGGCCAATAATTCTTTCTTGTGCTATACCAAGAGCGTATATGTTTGCATTTAACCACATTGCAGGGCCAATAACGTTAGTGAACACGTTGTAGAGAAGACAGGTCTCCCGAATCAACTGGTCTCCAAGGCTGCCGGGTCACTCGGGTTTCAGGATACTCAGTTCCGAGTACGTACAGTACTTTGATTATTACTTTTTAAATATATACGGTAATAAGACATTTTAAATTAAAATCTTAATTGATTGACTTCGTTATTGATTGATTTTATAAATGACTGATTGGTTGATGGTTTTATTGATTGATTTCATGATTTGATTTTATGATTTCATGATTTCATGATTGATTGATTGACTGATTTTAAGGTGATGCCGGTCGCTAGATTTCCAGTAGCAGAAATTAACGAGGCCTCTCATAGACTTCTCAGCAGTCACCAGTTTCCACAGCGTATGATTCACATGCAGGTAAATTACACAAACCTTATAAATACTCTCATCATGTAAAATCTGACGCTCTTGGTGTCATTTTGTATTTTAGATATGTCTCACTATATTCTCCACATCGATGATATATTATGAACATGATAATAACTACCACAAAGGACATAATATTGCTTAAAACTTAAAACTATCTATTTTAACATAAGTAATTAATTGTATCGTTTTAAAATGTATGGAGAGAAATAACACAGAGATATGGTAAAACTAAGGGATATGCAATCTGGGCCGTCTTTAAAATTTCTAAAATGACGTTAACGTTTTCAGCGTCACGTAATACGCATGGTACCGGTGACGCAGTGTTTCTGTGAGCACAAAGAGAAAGATCTGACCTACTTTGTCTATGGATTGGAGAGTAAGGTCCACGCCCCCGACTACCCGGAACAATGCTGCTGGGGGTGCTCCATCATGTAATGGCGATCAACCCGGATGTGACGTCACGTGAACAGATTTTGTATATAAAATATGCTACCTATTCATAATTATATGATGTTCTAGTTTGGTAATCGTTTTGTAACGACCTCCTGTTTTTGATTAACTTTTCATTGACATTTTTACGGCGCGACTTTATAGGGCTGAGCAATTGACAAAAATGAATAAAGTGGATGATATTTTTATTATAAATGCTAGAGCTTGCTTTAACCGATTATAGAAAGTTGTAACACTTTTTTGTTATATGACACATATTTAGCCTATTTTCATGCAAACTTATATAAGTGATGATGAATTTGAAAGTCAACTTTGCGCAGCTCTGCTAAGGATGAATCATAGTAAATGAATAGTTTGGGTCATATATTGTATAAGAAAAACTACGAATTGAATTGGAGAGTTATCTTTATTCTGTCCTGAGTTATTGCTTCTGTTCAATTACTTTTTCGTGATTTTTAATTAAAATAAACATACCTGTCAATGAAGTGTACAATTCAAATCGATTAAAGGGAAAAATCCAAGATTTCTTCATCGATATATCATCTGTTTTTATCCGGAGAATTTCACAGGAACGAAAACAAACATCGTACGGAGATTCAAAATGGGAATAGTTTACATCTATTCTCCATTTGGAAGTACTCTGAACTACGCGCACAAATTTTTAACGTTATCGTCCGGGGTACTTTCATGCCTTTTGCAATGCAATGCAATCCCCTATTTTTGGTTGTATATTTAAACCTGAAGCGGTAGAGGGGGTGTTCCAAAGCAGATAATCTGGACTTTTTTATTCTAGTGAATGGATGTAGTTTGGGCGCAAAGGTATAAAAATTTATGATTGTCGAGACATTACGCAAAAAGTGGTGGAATCAATAACTTGGGACCCAGTATAGACCAGTGACATCGTAAATGTATACAATCGATGAAAGTTTTTTAAATTTTTCTAACTTTTAATATTGTTGACATTTGACTTGTATTCAGATGATATATATTTTTATTTTGATATTCTATCAAATATATTTTTATTGTTAATGTTACATATTTTACATAAAATTTTATACATGTAATTACCATTGACATTTTATACATGCATTGCAGTATGCTATACACGTATTTCTTATCTTTTCATTATTGATAGTTTACCAATTTGATATTATTTGGTTTTATGTTTTATAGTCTATACTTGTTTAACTTTGTCAGTACTTTGATTCAATAAAAAAACCATTTTATACATATAATTTTTGTTGAAACGTGTAATGGGATAGATATCAAAGATTGAAGAGTGCTCTCCTTAGAACATTACATATGACATACTGAGGCACTTTAAACAAGCATGCAATAGTTTGTAAATTAGGAATGTTTTCTGATCCTCAATAAACGAATCATTTTAATTCCCAATTTAACCCCCCCCCCCCGAATATTTCACATTCACGGTATTTTTCGGTGAAAACATCAGAAAAAGAGAGAAAGAAAGACATCAATATTCATCAAACCCGCATTTCTTTTGATTTTAGTGAATATCCTGATACTTTCAAACGAATATTATTCTGAAAACTCTGAGCCCATCTTTCAGCAAAAAAGTACATGTATGCATGAATTCAAACTTAAACAAGGTTTATGCATGATTTATTTATAATAAACAATGAATGAAAAAAAAAATGCATTTATATTATGCATTCATACACATATGAAGAACAAAGAGCATCTGCCAGCCTGTATGCATGTGAAATCATTATATATTCTAGGACACAGTGGCAATTATTATAACAACGTTTATGTTCCGTGTGTCATTCAATAAAATGTATATGTTTGTCTTCAGCGACGCCATATTTGGTCTTATGTGTCTCAAACAGCTTTTCTAATTCCTGTAAGTAAGTTTTATGAAGTTGGTCGATCTTCTCCTGGGATGGGTTGTCGTCCTTTTGTACTTCTATTGGAGCTCCAACTGAAAGATGTTGTTCTTATATACAAGTATCTTAGCATCGAGACCTAAACCCATTCATCCTGTTTATGATTACCAAAAGTGAAACCCGTTTTATCAGTCATCTACATGCTAAATCATAGACACCTGATTCGTAATAAATTTAAAGCGTATTAAAGAAACGCGTGTCTGAAGATGATATATGATAACTTTTTCGTCTATAAAATACATGTAAGTATGTTATATGTCAATTTTATCTAAAGAAATCTTTCTTCCATCGTTAACAAATCTAATATCATACCAAAATTCACAATTTGTTTAATTGATTCTATTTTATCAAGGCTTCAATGATTATGTTTCAACCATAATATTTTGATAAAGATTCAAGAAAATTTCTTACCCACTGTGTAAACTGGTATTCTATATGGAACAAGACCAAACGTATAATTGAACATGCCTCTACCATGAAAAACAGGGGGAGAAAATCCGGTGTATTTTGTTAGCCAGTTTTGAATATTTCTTAATCGGGACCCCTCGGGATTCTCCGCTTGTACGAACAATTCGTGTTCACCAAAGGAAAACATGGGAACCAAACATGCCCTGTAAATATCAAAACAGGAATTTCATGAGTCTACATTGTAGCTAATAGAAGTATACATTGTCCAACGGTCATATCAATGACATTAAAATTTAGGCAACAAAAATATTCACAGCAACAGTAAAATCGCTATAAGTTACCCCGTTGTGAGTGCCATTTTGATGAAACCTTTTTTTCTGAGCAAGTTTTAAATTAAATTTTCCGGGAAAAGCTTCCAATGCTTCCAATGCCCCGCCCACCACGAGACCGAGTGCATTTCCGGTTCCGTGCTTCGTTAGAAGAAATTTCATGCTCTCTGATGACGCTTCCGCTGCTCCTAAAATAGTGTTTGGAAATACAGCATAAAACAAAATGTTGGCTTTATTCATTATGTAGTTTTAGTGATTGCACTTTCGTGGCATTGACCTTGTCTGATCTCAAGTCAGTTGGAACTTTCTCAAGGTCATCGTCATGTAAGTTTATCTTATCATATGTTTAGCTTCATCCTGGACATTGTTTAGCTGCCCTTCAAAAATCATATGCTGAAGTCCATCAACACTGGGAGTGAATGTACATGTAAATATATTGTACTCGTATGTGCATGTATAAAAAATCATACATGCATACATAATACGTGTTATTTAACACCCAGTGTCTTTGGTTACAAAGGAAATAAAATCTGCAATGTTTCGTTGGTAGTTGCAATTACACGCAGTTTTGCACACAAATGTGAACTTACCACCGGCCATGAAGTAATCTCTATAAACCGGAAACATGAAATGGCCCGGGAGTACCAGCAAATACGGTGTTATTCCCGGAAATATCTTACTCCACCCGGACCCTTCCGTCGCGAAATGACAGAAAGCACTGACACTAAGAATTCCATGGGGATGAAACCCCATTATATAGTTCTTCTTTGGGTCTAACTCCACTGTTTTAATTAAGGTTATAGGAAAGTATTGCTGAAAGTATTTCCACACCGGCCATTCTCTGATCCATTGCCATCTCCTGCCGCCTCGGGCCGAAGTCTTCCTGTCGTACAGGTAGTACACTAGGTAACATAGGGGAATCCAGTAGAATGAAGTGAACAATAGATAAATCATTATAATCAAACAACCAAAGCCCAGGAACAAGAAGGATAGCGTCCACTGCTGCACAGCCAGAGTCTGTAGTCGCCGCTCCATCGGTATGTGGAGGGGAGCTAACTCTATTCCCAGGATCTTCGGCATCTTGGTCTCTCTGCTTGTCTGAAGACGATATTAAAACATTGTTCAATTAGTGAAGTTTCAACGAAGTTGGTGCAGTTGCAGCGTGATTTGCTAACCATATATTTATCGATTTATCGTTTGTATCAAAAGATCAGAGAAAAGCATCTGTTTTCAGAAAACTGTTCTACGTTTATTTTTATATATCTAAAAATCTGAGTGAATGTAATCATTATCATTTTAAATATAATTATGCAATGTAATTAGATTATAAATCATACGGAAATAAAAAAAAAAAACATAGACGAAAACATGCACGTGATTCATGTACAATATTTAACATTCAGAAAATGCTTCATCTTAAAAAGTACAAATACGATTGAAGTTATGTTGTTACTTATTGCATTCATCTAGGTTTTTTTTAAATTATTTTTTGTTTTGTTTTTTGTGTTTTTTGTTGTGTTTTTTGTTTGTTTGTATTTTTGTGGTTTTCTTTTGTTTGTAGTAATTGAATAAGTAAGATCGTTGACGGTTGAATAGGGTCGATTACTCTCTTTAGTGAGTTTTCTGAATAATAAACCCTAGTTCATGTGATACACCATAAGCTTAGTCATGTTCAAGTATCACTTCACTTGTCTCACGAACGTATTTTAACATATACCATTATGACAACCCTCTTGTATACAGTACATGTATACAAGTACAAAAGTATTATTGTTTACGTTTAAATGCATTATTGTGTGAAAATGCATTTGTACTTTGTGTAAATGTGTTACCTTGGGAATTTTACAGAATCGTCATTGACAGATATAGATGAAACTATTGTAAAAAGTCAATTTGGAACTCGTCCAGTTTCCACAGTAGAACAGATTAGAAACTGGAACCATTTATATTTTCGAAGTCTTAAATTTAACACGACAAATGTTCTATCTCCTATATATATTGTTCTTGTTTACCTTAGTTATTCTAAGCTTATTTACGCCACAATCTGCACAAATAGCTCAAAAATCAATATCTGTATGCCCTATATTTCACAAACGACAATGTAAACAAACCATTTGATTCAACGTTCTTCAAGGTTTTGATATCATTTTATATAAAGATCTACACGTACCTTATGACTTGATTCACGCCATATTATACTTGTGTATCATTTAAATTTGCATTCTTAATTGCTTTTTAAAAAAAAATATTACATTTCTGAATCTAGGGGACAAAAAATGAATTTTCTTCCTTTTAGTGTCTTTATCTAAACAACAACAGTTTTAAATAATGAATTCTTAAATTATGTGATTCAGTATGCAGATAGCAAGTATTGGCAGTGTGGTCATTTGGGCCAAACACATTTGTTATAATAATAATAAAATTTATCTTTCTTTAGCTGATATTTTAAAGTTATGCATCCTACTCGCCCACACAAGTATGCAAATGTACGTGTGTAAATAGTGTAAATAGTTTACAGCGTTACATAAGAAAAACATAACAGCAGGCCAGTCATTGAACTTTCAAACTCAACTGTTTTAATGCATGTGTGTACGTGATTTGTACATGTGTATGTGTGTGTGTGTGTGTACACAATACTAGTCCATCAGTGAACATAGGAGATAATGAATGTATGGAGAGTGGAGAGATTTTTTTGTACAGTTCGTACATATACACCGACACATGTTCATATGTAGAGAGGTAAACGCACGCGTGCCAAATGTGGGCACCTAAAACGTGCAACCTAAAACATCGAACAAACTTTTCCCCAAAGAGAACCCCTTCCATGCATTTGTGCTGCTCAAGAAAAACACATAAAGACCTACTGTCAATAAATCGTGCACGCATAATTCATTGTGACACACACTTGGGAAGGAATATAAAACTATAGGTGTGCAGTTTGTTACTTACAAACACCGTGTGTCCTGTTCCAAGGAAGAGAGCTGATTATTTGTCCAGGTAACAGTCCAAGGAACACGTCCCTGATAAAGAAGCCGGGGTGGTGGATCCAGGGTCTTTAAGACAGCTATATATGTTACAAGTGATTACGTCTGCTGCTTGCTGTGCAGTCAAATCTACGCAGAACAAAATTCAATAAGCGTCATCATGTTGTCATGTTTTGTGAGTGTTCTGAGGGGTCTTTTTTTTTTCAATTTTTTTTTCGGGGGGGGGGGGGGGGCGCAATTGTCTCTGTTATACAAGAACACATTTATTTCTCAGGACATCCTCGTCTGTAATTTACAATGAAGCATCACAGCTAAAAATTAATATTGAATTCATTTTTTTTCTTATTTAAAATCTTGAGAAAAAAGGGAAAATAATTAAAAGACTTATCTTTTCCTAATGATATATAGTCTATCACGGTACATCAATGAGATAGTAAACATCGCATTTAGGGGGGGGCATCATATCTGCCTTAAACTTGAAATATTGTATTTTTGGCCGTAAACTAACATTTAGTGAAGAAAAATCCTACTGTTTAAGCTTAAAATTTGATAATTTTCCAATATCTTTATACAGAGCTCTTCTTCTTAAGGAGATTAAAATAGTCTAAAAATTGACACGACCATCGAGTCCTCTTGAAAACTAATAAAAACTTATTTTATGTGTGAAGGTAGAGTTTTTTGAAATGGCTTCTATACAAAAGACGAGAAACTGCAAAATAAAAGGAATTTTTAAAAAAATTAAATCGTATGCTGAAACCTGGTATTTAAGGAACTCTATGGTAAAAAGCAAGTTTTCTTCCTTCAATTTTCAAGATGACTATCAAATGGCCAAGACCGAATTATGTTTGCGCAATTCTAAATGGATTAAAACATGTGATTCCATTGTGTAGCGGTTAGCGAGGAGTTCTTGGAACATAAGTATGTTGAAGTAGGTGTTCGATCGTTTCTAATCGTATAAATTCGAAAAATCATTTGACGTAAAGAAAGTAAAAATTGTGTTATTGTGAATTAAACACATGCACTTAATCATTTTATGGTTCTTTTAGTACGCTAAATAAGTTATCTTTAGTATTTTTTTTTTATATAAAATGAACATGTTACTTTGTTGAGGGCGTACAAATTATAAGACAAAAGATTGGAATTATTTATTCTATGCACACGCACATAATAAATTCTCTGGAGGTATAAAAGCACAGGAATGAAAATATTTGAAGTTAATACACAGATCATGCTAAATGCGTGGTTGTCATTTGATACATACTAGAAATACGTGTATGGTTGTATACACACAGATTACATAGTTTTAGCTCGATCAAAAGCCAAAGGGCCATGGCCGAGTTGCCAGCAATGAAATCATATTGCTGTTTGACACAACTTCCAAAATTCCAAGTTCCTTGTTAAATGGTTCTAAGGTCTAATGGAAAACAAACCGAGTTCAGTCAACAAAAACGTGAAGGAAAGACCCACTATACATTAAAAATTTCATTTTAAATCCCAACAATTGAACGTAGTAGAAAAATAATACAAGACGTTAGGTAACCTTATATAACTAGTCTTTTTAGGTTTTGGTTTCGATACCACCAAAACTTAAGGCAATATTTTTTTTCTTGTCGTTTGTTAAAATATTCAAAACTGAATATAGTTAGAAATTGTGCTTTTGCAAACTTGTATTAAAACATTTTCAATAGATTTAATTGGAAAAAATTTAATTGTATTTCACGACTAAACTACTTAGAAAGTGGGCATTTACGCTATCTTATTCCCCCATTTTGTTTAAGGAAAATCTTATGGGTGATTTGTTGAACATTTAACCTCCTTAACCATTTCAAGAAGAAAACTGATACGTGATAATGAAATTTCATTAAAATGATAAAAAAATATCATCCATTCATAAAGTATTTACGAAATGGTTTAACAGTTGAATATAAAAAAGCAGCAAGTACAATAAAGCAAAATAATATCTAACGTCGAAAAATAAACAAATAGTTTCAGAACTATTTCAACTCTGAAACACTCTGTGTATAAAAAATTAGACAAAGTTACGACATTGTTGTTCATAGATTCATATTAATTGTTAACATAAACGGAAACAAATTTCATGAACTAACATCTGTAGTAAATTTTTCCAACTTGCTGCGTTTCGAAGGGCATGCACTCAATCTGTATTCAGTTATTCAATTAAAGTACATACTTTTTATTAAAGGAACAAATGACTGGTACACTGTACATGTCCAATTACTATGTGTAGTAGTTGATCACAGTATATTAATCTTAGTTTACGCTGGGTCCATTAAACATGATAACGGACATTTTGAATGAATTAAAATCCTGGTCATAAGGTGAATCATACATTTCTTCAAGAGCAATAACTTGTTTACCAAGAAAAATACGAGGTGCCGATCTGAAGGGGGCACTGTGACAAATAGGGTAAATAACCCTGGGGATGATAGGGGAATTCAAAGGAAGGCGGGCCATTTCAGATAGTCGCAAAATAACAACTGTCACATATCGCTTAGGCCAATAATAAATTTCAAAAAGGTCCAGAAAAGGCTCTTTGTTTCGCGTGATATGCGGATATAGCTAAAGCTGATTGCTGAAAGATCTGGCAACAAACTTCCCAATCTCTTAACCTGTGTCTTCTAAACAATTTATCTCTTCTGCTGATATGCATTATCATCTTAACTTCGGGTAGCTGCGGTAAGGAAAAGGCTGAATCGGTCCGTAAAATTTACGAGACTGTTTTATTTATGTGGTGTATTGCAGAATCAGAGGGACTGGTGTGTTTTTTATTTGTTAATTGATATAGGGACATAAATCTGCTTCAATTAAGAAAGCTGGTTTTATCAGTCTAATACAATCGAACCCAACCTTTTGTACCCGGAATCGCAAATCACTTATTCCCGTCAGTTTGGGTACAAATCCAGCTTGTGCCGATCCATCTTAAGCCCCCCTTAAATGAAAAGCAATTAAAACGTTTTCTTAAATTAGAAATCTGTAATGAATAGCTAAGTACCCGAGCTTAATCACTTGTATGTTTACTTTAGCTTTATGAATCCTCTGGGTTTACAAACTTTTGGAGCATTGTTATCAAGTTCCCGGCAAACCCTGAAATATCATTGGATAAAACGAAAACTCGGCGTTTCTCGGGATACAGACGGACTATAAGAGAGCGGAGATTTCTGAAGTTTGCAAAGAGATTTAAAACAATGGATGGCTTTTATTTCGTAGTGACTTTTATTGGAGTTTTTCTGGTAGGATTTAGATATCAGTTGTGCATGTAATTTGAAGTTAATCTGGTGTTCTTAGAATAACAAACTGCAAAAGAGAGATAATAAAAAGATGTGCAAATTAATGATGAAAGATTTGATTAAAAAACAAAAGAATGCGTCCTTTTTTTTCAAGGTTTTATTCTACAGAAAAATTCTGTTAAAATTGTGTTAACAAAAAAAAAGAAACATAAAATCTCTTCAAAAGTCAAAATCAAAGCTTAGAAAATAAGGATAAGATTTAAAAAAAAAAACAAATACTACTTTATGATTTACTTAAGTTTATTGGATCCTGTTTTATTCTTAAATTTGTTGCTAATAATTAAAACAAATTGTTAAAAAAAAATAAACATGAGCATCCTTTACTATAAAGATTTTATAATGTGCAATGTAAATGTTAACTAAGAATATGATAAAACATGTATTTTGGTCAATTCTTAATCATTTTTTTTCCACAGTGCTGTGAAGGTCGTTATTTCCGACCTTTCCCGATTTCTTCCGACCCCCAGTCCGTGTTTGATGCCGTGGAGAGGAACACTGATTTACAGTATAGCGACCAGTCTCACGTAAGTGCTTGTGTAATGGTCTTGATGATAATGATGATAATAATGATGATTTGAATGATGGGAAAAAAAGTGTGTGGAGTTTTTATTTCATATGATGCCTTTGTAAAAGAGAAGCCTGCAGTGTGCGATCAATGTGAGCTTAAATCTTTATATAGTGTCGGTAAAATTTACTGCAAAATTAAAATAACGATTTCTACTGCAGAAAATGAAAGGTTATTATTTTTTTTAGAAACTTCTGTTGTTTATAAACTTGTTGGATACCTGTTTAGAAGCTCTGATAGAAGAAAACTGTGTTATTGTATATAAGTGAATTCCATAGAAATTATTAAATAAATAATATAAAAAATATCTTATTTATCATAACTACATGTACATTACATATTTTACAGCAAAATAAAAAATTCTCCAAAATACAGCTCGACTGACCGTCTTAAGATCATATAATTTTTTTAATAAGTATAATATCATACATGTAAGTATAGGATATCATTCTTGGTTTCGAGACATTTCGGCCATTCCAATCTCAAAGTAACAATTAATTGGTCAACTTTCTTATGTAACAGGTTACAGTAATTTTACCATCTTCCTGGGTGCGGTATATAGATAGATAATCTCATAGATAAAATCTCATCAATTTGTCCTTTATAACAATGAAGTATACACAGTCCGATAATCGGTATCTGTATTATGATAATCCATTTTATCTAGTCCACACAAAGCCGGGATACCGGATTATTTGTTCCTTATTAGAACCAGATGCTTTGGTATCCAAGCCTATTGGTACTATAAATATATATATTGTCCGGAGGAACTTTGAATAAATGTATTTGAATTGGTTCTGGCCAAACCCGACAGAAAACAGTCAGGCACTGTACAGATGAATACAGTCCGCTGCCTGCATGGAGAGTTCTACATAAATCTTGTTTTGAACTATCCTGTGCTAATTGAATTCTAATGGATTTTTTTAGCACTGATTAAGCTTTTGATAGCTTGTCCAAACTAAATAGCTAGGAAACGTTTTTTATTTTAAAAATCCATAACCATAACTGTCAGACCATTTGCTAAAAAAACCCAATAACGAGCAATTATTTAAAGATATTATCTCTACATGTATTCCTTGTTAAATGGATGCGATGTTGTAAAAATTGGTATGATGCTCCCGTTCGTCCAAAAAAAAAATATGCAAAACTGATTAAATTGGTGGGACATTCATTTACAATCTTTAAAATAAATTTCAATTTTTTTAAATTTAGGATCTATTAGTCATTTTGTAATATAGTTTTACATGCTTGATTTCTTCTACAGGGGGTGACGGCAATACGTGACGTCGATTTGCGATCATGTTACATCACTAACTACGACCCAGAATGGAGACTGGATCAGGACGGCAAGATCGCTGTAATGGAAGCCGTGGTAAGCAAGTCAAGCTCTTCAATACTAATCAGAAATTACAATGTAAATGTAATCACATCTACGCATGACTGTATTCTTTTTTTTATTAGAAATATCAAACGTAAAATTCGATATTCCTTTTCATTTAAGACATCGGTGATAATGTGGGACGTTTTCGGGAAATAATTATTAATTTTGATTTTAGTCACCAATAATAATGAGGGACGAAGCCTTGTTCAGTCAGTTTATCAGACGAGTGGGTCCAATTATCGGAAAACTCTGTAGAACTAGCAAGGTCTACGTGGTACGACCCACCGAGATCAACACGGACACCGACGAGTCCTCCATATTTGCTGCCCCTCCTCCGCCTGGTCACCCTGTCCCACACAAAATATATTTCGACAGCGGCGAACATGTGCAACCAAGACCGTTTAGAATTCCCACAAAGAAACCTGAATTCCAGGAGCATACCAAAGAGCATGAGGAATTTAGAGTACCTACCAAAAAACCCGAATTTATTGCTTCCGGTCATGGTGCGCATGAGCAGCACGCAATTCCGGTTCCGGCGGGAGGATCAGAACACAGACCGTTTCTCGTTCCTCAGCCTCTACAGCAAGGAATTCCTCAGTTGAAGCACCACGGACATGGTCACTTCAGCAAACGGAGCGACAACAGTGAAGAAATCGCCGTTCCTGTTCCCATGAGACAGGAAACCCCCCATCTTCGTCAACCATAGAGACATGGTTGTTTTCTTATGTGTACATGCATTTAATCTTTCAAAACTTTCATTATGCTTTTCGGTTTGCAATTCTCATATAACCAAATCACCTTTTATGAATTAAATTTTGCAAATACTTCTTTTAGATTGTTTATTAACTGAGCTCCGTTTTACAGCATTTTAGCGATTATTTGAATATTATATCAACCATGCATAAAACATAAAATAAAATAAATACTACATACATAAATAAATCGTTAGCAATGAAGTACAATGAATAAAGATTGAGAAAGTTTATAGTTTATGTGGTGTAGTTGTCAATTGCAAACTTTTTTTCAAACATTTAAGACCCTACAAAGTATTTGGACTTTGGAGACTGTACAATGGGATCGATGCCACTTTTTATATACCGATTCATTTCCTTGTACCATACTCTAAAGTCTCATCAATTGGTGCATTCATTTTTCGTGTTTTAGAGACCTCACTTTCACATAAAAGACAGACATAGCTTTAACCACATAATGCTATTTTATTATAGATTTATAATTTAATATTGATGTTTTGAGAAGATGCAGACTAGTAAATCACATATGAAATCTTGCCAGAACTTCTGAAGTACCAGACACATAGCATTTTTTGGGGGGAGGGGGGGGGGGCAGGCAGCTTTTTCTCGAAACAAACACCAATCTCTAATCCTTCACGGATAAGGAGTTTTGAAGTTTTTTGTGTTGCTGCTGATTTTGCGTTTGTAAAACTTCTAGTCAGTCTACCCCTACCCCCACACCCACACCCCACACACCCACTTTCAAAAACGAATTTGCTACGTGTCTGAGTGCTTCAGCTGTTAACAATAAAAACTTATATTACACACATGAATATTCAGCTTTGACAAATCGACTGTTGTGTAACAGTTACCCGTGAAAATGCATAGATTTACTTGTTTTACACTATATTATTCACAATTCCAATGTTGTAATAAATTCTGAGAGACTAACCTAGAATTATTTCTCACTGAGTACCTATTCTTGACACAACATACTACTAGTTTTGCATGTTTCATTGTGATCAATGCAAGTAAGTTTACATGTATATGCAATAACGAGAAATGGTACGTGGCAAGAGTTAGCCAGGCGAGACAGTGGTGCGAGCGTTCTCTCTAACTGCCGACTGATTAAACAACGATAACAATTGCAACAAGATTTTTTTTTAATTAGAGAATTGGAGAAAATTACAAATAGTATGCCTTATCTGACTTTTCCGTTAATTTCATTTATGAGTCGGATGACACCTCGGAAGTACATTTACAACCACTTTGTCTTTCTTGGACCGCCTTCAATGTGTGAATGACTCATTATAGTACCTTTTTATTTTTTTTTACTTCTTTGGTTGAAGTTGTACAACATAGGAATTTGGACTGTGTCGGATGCAAACGGAATCGTTCGCAATATCACTCAAGACCAATAACTGTTGCATGCTGTCAATTGTTTTTAAAAATGGTGATAATACATGTATCCAGGTGATTATGATATTATTTTGTGATTTAATTATTGGCCGAGTTATTTCATGATGTGTTGGCAGAAAGAATTATTTGTTAAAGTGAGAAAAGAACCAGATGAATTGCACGATCAGTATGTACTGGTCCCTCTGGTCCATGCTGATAAGGCATTTAACAACAATTGTCTTTGTAAGGCACTTTATATTACATGTAATTGCATTTTAAAAGAACTGGGTTTCAATTCTACATATGGTAATCATTCTTACACCCATAGCAGCCTTTCAAAGCAGGAAATACTTCAAAATCATAAGTCGGTTTTGGATATATTTAATATCCCCAATGAACAAAATGAATTTGACTTACCGTATTTATACTGGATCCCAACGCTTCCCAAATATCCTTACAAAGATATACATGTATAGCAGGTTCCAGAAAATGTTCTACCAAGCCTCTTTCTTTACTCCTTACAAAACTTCTTACAGTAGTGAAGGAGAAATTTCATTCAAAAGCTTGTGCAGGAAAAGAATAAAGTTCTTGCTGTTGCCTTCAACTCCACATTTAGATATATTGATGGTGTTTTATCCATTAACAACTGTTACTTTCACTCTTATGTTAACTCAAAATACCCCAGTGAGCTTGAAATAAAGGATACAAAGATTCCGAAACATCTGTTTCATATTTGGATATTTTACTAGAAAAAGACGTTAATGGTAACCTAACAACAAAGTTATATGATAAACGTGATGATTTTAATTTTTCCATCGTCATCTTCCCTTATGTAGCAATATACCATCATCACCTGCGTATGGGGTTTATGTCTCTCAGCTTATTCGTTATGCAAGACCATGCTCTACATACAAGCAATTTATTAAACGAGGCAAGCTACTTACAAACAAGTTGTTGGAACAAGAATACCAAGAACCTCGATTAAAATCATATTTACGCAAGCTCTATGGTCGATACAATGACCTTGTCAGCAAGTACAATGTTTCAATAGGACACATGCTGACTGAAGTTTTTCATACTTGTTAGGCCATTATTTATACACCGGACTGACAACGGTTTCTTCCGTTTTTCATGTTCTTGACAATGATCACACGGCGGGTGCGACCGGTTGGCAGGGGGCGCTTACTCCTCCTAGGCACCTGATCCCACCTCCAATGTAATGGAGGTACGTGTTTGCTCAAGGTTTGTATTTTGACCATCACAAACAAACCAAATCATCGACGTTTTTTCCCCCTATTATGACATTTTCGCGATTTTAACATTTACCTCGATTATGACACACGGCGGGTTCGACCGGTCAACCGGGGATGCTTACTCCTCCTATGCAGCTGATTCCACCTCTATCTTTTTAGGGGTCCTTGTTGCTCTGCTTTAAATTCGTATTTCGCTTTATAGATTTTTGAGATGGTTGACAGTTTGTTCATTTTTCATTGATTACAAAGTGGACAGTGATATGGTTGGAGTTTGATTCTTCTTATCTTGATTCTTTGTTGTTTAAGAACCATATAGCCCAGTTCTGCCCAATGACAAGCTTTTTTGATTAACTGCATTTTATTAAGTTGTTGTTATCTTAACTAATACTTGATTTTGAAGAAGGAAACTTCAGCAAATAGACATATTTGAATGATGCACTCATTTTGTTTATTTGTCATTACTTGATAATGTTACACTTTCTTGTATGTCTTGCGGGTTCTGGCTTACTGTTCAACCTGGTTTTTTTTTTCATTTGATTCATTTTCAGCATAATTAATTTGTAACCCTATATATATTATGACATTTTTTTTTGCAGTTTTGTAATTTTATTTAACATTGTAGCAAATTCCGGCATTCTCATAAACCTGGCCTGTCCAAGCCAGTCAGAACGACTCTCTATCAAAGGGCAATCAGTTATCATGGATCAAGAAAGTAGCACGACCTTCCGCGAATTTGAAGAGCTACATCATCATTCCTTTGCAATAATGAGTAAAAACTTAGTCGTGGGACATTTTTTTTACTTTTAATATAAGAAGACCGATTTTTAATTTATTTTTTTTTGGGGGGGGGGTGCGTAAAAACTACAATAGCAAAACTCTTTACTTTTGTCCATATGCAATTTACACCACAAACTCCAGTTTCTTTGCGAAGTTTCAAGAAAATCTACCATCTGGTTCCTTCTAAGAGCCATTTCAAAATACAGGTACCTTAACTATGGAAATACATAGAAAATTGTCATTTTCCGCACTTTGAAGCAGATTTTTAAAAAAAATACTACTATAGCAATTTTACTCAAATTGTTATGTATGATTAGTAATGTCATTTTCTATATCGAAGTATAAGAATATTAAATCTACCGTCTGGTTTTTTAGTGGGAGTCATCTTAAAATATAAAAATTCATCAAATTTTGTCATATACTTATACATGTATTTGGAATATTTTATATGTAGATTGGTACAATGAATTCTTTCAAAATTTAAGAAAGATACCCTGAGGATAGCATTATTCTATGTGTAAAATTTCATAATAGCACAAGGCAATGCTTACTTACCAAACAACGGAACACCGTTTAAAAAAATAGATTTTTCTTTAAAAATCTAAATATTTTTATCTGTATTTTGTTAATTTTTTCAATTTAATAAATGGTATCGAAACAGTTTCATAAGAGGTGTGAATAGATTGTATTTTACTAGAATGCACTTAAGCATTGAATGCTTATTTTTGGATATCGGTCCTATGACACACCAATGCGGTGCAGACAAATTAAATACCGCGCGTTAGCGCGGTATGATGATTTGTCTGCACCGCATTGGTGTGTCATAGGACTGACGACATCCAAAAACTAGATGCTGTCATTAGACAGTAATACCCGCACCAAGTGTTTGCCCCTAAATAACACTGTTTTGTACCAGTTTTAGTAAAAACAAAGGCCACGTGCACATAATACACCATCATCGGAACCCACGGGTTTTCTATCCGTTACACTGCATGCAGTATAACGGATAGAAAACCTGTGGGTTCCGACGATGATAATACACATGAGCAGCCCTTTATGTACAGTTGTGGTTGAACTGTTTGCATGTGAATTTTCAGTTAATCAATAATCTTTTCATTTCATAGAAAGTATGGTCTATATAATTATTACAAACAAAATTAAATTATGCCCCCTTCCCTCGGCGGTTGCCGGCTTAATTTAGATTTGCTTCTAGATGCCAACATCATCGCGTGCACAGATTTAGAGAAGGGATTGGAGTGGGTGGGGGGTCCAGACCCTCCCACCCTTGAAAAAAATAATTTATATTAATACATTATATTAATACATGTAGTAAAATTACCAAACAATACACCTCGGACCCCAATCCCCCCACCCCCTGCAAACACAGTTACATACTACTTTGCCACCCCCCCCCCCCCCACACACACACTCCTTATGGATAAAGAAACATCAGAATATTTTGATAACAACGAAAGCCTGTACATGTAGTAAAGTGCATTATAATCAAAATTCTTTCACAGTGACGTTTTATAATTTTAAATTTTTACAATACAGGTATGTAGCAAAAAAAGATTAATTTTTAAAATTTTGGAATCTGAAGTAAAATATAGAAAAGCCCCAGCAGCATTTGAACTCTATACAGACATGTAGTTAACGCTCTAACCCATTGCACTTCACTGTTGGGTAACATTATTTTGGGGGGAATTATTATATTTATACTTTATTGTTTATTTCTGCAATAGGGAGTTCATTACAATATGCAGGTGTCCTGTACGTACCACCTTAAAGCTGAAATGTGTGCTTTACATATTTTTACCGAATAAAACAGTACAAGGGGTTTAAAAGAATAAAGTCATGAAAATACATGCATGTTACAAGAAAATGATCCTTGTCCGAAGTTACGTACACAACACAGGTCTACAGGTCGCATTACCGGGTACTAGTTTTACCCAGCTCTTCAGTTAGATGGCTTTCACGTGGTGTACATAACGGTATGTGTTTTCCATGTGCAGAATAGGATTAATTAACATGCATAACATTTCTTTTGTGATGATCAGCTAATTAATGGATTCATATTGTGCTCTAATTGGATTATCATTATGATGTTGACCAATATAGGTAAGCATAATACATGTAGTACTCGCACAATATTATGAGACACCGGTATACATATGTATTACTTTCACTTTCTAAATAAGTGATCTCCCTTTGCCAGCATACTGTATCATCATCTTTTTTAAATATCTAAATAAGCTCATCATTGTAACATATCCTATCACATTTGTACAGTTTCTGTCATTTTAATTGCAAGAGTTATTTTTTCATTTGTCAGATTTAAATATTAAGTTGACCCCATATTCACCCTGTGACAGTTTGTATTAAATTTGTGTATTACATTTACATTTAAAGTGTAGAGACTTATCATGTCTATATGAGTTTTATTTAATAGGGAGGAAAGGGTCTTTTTTCTTAATGTATTATGATGCATCAAATAAAATGTAGGCCATGACCCTATGGGATTGTTCTGACCCAATGAAACAGGAAAATACCATTAATCTTGAAAACTGTTGAGATCCCCACCACTTAACCAACTATATTCTTGTTTCTAAAATCATTATGATGCATCAAATGGTGCAAGTACATGACCCCCAGGAGTTGTCTTTAAACCACCCCCATCCCTCTGAAATAGGAAATGATGATAAACATTGATAATTTTAAACTTTTGAGATCCCCCATATTTATTCTTGCTCTTTGTGCGCATCAAATTGTATATAGGTTATGCCCCCTTGGAGACACCCTGACTTTCCAGAACTGGATATAATAAAGTATTTTATCTTATTCATATGTATAGTGTTTGATCCATGTTGGTAATTTCTAGCCTATTGATGACCCTGCTTTGTTTAGGATTACAATTGCCCCGAATACATATAACATTTTGTTTATCTTATCGATAAGAATTAAAAAGCAATTTCCAAAATCTTTATGTGCATCTAGAGAAAAATACCAATCAAGAAATGATTTAAAATTTGCTACTGTACACATGTTAGAACGTATTAAGGTGGCTCACTACACCTTGAAATATTTTCTCAAATCAGCAGAAAATTACTTGATTATGATAGATATCATAATGGATAAGAAGTATTTAAGTCAAATAGGCAAACAAATGTGCAATTTTGGATGAAAAATTACATTTTAGAAAATTTAATTCAGTAAACTTGAATAAAAGCTAAAGGCGGATTCAAACTCATGATCTGCGGTTCAGAAACCCAATACTTTAACCACTGAGCTACGACAATATACAACCGAATCGAACGATATTAACAGTTTAACAAAACATTTAAATCGCCATCTTGTGACGTAGTGTCTTAAAAATTATAAGTCTGGGTGTAGTGAGGTACCTTAAAGAAGACTCTGAATCCGATGGGGGGTGTGGAGGATAAACATTTAATTTTAATCATTTATTGTTATTAATTTTAACTTGTATAATTGGCAGAAAAAAGGACTTCTGATGGTTTATTCCCCGAACGGCTACTCGCCAAAACAAACACCTAATTATTTTAGGCAATTATGGGGTCCTCTAAGGGGTTACAGGTAGAATGTACCTGTGTCCACCTGGATTCCCCTAATCAGTTAAATTAGCATAAATTCAGAAGAAATAAATGCATGTTTCTATAAATGTAGTAATACACATTTTTTAAACCTAAATCAATGTTGCAGTTTTCAGTCATTTTTTAAAATTCTGTTACTTTTCAACAACATGTATTACATGTATATATACTAGTATGCTGTAATTTAGTACCTTTTTATATCGAAAAGACTCAATTTTAAGTCCCAAGGTGAATGATACTGTGATAGTGGGTTGTCCCAAAGATTAACAAGTCCACTTAAGGGTTCTTCATTTATTCAGATATAGAGATTAAAGGATTCTATTGGCTATAGTAAACCACCTGATCATGTGCACATGTATTAAAGTGACCATACAGGTGAAATGCCTTAAGGCTATAAAATATCAGAAGCCACTAGAATAGATAATTAGATAATAATTACTTGATAGGTGCATAAAAGACAGGGAGTTATAGGGATAATAGTCTGTTTCTAAATATGTACATGTAAAATATAAATGAAATGGAGGATGAAGATGATGATATTGATGAAATATGAATAATGCATGAATTTAATTATTATCATAAAATGCATCCTATTACAATACTAATCATTTTATCTTTCTAATTATCCATGTATATCTTATAATTTTTGTTACTTTGATTAACATATCAGAATCAGCACCCATAATCAACCACACCACCCCAGTCCGAACCATTGCATGTTATCTGTTTTAGCTCTCTCTCTCTCTCTCTCTCTCTCTCTCTCTCTCTCTCTCTCTCTCTCTCTCTCTCTCTCTCTCTTCTGGTGTTTCCATGCTTTCTTGTGATGAGTCTCTCTCCATGTGTAACATTTAACTAATTCTGATCATATCTCAATAGATCATTTGTCAATTATGCAAGGTGTAATGTGATATTTTTTTTAAGAAAAACATTTTTTACCAGTTTATAAAACTTTTAGACCGCAAATTATATTTTAATTTTAATACATCATTCAACAATTAAGAAAAGTGTAAATGTAAGGTTTTTTTTAAATTTTAAGCAAGGTTTTTTTTATTTTAAGAGAAAAAACCGTCATTTTATTTAAAGTCTAAGTAGGGATACATACATACAGAAAATTTTTCCAGGGGAAGGGGGGGGGGGGCGGGCAACAGTTATTTGAGTTTGCCGGGGGGGGGGGGGGGGGGGAGTGGGCAATTTTTTTAATTAAATGTAATTTAAAGAAATTTGAATTTTGAAGGGGGGATCTGGACCCCTGACCCCCTCTAGATCTGCACATGGGATATAAATGTTAATTTCATGATACTATTTGTCTTCCAGGATTAAATTAAATTTTTCAAAACCTTATTGCACATCTATAGGTCAGTCCCTATCATATCTCAAGATATGATGTATCTATTCATTAAATCATAAGAGGAGTTCTGGGATCTAGGTTTTTTAAGGAGTGATAAACGTCAATTTTCTGCTATTATTTGACTCCCTATATGAAATTTAAATTTTTAAAACCTTACTGCACATCTTTAGGACAGCCTCTATCATATCCCAAGATATGATGTGTCTATTCATTAAATCATAAGAGGAGTTCTGGGATGTAGGTTTTGTTTAGGAGAGATAAACGTCAATTATCTGCTACTATTTGACTTTCTGGATGAAATTAAAATTTCTAAAACCTTATTGCACATCTATAGGACAGCCCCAATCATATCCCAAGAGATGACAGAGCTACTCCAAAAGTTGTAAAAGGAGTTATGGGAACCATACTTTTTTTGCAAAAAAACGTCGTTTTTTGTTGCCCACTGATCCCTGTGTTGAAAAAAAAATTTCTGAAACCTGATCACACTTCAAAATGACACCCCCAATCATATTCTAGAAGATCATTTGGCTACTGCCAAAAAAAAAATGACGTTTTTTTAATCAGATTTTTTGTAAAAAAACGTCATTTTTCAGCCACCAAATGACCCCCAGGGCAAATTTGAAATTTCCGAAACCTTATTGCGCATCTATAGGATACCCCAAAACTTATTCCAAAAGATGATTTGTCTATTGTTGAAAATGTAGGAGGAGTTCGAGGAAGAAGGTTTTTTGTGAAAAAACGTCATTTTTTACCAATTATTTGACCCCCAGGACTACCAGAGAATTTTTGAAACCTTTTTACAAAACAACATGATACCCCAAATCAAACTCCAAGAGTTCAGTTTGCTGGTTTATAAGATGTAAGAGCAGTTTGAGAAAGTAAAACGTGACAGACGGACGGACGGACGGACGGACGGAACAGGACAACAACAATATACCCGAACTTTCTTTAGAAAGTGCGGGTATAATAAGCATTCAATGCTTATATTTATATTCATACTGATGTCTATTTGTTAAAAATATATGTGTATTGTTGCTGTAAAGCAATTATATACACGCTCTCAGTCAGGGATATGAAACATACATGGAACAGCCATACTAACATCTTATTATACCCGCACTTTCTAAAGAAAGTTCGGGTATATTGTTGTTGTCCTGTTCCGTCCGTCCGTCCGTCCGTCTGTCACGTTTTACTTTCTCAAACTGCTCTTACATCTTATAAACCAGCAAACTGAACTCTTGGAGTTTGATTTGGGGTATCATGTTGTTTTGTAAAAAGGTTTCAAAAATTCTCTGGTAGTCCTGGGGGTCAAATAATTGGTAAAAAATGACGTTTTTTCACAAAAAACCTTCTTCCTCGAACTCCTCCTACATTTTCAACAATAGACAAATCATCTTTTGGAATATGCTTTGGGGTATCCTATAGATGCGCAATAAGGTTTCGGAAATTTCAAATTTGCCCTGGGGGTCATTTGGTGGCTGAAAAATGACGTTTTTTTACAAAAAAACTGATTTAAAAAACGTCATTTTTTTTTGGCAGTAGCCAAATGATCTTCTAGAAATTGATTGGGGGTGTCATTTTGAAGTGTGATCAGGTTTCAGAAATTTTTTTTTCAACACAGGGATCAGTGGGCAACAAAAAACGACGTTTTTTTGCAAAAAAAGTATGGTTCCCATAACTCCTTTTACAACTTTTGGAGTAGCTCTGTCATCTCTTGGGATATGATTGGGGCTGTCCTATAGATGTGCAATAAGGTTTTAGAAATTTTAATTTCATCCAGAAAGTCAAATAGTAGCAAAAAATTGACGTTTATCTCTCCTAAACAAAACCTACATCCCAGAACTCCTCTTAGGATTTAATGAATAAACACATCATATCTTGGGATATGATAGAGGCTGTCCTAAAGATGTGCAGTAAGGTTTTAAAAATTTAAATTTCATCTAGGGAGTCAAATAATAGCAGAAAATTAACGTTTATCACTCATAAATAAACCCAGATCCCAGAACTCCTCTTATGATTTAATGAATAAACACATCATATCTTGGGATATGATAGAGGCTGTCCTAAAGATGTGCAGTAAGGTTTTAAAAATTTAATTTCCTCTAGGGAGTCAAATAATAGCAGAAAATTGACGTTTATCACTCCTTAAAAAAACCTAGATCCCAGAACTCCTCTTATGATTTAATAAATAGATACATAATATCTTGAGATATGATAGGGACTGTCCTATAGATGTGCAATAAGATTTTGAAAAATTTAATTTAATCCTGGTAGACAAATAGTAGCATGAAATTAACATTTATCCCATGTGCAGATCTAGAGGGGGGTCAGGGATCCAGATCCCCCCTTCAAAATTCAAATTTCTTTAAATTACATTTTAATTAAAAAAATTGCCGAAAAAATGCTTCGGACCCCCCCCCCCCGGCAAACTCAAATAACTGTTGCCCGCCCCCCCTTCCCCTGGAAAAATTTTCTGTATCTATGTATCCCTACTTAGACTTTAAATAAAATGACGGTTTTTTCTCTTAAAATAAAAAACCTTGCATTTATTTTTGCTTAAAATTAAAAAAAAACCTTACATTTACACTTTTCTTAATTGTTGAATGATGTATTAAAATTAAAATATAATTTGGGGTCTAAAAGTTTTATAAACTGGTAAAAAATGTTTTCTTAAAAAAAAAATCACATAACACCTTGCATAATTGACAAATGATCTATTGAGATATGATCAGAATTAGTTAAATGTTACACATGGAGAGAGACTCATCACAAGAAAGCATCGAAACACCAGAAGAGAGAGAGAGAGAGAGAGAGAGAGAGAGAGAGAGAGAGAGAGAGAGAGAGAGAGAGAGAGAGAGAGAGAGAGAGAGAGCTAAAACAGATTACATGTAATGGCTCGGACTGGGGTGGTGTGGTTGATTATGGGTGCTGATTCTGATATGTTAATCAAAGTAACAAAAATTATAAAATATACATGGATAATTAGAAAGATAAAGTGATTGGTATTGTAATAGGGTGCATTTTATTGTGGTAGAGTCAGGTATAAGGCATTCCTACTAGCTCTGGCTAGTGGGTTAACCCTTTAGCTCGATCGGTAGAGTGCTGGACTGGCGTGCCAGAGGACCCGGGTCCAAACCCCAGCAGAGGCAATAAGTGTCTCTGTTACATTATGATAATAATTAAATTCATACATTATTCATATTTCATCAACATCATCATCTTCATCCTCCATTTCATTTATATTTTACATGTACATATTTAGAAACAGACTATTATCCCTATAACTCCCTGTCTTTTATGCACCTATCAAGTAATTATTATTTAATTATCTATTCTAGTGGCTTCTGATATTTTATAGCCTTAAGGCATTTCACCTGTATGGTCACTTTAATACATGTGCACATGATCAGGTGGTTTACTATAGCCAATAGAATCCTTTAATCTCTATATCTGAATAAATGAAGAACCCTTAAGTGGACTTGTTAATCTTTGGGACAACCCACTATCACAGTATCATTCACCTTGGGACTTAAAATTGAGTCTTTTCGATATAAAAAGGTACTAAATTACAGCATACTAGTATATATACATGTAATACATGTTGTTGAAAAGTAACAGAATTTTACAAAAATGACTGAAAACTGCAACATTGATGTAGGTTTAAAAAATGTGTATTACTACATTTATAGAAACATGCATTTATTTCTTCTGAATTTATGCTAATTTAACTGATTAGGGGAATCCAGGTGGACACAGGTACATTCTACCTGTACCCCCTTAGAGGACCCCATAATTGCCTAAAATAATTAGGTCTTTGTTTTGGCGAGTAGCCGTTCGGGGAATACCAGTAAACCATCAGAAGTCTTATTTTCTGCCAATTATTCTAGTTAAAATTAATAACAATAAATGATTAAAATTAAATGTTTATCCTCCACACCCCCCATCAGATTCAGAGTCTTCTTTAAGGTACCTCACTACACCCAGACTTATAATTTTTAAGACACTACGTCACAAGATGGCGATTTAAATGTTTTGTTAAACTGTTAATATTGTTCGATTCGGTTGTATATTGTCGTAGCTCAGTGGTTAAAGTATTGGGTTTCTGAACCGCAGATCATGAGTTTGAATCCGCCTGGAGCTTTTGTTCAAGTTTACTGAATTAAATTTTCTAAAATGTAATTTTTCATCCAAAATTGCACATTTTTTTTGCCTATTTGACTTAAATACTTCTTATCCATTATGATATCTATCATAATCAAGTAATTTTCTGCTGATTTGAGAAAATATTTCAAGGTGTAGTGAGCCACCTTAATACATTCTAACATGTGTACAGTAGCAAATTTTAAATCATTTCTTGATTGGTATTTTTCTCTAGATGCACATAAAGATTTAGGAAATTGCTTTTTAATTCTTATCGATAAGATAAACAAAATGTTATATGTATTCGGGGCAATTGTAATCCTAAACAAAGCAGGGTCATCAATAGGCTAGAAATTACCCATATGGATCAAACACTATATATATGAATAAGATAAAATACTTTATTATATCCAGTTCTGGAAAGTCAGGGTGTCTCCAAGGGGGCATAACCTATATACAATTTGATGCGCACAACAGAGCAAGAATAAATATGGGGGATCTCAAAAGTTAAGAATTAATTATCAAAGTATTTCATCATTTCCTATTTCAGAGGGGTGGGGGTGGTTTAAAACTTGACAACTCCTGGGGGTCATGTACTTACACCATTTGATGCATCATAATGATTTTAGAAACAAGAATATAGTTGGTTTAGTGGTGGGGATCTCAACAGTTTTCAAGATTGAGATTAATGGTATTTTCCTGTTTCATTGGGTCAGAACATCATGGCCTACATTTTATTTGATGCATCATAATACATTAAGAAAAAAGACCCTTTCCTCCCTATTAAATAAAACTCATATAGACATGATAAGTCTCTACACTTATTTAAATGTAATACACAAATTTAATACAAACTGTCACAGGGTCAATATGGGGTCAACTTAATATTTAAATCTGACAAATGAAAAAATAACTTTTGCAATTAAAATGACAGAAACTGTACAAATGTGATAGGACATGTTACAATGATGAGCTTATTTAGATATTTTAAAAAAGATGATGATACAGTATGCTGGCAAAGGGAGATCACTTATTTAGAAAGTGAAAGTAATACATATGTATACCGGTGTCTCATAATATTGTGCGAGTACTACATGTATTATGCTTACCTATATTGGTCAACATCATAATGATAATCCAATTAGAGCACAATATGAATCCATTAATTAGCTGATCATCACAAAAGAAATGTTTATGCATGTTAATTAATCCTATTCTGCACATGGAAAACACATACCGTTATGTACACCACGTGAAAGCCATCTAACTGAAGAGCTGGGTAAAACTAGTACCCGGTAATACGACCTGTAGACCTGTGTTGTGTACGTAGCTTCGGACAAAGAACATTTTCTTGTTACATGCATGTATTTTCATGACTTTATTCTTTTAAACCCCTTGTACTGTTTTATTCGGTAAAAATATGTAAAGCACACATTTCAGCTTTAAGGTGGTACGTACAGGACACCTGCATATTGTAATGAACTCCCTATTGCAGAAATAAACAAAAAAGTATAAATATAATAATTCCCCCCAAGATAATGTTACCTAACAGTGAAGTGCAATGGGTTAGAGCGTTAACTACATGTCTGTATAGAGAGTTCAAATGCTGCTGGGGCTTTTCTATTTTTTACTTCAGATTCCAAAATTTTGAAAATTTATCTTTTTTTGCTACATACCTGTATTGTAAAAATTTAAAATTATAAAACGTCACTGTGAAAGAATTTTGATTATAAATTAATGCACTTTACTACATGTACAGGCTTTCGTTGTTATCAAAATATTCTGATGTTTCTTTATCCATGAGGAGTGTGTGTGTCGGTGGGGGGGGGGAGGTAAAGTAGTATGTAACTGTGTTTGCAGGGGGTAGGGGGATTGGGGTCCGAGGTGTATTGTTTGGTAATTTTACTACATGTATTAATATAATGTATTAATATAAATTATTTTTTTCAAGGGTGGGAGGGTCTGGACCCCCCCCCCCCCCACCCACTCCAATCCCTTCTCTAAATCTGTGCACGCGATGATGTTGGCACGTAGAAGCAATTCTAAATTAAGCCGGCAACCGCCGAGGGAAGGGGGCATAATTTAATTTTGTTTGTAATAATTATATAGACCATACTTTCTATGAAATGAAAAGATTATTGATTAACTGAAAATTCACATGCAAACAGTTCAACCACAACTGTACATAAAGGGCCGCTCATGTGTATTATCATCGTCGGAACCCACAGGTTTTCTATCCGTTATACTGCATGCAGTGTAACGGATAGAAAACCTGTGGGTTCCGATGATGGTGTATTATGTGCACGTGGCCTTTGTTTTTACTAAAACTGTTATTTAGGGGCAAACACTTGGTGCGGGTATTACTGTCTAATGACAGCATCTAGTTTAGTTTGCTTCCGCAGCTAAAAATATAGTGCCGGAAACTTTGTAGAGAAAAATCTGTTAATAAAGTAGTTAATATAATTTAATGATTATTTTTCAAAAGTACATATCAAATTGGTCATGTAAGGTTGATCGTTTCATTTAATCTTACAAAAATAAATATACTCAAAACACGTGGTGACGTTTATATTTGTGCTCATGGCGCATGAATTAGTATAGTGTATTCATAGGAAATTGAACGTCGCAGATTTCCAATGCAGACATATAAGGGGAAATATACGCTGAATGTAAATATAAAAACATGCGCAATGAAAACTTAAGTCGGCCTCCTTTGATATTATTATTCACAACCATTTGACTAACAATTTACCAACAATAATCGGATTGTCATTGTACATATGCTGCAACTCACAACAAACGTTTCACTTCTTTGATATTTTAAGCTGTCCTATATCTATAAGACCTTCTGTCACTAGATTTGTTCTGATCGTCTTGAGAGGTCCAGTTTATGAACTGTTCTGCCTGTTGAACAGATATTCCATAACGTCTTCGATCGGTTCTGGAGGGTAGCTGGAATGAGCTAGACAATCTAAGAGAAGTATTTGTCTTCGTTGTTTGAGAATGATTCAAACTTTCAGGTAATAGTCCCGGTACCGTTTCTATACTGACTGGAGAAACTGTTTCTTTTTCAGAGGACCGCAACTGGTTATTGATATTCAACGGAATGTTGGGTTTGGGGTTTCTAGGTCTTGGAACGGGAATAATTGATTTTGAATTGTCACCGTGGGATCGTGGTTTACCTGATTGTGAGAGTGGTTCTCTTATCAAATGCAGAGATTCTGTAGTTTTCACTTCTTTAATCATCTGTATTTCATCTTGTTCTTTAGATTTAACAGCGTCATTATTGGAGGGAAATTGAGCATCGTCCATTGGACTAGTTATTGATTGATTTTTAAAGCTTGAAAAAGTCTTCTCATATTTTTCAGCGGTACTGCCTTCTTCGCTGATTTCTTTTTCATGGCTTGATATGCTTCCAAAACTTTCGGTCTCTTCCCTTTGTAAAGAAAACCCGTGAGATGTCTTAAATGACATCACTCTCTGCAAATCTTGAACCGTGTTTTTGCTTATTGGTCTTCCATCCATCGTGCTTATGGAGCTGACATCTGACAAACTTCCAGATCCGTCTGTCTGAAAGCCACAAGCAGGTGCGTTCTTTTGCTGACGACACAGGCAGCCAAAAAGTGTTTGAAAATCAACAGATTCTACAGACTCGGCGATGTCTTTGTACTTTGTGGCAAGAGTTTCCACGAAAAGCTCCTTACATCTATCTTCAGATGATGCTTTCTTGAGTTGGTCGAAGAGTTGACTCCAGAGAGTAGCTTGTGCCAGAGATGCATAGTTAAGTCTCCTCTCAATAATCGTGTCGTCGACAAGTTTATTTTCAAAGAGAGGATCAAGAACATTAGAAATATCAACCGTGTTTACGATGGTACAGAACAGGCATTTTCTTTTGCCAGATGTTTCCAATTTTTCTTGATATGTTGATTTAAGATCACTCCGTAAATCCGGATACTCTTCACTGAGAGATTCCAAAAATGTTTCAAATCTGTCAGTGCCGTAGTGGCGAAAACGATGAATGATATATCTGTTTTGATCTTTTCTTTTCTGACCTAGGTTCAATATGATCTCATGGTCTGATTCTGATATGGCATCGCCCTGAAGAAGTCTATCTAATACGTGTCCTTTTGAGAAATCAAGCCCACTTACAATCTTCTGATAATTTTCCTGTAATACCTCTTTGTGAACATACTCTTTCAAAATGAAAAGAAAACATATTTGTAAACGCATATAATAATCCATTAATGAGAAAATCAAATTATTCTTTAAGACATTATTGCAAAAATCAATACTACTCGATTACCTTTCAATGAACTCTCCGGGCAACGATTTGAAAAATGGCGGCGTTTTTTCTTTGGACGTTCCTCATCGTGGAATGTCTCTCTGTTATTAAATGCAAATAGGAGTTTTTCTACTCCTTCTAGAATAATGTTTTGACTTTCTTTCAATTTGCTGATATCGTCCAAAACTTTAGCATAGCAACAGCAACTGGTGTCCATTTTATTTCGTTTGTCCCTGGAAAAGTAATATTTCTAATGCAAAATTTTTAGACATATCGAACATAACATTATTGATTCTTTACCATCATATTTCTTTTTGTTTCACATTTGTTGGCTGTTCGTTTAAGAGCTTACTTGCTTCTTTAATAAACGAAGTACATATATATTGCAGAGCGTTCTGTTCGTAGCGGTACATATTTCTTCAAATAAAGAACAGCTAACAGATACCGAGTTCTTCATATAGATCCACGTATGTGGTTTAAAATGCATGGTATGACTATGTATGTTTAAACTATTGCATGGGAATATCTGAACTTTTTAAAACAGTTATAATAGATATCTAATGACGTTGAAAAGTTACATCTATATATCTGATCAGAAAAAACCCCGATCTGATGTGGTCCCAAGCAACGGTATGTCGCTACTTTATCAGGTTAAAAACCACAAACGAAAAGATTACGTAACTAGAGCTGAGCTCGTTGCAAGCAACGAGAAGGTCTTCCGTTACAGCTTCAAGTCGAGACAATCTGATTAAAATCATATCCTTGATCCCCTCCTTGTTTTTCTATTTTCGCTACAAGAGGATCTGAAGAAACCCCTCTTGAGGTCACTCCCTGTTGAACGTTTGTTTATAAATATACATGAGTTATTCTAGCAATCAGAGCAAGTGTTAGAAACGGTAATTTCGGGTTACAAACAAAATTGGAGTTGTACGACGAAATGATGCCACATGTTTGTGAATCTTTCGGTATCAGCAAGTAAGAGATGGAGCATAAGTTGATATTAGACGCCCTTAGGGAATAACCAAATCATGTAACTGAGGAATGGAACCGACGATTTCATTGGTCAAAGCGAAGTTCACCAGGAGGTGACCTCAAGTGGGATTTCTTCAAATCAATGTATAGCGACTATAGAAATTTTAATCAGATTGCAAGTCAAGAAAGGATCGTCATTCAGTCTTAATAAAACCACCCTCTTCTTCTTACACTTGTCAGGGTCTGACAGTTATTGATAGCAGGTCATCTTCACACTACCTTAACTTCTGACCAATCAGGGCTTTAGAAAATTAATTTGAACTCTTCAAAAGGAGACATAAAAATTAATTCATGCCTATTTTCTATATATTACTGCAACCCCCAGACTGCATAGTATTGAAGAGTTACACTTCTCATAAAACAGATAAAGGCATGTCTGTGATAAGCTAGGGGTATATATTTAGATTGTAGGCAAATTTAAAGGTCATAGAAAGGTGACCTCTTATTGATACCTATCCAAACCCCGTTGAGTGTAAGGAGAAAAGGGTGGGCTGTCATTAAACTGGATTGTCAATATGATAATAGTAAGTTCAGAAAACGAGGCTCACTTTCAAAGTATTATTTTCCTACCAGACAAACTCTCCTTTTAACTTATTTCACGGTTATATCAATTTATGATAACTTGAAACACATCTCTTATATGTACATGTATTTAATTATTCCAACCAGAAAATCGATAAATACGTTTACATGTATGTACAACTGATGACAGGATTCAAACGACTGGTATGCCTATATCATAGTGTAATAAACACAAAATCCACTGCGCTGATGCATGAAAAAAAAGTGTTATGTTTCATAAACATTTTGATTCCCTATATTCATACTTAAACCTCTACCGCTAAAACATGGAATAGTTTATGTAAAGTGCAGTGTTAAAATTAGTGATTGAAAAGAACACCAATTGTAAATAAACAATAATGCCTTCTCCCATCTGAGGGTGCGCTATTAGTATACGAGACTGAGGTGCTCAGTGGTAGGGATAACTATCCGTATAATGTTTGGCCATACAGGCCTCAGTATTGTTTTTGAAAGGATGAGCATATTTATCTGAAATCTTCACAAGCAAGTAAAAGAAATTCACAAATCTTCAAAATCATAATCCGCTGCAGTGGTAGGGGTTGTGAGGCATCTCTAACTTCATTTTTTTCAAATAGGATTTTGTTTTAAATATCCCAATATTTTTTGAGTGCTCATCTAGAAAGTATGTGGGGGTCGGGGTGTTAATACCCCAAAATTTAATTTTCTAAATGAAAATTTCAGAAATTGTTGGCAGGGGTGGGGGCAGAACTCCAACTGAATCAAAAATCCTTTTTGTCACTTTGGTGTGACAGGAAGAGAGACATCTGGTTTACAATTATTTCTATCATGTCACATATATATGTTTTAGTTATAATATTTTGGAATTTTTTAAAGATACAATGTCATTTTTATCATAAATGATTTTATCATAAAAATCATATATTTATGCATACATGTATTAACATGTGACGTGTGAACCTAAAAGTAATCAATTTTGTTCAGTTTTTTACTTGAGTAACAGAAAGGCATAAACCAGGGGTTTGTTCAGAGCACTGTGTACATTGTATATTTAAACCAAACCAAAAGAGATGGTGTGACGTCAAAACAATTTGTTTTTTGTTTTTTAAACAAAAGAGTTCTACATAATGTCAACCTCCAGAAAATACGATTTCTCTAACTTTAACATTTACAACAATTAATAAAATCCGTTGAACAACACATATCTATACCATTTAATTGTAACTTTGAGAAGTGCATACATTTTTGGGAGGCAACTGTGTCGCTAGTCTGTAAGTCAAGTGAATTATGTCCTAAGGTCTTTTAAAGAAATAAGAAACTGTCAACACTTGCAGTACTCTGATGATTTCTATGGCGACCGACTGCATTGAATAACGTATTAATAACTTTTAAACGTGAGAACAAATAATTATTATTTAATATCTTTGACTTAAAACTTTAAACTTATATTCAACAATTGACCACTACGGTGATAGCTCACTTCCAAGTGTATTTTAATTACATAACAATTGATGATCTGCATCCATAAATTGCCTATGGCTATCTGTGTCCAGGGTTGTGTGCACTTAAAGGCCGAGGTTTTTAACCGGTCAGTTTACCTTAGGTATGTTCAGGTAGGGGTGGAGCCTATATTGAAAGAGGTGTGAAACCCCGAGGGAAACACGCTCGCTTGTGTATACATGTCTATATACACGGAGTATTAAAGTGCTCTCAAAAGAGTTTTTCCGTTTATTTAAAAATAATATCGTATTTATATGTACTTATAAAACAAATTATTCTTCGTTGAAATGAATATAAACGCATGAAAAACCGCGTGCGACATGTGCAAACTCTTTCGTTTGGTTGAACAAGTGTCTGTCAGGATTAACTGAGAATATATCCTGATGTTTTGTGAATTATACAATCACCCAACCGTACTCAAATACTAATGCAACTTTGCAACCAATGCTTGTAAATCTTTTCCGACCAGCTGCTAAATTAAAGTGCACAATAATTCTACCAGCTGCGCATGCACCAGAGCTGTCTGTACTTGTTTCTCTTCCGGTTTCAGCTCGTGAAATTTCTCAAAGAAATGTGATAACTAACGATATATATCGTGAACGCAATATTTGATTTCATTTAATTATTTATTCTCAATTATTCACAAACATCTTTATTGATAAACGACGTCTTTCATGGATACATGATCGGCACCACATGATTTTGACAGACTATAGGTGATCAGCGCATTTAGTGTGGTACATAACCAAGTACGAGTAAATTTTTAATTCATATCTTTTAATATTTCTTTTGTTTAAAGTGCTAAAAGATAGCGATTTATCGTCACGGTATGCATCAAATCAAAAGAAAAAAGTTTATTGCACCGTCGTCGCGAGCGCTGGGCATGGTACAGTCGTTTGACCAGTTGCGAATTTTGACCAGTTCCGAATAGTTCAGAAGTTAAATAGCAAATAATTAATGAAATAAAAAATGGAGAATAAAATCAATACCTTTAATATAAACACATATTAATGCTTGTTTGAATTCTGCAGTAGTTTCATTTTTGCGGTCATATATGTATTTGATATCGGCCTTAGATTAGTCGACCTACTTTCGTTTTGTAATAAATCTAGATCATTGCAACGCTAATATGCGCATAAAATCATCTGTCGATGCCTTAAATTTTCATTTGCAACAAGATTTATTTTTATTAAACGTAGGTTTAGTATATATTCTAACATATCCAAAAGCATACAGGATAAAAAATAAACTAAAAACGCAAGTGGATGCAGAATTTTATTGAGCCGTCATTTTACGAGTTCCGAATACCCAATTTGTTTCCCTCTGTTTTAGGATTGAATTCAAGGCATGGATTAAAACAAATACTTTTGGAATACATAAAATGTCTTTCTCAGTCTTAAATAAATCATTTTGTACCACAATAATGATATTATTAGAACCGAATTGGTTGGAATTTTCCGATCGCGTCGCGTTCAATTCTATCAGCTACATGTACGTCATGCATAAACAATACCCGTACCTTAACCACAAACTTTTTTATTGGTGGATTCAGCTTAACGCTGATTGGCTGCTGGTTCAGACTAAATTATGCACGGACAGAACAAAAACTTTTCGGAGAATGAAAATTCAACGGGATACTCGTGATTGACGAAATTGGGGTATTTTTCGAAAGTGTACACTTGCAATAAAACATACATACGGTACATATAGCTGTAGCTCTTCGAGGGAAATTTGGGTTAGTAAATATAAAGCTACAGTGCATACGATACTTACGAAAAACTTGCAATTTACGGCGCACGAAAATGACGCTAGATTTGAAAAGATTAACATCATATCATACCACATTTTGTGCAAATAATCAATTTAAATAATTCTTCATTTAGTTTACTACAGTAACTGTTAATAATTGTCGCTTTACTTGCCCCAAACTTTCTCCTACTAAACAACCTTTTAGGCTTACTCGGAAAGCGGATCAAGAGTTGTCATTTTTATATGTAAACAAACCAGTGAAACCACGCCACTGTACAGAGCTTGTGATCGGTGGTTCAGAGACAAGTAAAATAATGAAATCTGCGGTAAATTGTTTGGGGATATTTTTATAAAGTATATATATTTACACCGAATGTGGTAGGGTAACAGAAGAAGAATTGAAACGAATCGGAAACTTGCCTAGTGAAGACGCACATATATATACCCCGTTGCACTTTCCATTTCCGTCTCGTTCTTTCATATCATCGTTCAATTCGTTTATTGCCGATCGAAAGGTGTAATCGAGGAATTCATTTCTATCACTTCGTCTGGTGAGTTAGTAGGTAATACATGTACATTATACATTTACGGTATATACTAGTACATGAAATGAACGCGGAGCACATGCAACTTTTAAGTACATGTATTATATTTTGTTTAACGCCGTACTGTAGACCGTAGTTTGAGACTATGGTTTAACGCCCGTTTACACAGGGAGAGAGAGAGAGAGAGAGAGAGAGAGAGAGAGATTTGCACGAATTTATTATAAACATACACTGTAGAGGATAGTCGATAATAACTCCATATTGGGGAAAAATGAACTGTTCTGAAAAAAATCCTTCAGCTCTGGCATTGCATAAGCGTGCACTGATAACTCCGCCTAGGAAAAGGAGTTGACCAATCATAAAGGTTTTACACCGGCGGCGTGCATTGTTTATGGTTGACGCAGCTGACAGAATTGATCGTGACGCTATCGGAAAATTCCAACCAAAGCGGTTTTGATAATAAGTGGAGGCGCTCCGACTGTGTTCCGACAAGATGTTAGAAACCAGTCTAAATTATTGTTACGGTTTGCATTAAACCTGTTATTCAACAGGTTCAATCAATGGTTTTAGGGCCGAAACTTTTTTTTATCTACATTCGATATGTATAAAAACAGTTATGCTATTCGGAACTCAACGGCTTATTCGCAACTGGTAAAATGGCTTCCCGTGTAATTTGTTAGAGTAAAATTTTATTTAAAAAAAATTAAATGCAGCAATATTGCATTATTATCAGCAGGGGTATGGTGTATATCTGCCAAAAAATCAGATCTAAAAATAACACCGGGGGACATTTACAGCACCGCCAAATCTGTACCCTATTCGGCACTGGTCAAACAACTGTATACACAGGACGAGTAAACAAATGCCAATCATTTTCTAACATCCAAACTGGGGCCTCGATTTAGTTACACTGGCCAGGTAAATTTGAAGGCGGTGCTTATTTTCTCGGGACACGATATTTTCGGTCGCACGGGGTGATTGAATTAGCACGCAGACTGGCCGAATAAACACACAGATTGCAAAGTGAAACACATTAGGAAGAACGTTAACAAATAAGGAGTCACCAAAAATTGATTTTCGACACATATAAATTTTCAATTTTTGTTCGCCAATTTTAAAATTCAGCTCGAGCACTGGTGGGGGGGGGGGGGGGGGAGCGGAGCAGCACAGAGATGACTGTTGTTTTTAAACTTCCTAGAACGCTTCGAAAATTAATGATTTTTTTTACTATGTAAACCCTGCTAAAATTTGGTACAACTCTTAAGAAAACTTATTTTACTTTCTACACTATTTAATTTTTGTGTTGGTCGAATATTAATTCTTACACCAGTATATATACATATATCCATGCATATATGACTCGTTGACCAGGCAAAGTTTGAATATTGTCTTAAAACTGTTAAAAATGTCTAAGCAATAATTAACGGAAATGATCATGAGTAACTACAGTCGATTCATCGTCGGACCCCACGGGTTTTCCATCCGTTACATTGCTTGAAATCAGTGTAACGGATAGAAAACCCGTGGGTTCCGATGATGCAGTATATTATTCTTAAGTTGAACACATATCAATTTTACATATGCCGGTAAATATCTCGGAGTTTTATTATATTTAATCTTTTATTTATACAATCGGCCATGCATATTTAAAATCAAATTGATAGATTACTTTTATTCAATTAATGAGAGGTTTTTATAAGATTTCTCGCCCTAACGTTTAAATCAACGCTAAATCAACTGAATAAGGGAGATAAATTAATCTTTCATCTAAAACCAATATAAATGAAAATAAAATAAACAAATAGTTTTGTGTTCGTACAAAATATCAATAAACATACACGTGTGATAAGGTACATGTAGATGTCCCCTCGCGCGCGATCTTCTCGGCCATGTGCGAGCGTGCGAGGGATGGGGTATTTTGTTGTTGATCTAAAACATTATTAGTACAGTTCTTAGAACATTTTATACTTACAAACCCACCATTGATTTATGTCTGACGATGTTTTGGATTAGAAATAATATCGGATTTTATAATTTTCAGAATGACTTCTTAATTTACATTTTAAATAAAACATTAATAACTTAAAATTAAAACAGTTCCTGTATTTGCGGCTATATAAACTCAAAACAAGTACATGAAAGACGCGAATCTGGTGTATTAGATAACCGCTGACCGCTTGGTAGTGCACCCGCGGCCGATCTCCTCGGCCGCGGGCGAGGAATAGGTTACGTAAAGTTACAACACACACAGCTCAGAACCCAGGAAGATTTGAAATTTTTGCAGTATAATAATGACTAAAATCTACCAAATAGAAGTTATTATTTTTTTTTACTTAACACCCACAATTGATCTATGCCTGCTATTACTTCCGATTGAGAATGACATTTCTTTTATTAATTAACAGAACGTTTTCTTAATTGACACTCTATCATTTAATTCAATTTGAGAAGAATAAACGTCTATGTATGATCAAATTTAAATCAATTCTTGTTTTCGGCTAAATGAACTCATAAATTGAGAGACGTGACTCCGGTGTATTAGATAACCGCTGACCGCTAGGTAGTCCAGCCGCGACCATGGCGACCGACTTTCTCGGCCGCAAGCGAGGGATAGCTTACGTAATGGTTCACACACACAGCTCTGATTCCAGATATATTTTAAATGCACGCAGCATGATAACTAAAATGTATCACATAGATTTATTTTTTTTTCCGGTAGTTTGTGTGATTTACTAGAAAAGAAAAAGAATATTTACATTTTCTGTTTCTCGTTTTTTAGGATTGTGCAGAATTTACGAAGATGACTTATTAAACTCCTCACATAAAAGCATGTATCCTAAAAAAAATATTTTTTTTTTATGAATTAGAGCCTCCTTTTTAAACAGGCATACTGTCTGTCGTAACTTAATGTCAGTTGTACGCACAATGACTTTCGTTAACTTGCCAAATAAACACAGGTACATGTTAACATGTAAAGCTTTTTACACTCATACTACACAACTCACCAACAAAATAACATTGTAACGACATTTATAGGACCCCAACAAACAACTTTTCCAGCGACAGCTATATCAAAATCCTAGCCGTTTTTTAGTTATTTAGCAAAAACTTTCAAGGGCCCTTGGCCCTTAATTTAAGGGGCCAGCCCTTTTTTATTGGTGTCAAATGAAAGTCCTTGACATTTTGCACAACTTTTATTCTACATGTTTTAACAAAATATTTTTTGTTTAAAAGATACAAAGGAAAATATGTCTAAATTTTCGCACGTTTTGGAACCCTGTTTTTTGACCCCCTACCTTTTTCTAAATAAAGAAAGTAATCCAAAAACAAAAACCGATGTGCAAAACTTCAATGTCACTGTTATTCAAATTCGTTGGATTCCCATTCCCTGCTATCATAGTCTCGGAGATTTTGTCTGGAAACGAAAGGCCCTAATTTTTTTAAAAAGGGGAATAACTCGTTAACGGAAGAGGATTTTTAAAATTTATGAAATGGTTTAGATAGTGTTTTGTAAAGTCTATAAGCCCTGAAAATTTGAGCAAAAACCGTTCAGAAATGAGCAAGATATGAAGCCTCAAAGTTCGCGTCTAGGAAGAAAAAAAAAAAAAAGAACTAGACATGATCTCGTTGCGAGCAACGAGGAGGTCTTCCGTCCGATTTTTAGAAAAGGAAATGAAATTGCCTTTGATCTTCATTAACGAAACATATCAGGAAATGCAGGGGGATCTAAGGAAGCGATGGATGAAGGATTATATACCCCTTATATACACACTGGATCTTGAATTTGAAGACCCAGCCCCTTTTTCTTAATATCAAAATAAAGCTCATGTTATGTCAAACCTATTTTGTTCAACAAATGTTTAGAAATTATATACCGTTCTCGAGATATCTGGAAGAGATCATTTTAGGGGCCGGCCCTATAATTCTTTTTAGGGACCGGGTAACAAAACAACGATGGTTGCATATTGTTAAGCACATTATTTTGAGCATCTTTTGTTCAATATTACTTTTCGAAATTTTTCTTCATTTTAATATATTGAAAATCAAACTTTCGGACTTCTGGCCCCTTAAACCCTATAATTACGTAACAAAGGAGTAAACAATTGCCATTTATAGGTGTACAGTGTTTCGATGAATATAACTGCTTCTATAATGTAGTACAAAATATTTCACTATATTCATTCACTATAAATATATAATTAAAAGTTATTATCAAAAGACTTTTAGCCCCTTAAATCCCCTAATTACGCGATATATGACAATTTTTTTATCATATATGGATGCATTACTGTAAGATTAACATTTTTGCTTTTTAAACATATTACAAATTAATTCTCAGTAAAGTGATATGGAAGAAAGACTTCAGAGCTCTTTTGGCCCCTAATTTGAGGGGCCAGCCCCTTTTTCTTGATGTCAAATGAAAGGTCTTTTGATATTACACATATTTTGTTCAACAAGTGCTTAGAAATTTGTTACCGTTCTTGAGCTATCTGGGAAAAAGCGTTTTAGTGGCCGACCCCTTATCTCCTTATTGGGGCCCAAGAACGAAATTTTGATGGTTGAATATTGTTTAGAACAACATTCTAAGCATCTTTTATTCTATATTGCTTTTCAAAATATTTGTCCTTTTTGTGATATAAGTGATCGAAATTTTGGACTTCTGGCCCCTTAAAACCCCTAATTACGTAACGCCTGAAATTATTTTTTGTAATTTATAGTTCCATTAGTGTAAGATGAACATTTTTGCTTCTTAAACATATTACAAATTACTTCTCACTCAAGTGATATGAAAGAAAGACTTCGGAGCCCTTTTGGCCCCTAATTTGAGGGGCCAGCCCCTTTTTCTTGATGTCAAATGAAAGGTCTTTTGATATTACACATATTTTGTTCAACAAGTGTTTAGAAATTCGTTATCGTTCTTGATCTATCTGGGAAAGAACGTTTTAGGGGCCGACCCCTTATCTCCTTATTGGGGCCACAGAACGAAATTTTGATGGTTGAATATTGTTTAGAACAACATTCTTAGCATCTTTTATTCTATATTGCTTTTCAAAATATTTGTACATTTTGTGATATAAGTGATCGAAATTTTAGACTTCTGGCCCCTTAAAACCCCTAATTACGTAACACCTGATATTTTTTTTATAATGTATAGTTCCATTAGTGTAAGATGAACATTTTTGCTTCTTAAACATATTACAAATTACTTCTCACTCAAGTGATATGAAAGAAAGACTTCGGAGCCCTTTTGGCCCCTAATTTGAGGGGCCAGCCCCTTTTTCTTGATGTCAAATGAAAGGTCTTTTGATATTACACATGTTTTGTTCAACAAGTGTTTTGAAATTCGCTACCGTTTTTGGGCTATCTGGAAAAGAACGTTTTAGGGGCCGACCCCTAATCTCCTTATTGGGGCCACAGAACAAAATTTTGATGGTTGAATATTGTTTAGAACAACATTCTAAGCATCTTTTATTCTATATTGCTTTTCAAAATATTTGTCTTTTTTGTGATATAAGTGATCGAAATTTTGGACTTCTGGCCCCTTAAAACCCTTAATTACGTAACGCATGAAATTGTTTCTATATTGAATAGTTAGATAACTTTAAGAAAAACATTTTTGCTTCTTTAACATATTACAAATAATTTCTCAGTAAAGTGCTATGGAAGAAAGACTTCAGAGACGTTTTGGCCCCTAATTTGAGGGGCCAGCTCCTTTTTCTTGATGTCGAATGAAAGCTCTTGTAAAAATAAATTTTTATTGCTCTACATGTCTTAACAAAATATTTTCGAGAAAAGAGATACATAAAGAAAACCGAGAAAAATCACTACATTTTTTATATCTCAATTTTCGGGTCCAGGCGAGCTTCGGCGTCTTATGAGCCAGACATAAATGGCTGACTTTAGACAAAACTACAATCATTCGTCTACAATTCCTGAAAATTTGAATTTGATATCTTTTATCGTTTAGGAGGAGTTCGACGGACAAGCTGACCCTCTAAAAATCGCTAAAACGTCAATATCTCTGAAACGGAAATGACGTCATCAAAATAAAAAATTTCCAATAAGGTTCAGATCAATATCTATTAGATCTGAAAGTTTCATGAAAATCGGACGAGCCATTTCCGAGAACTCGCGTGCACAAAATTTGTAAGAAAAAAAAAGAAAAATAACTAGAGCAAAGCTCGTTGCAAAGCAACGAGTGGGTCTTCCGTTAATGTCGAGAGTAAAGCTAGATATTCCTGTAAGGAGCAAAGTTCTTAAACCAATAACAACAGTAACTAAAACAAAAGATAAAAAATCGAATAATTCTTGGTACGACTTAGCAAAATCCGAATGATTTTTAGTAAGAATTAACAAAAACCTTAACGATTCCAAGAATGACTTAACCAAAAAATTCCGAATGTGTCAAAGTACAACTTAACAAAAATCGAATTATTTTTGGTACGAGTTAATTTCACTTTGAACATAACACTATTTTTTAAACCAAGAACGCGGAATCATAATTTCCGGAAAAATCAATTTTTAAACGTTTATATCTCAGCAATGCATCGTCCAATGTTAAAACGGATTTCAGTGTTAGATTCAGCTAAATAAGCTCTACAAACACATACACGTTTTTAAATTGATCAAAAAATTTATTTTTTCGAAAAATTTGATTCACTTCCGGTTTCGACCGGAAGTGACGGATTATGATTTTTTGTCAAAATGCCCTAAGTAAATTGAGAAATAGACAATCACTGAAAATTTCAAATCTCTATATATAACCGTTTAAAAGAAAATGACTGGACAAAATCGCTTTTTGAAAAATTTAAAATTGACGTAATAAGAAAACGGAAGTGACGTCATTTTTCAGCTTTTAAAGGCTTTGAGGGACAAGAATTTCTCATAATCCCTGAAAATTTCATGAAAATCGGTTGAGTAGTTTTTGAGATATAAAGCCAAAAAGGAGTCAGAAGAAAAAAGAAAAAGAATAATAACTAGAGCAAAGCTCGTTGCAAAGCAACGAGTGGGTCTTCCGTTTATGTCGAAAGTAAAGCTAAAAGTTTCTCTAAGAAGCAGAGTTCTGAAACCAATAAACATAACTAAATAAAACAAAAAGAAAAAAAAAATCGAATTATTTTTGGTACGAGTTCACAAAATCCGAATGATTCTAAGTACGAATTAACAAAAACATTATCAACTTAGCAAATACAAATCCGAATGTGTTTAAGTACGATTTAACAATTATCGAATTATTTTAGGTACGAGTTAATTTAACTTTGAACATAACACTATTTTCTTTATCAAGAATGTGGAATCAAAATTTCCGGAAAAGTCAATTTTTAAACACCTATATCTCTGTAATGCATTGGCCGATTTTAAAACGGATTTCAGTTTTAAATTAAGCTTAATAAGCTCTTATTTTTGCTTTTATGATTTATAACAAATTATCGCTCTGAAAAAAATTACTATAAAGACTTTGTAGCCCTCCCGGCCCCTAATTTGAGGGGTTAGCCCCTTTTTCTTGATATCAAATGAAAGGTCTTGCAAATATAAACATATTTTGTACAACAAGTGTTCACGAATTGTTAACCGTTATAGAGATATCGGAACAACTGTGTTTTAGGGGCCGACCCTTAAACTCCTTACTGGGGCCACCAACGAAAAATTTTTAGGTATCACATTGTTAAGAACATTATTTTGAGCAACTTTTGTTCTACAATGCTTTTCAAAATATTTCTCCTTTTCAAGATAATAATGATCAAAGTTTTGGAATTCTGGCCCCTTGAAACCCCTAATTACGTAACATATGACTTTGATATGGTTCTGTATAGATGAACAGCTGTACAATGAACATTTTTGCTTCTATAATAAATAACAAATTATTTTTCAGTAAAGAGTTATAATAAAAATACTTTAGAACGCTCTTGGCCCCTAATTTGAGGGGCCAGCCCCTTTTTCTTGATATTAAATAAAAGATCTCATTAATATAAACATATTTTGTTTAATAAGTGTTCAGAAATTGTTGACCGATTTGGAGGTATCTGAACAACAGTGTTTTAAGGGCCGACCCTTAAACTCCTTACTGGGGCCATAAACCATAAATTTTAAGGTCCAATGTTCTTAAGAACATTATTTTAAGCAACTTTTATTCAACATTGCCTTTCAAAATATTTCTCCTTTTGAAGATATTAATGATCAAAGTTTTGGTCTTTTGGCCCCTTGAAACCCCTTATTACGTAACAAATGTTTAAAATAAGGTACTGTGTAGATAAACAACTGTACAATGAACATTTTTGCTTCTATAATTAATAACAAATTATTGCTCAGTAAAGAGTTAAAAATAAAAAACTTTAGAGCCCTCCTGGCCCCTAATTAAAGGGGCCAGCCCCTTTTTATTAAAACAAAACAAAAGCTCGTGTAAATCCTAACAACTTTTGCATTACATGTTTTAACAAATTATCTACAGGTTAATAGATATTTTGCAAAACGTGTTAAAATTTTGCCAAAAATTTTGGTGCTAATTTTCGACCTCGGGCGAGCTTCGGCGCCGTGCGCATTTTCCACAATGTCAAATACAGAGGATCATCTACAGACATCCACCTACATATTCCTGAAAGTTTCACGTTTCTATACCCCTTAGTTTCGGAGGAGTTACGTGGACAAAATGGCCCTTAAAAATTCACAAAATCTTCAAAATCTCAAACCGGAAGTGACGTCATCAGCTCAAAATTTTATAATCGCAAGCACGTGTTAGATTCTATCAGTCCTGTAAATTTGGTGAAAATCGACCAAATAGTTTTTGAGTTATAGCTCTCGAAAAATGTCAGAGGAAAAATAATATAAAATAATAATAAAAAGAAACCGTAGAATAACAAGAGGGTCTTCCGTTGGAAACGGAAGACCCTAATAATAAACTAGAGCAAAGCTCGTTGCAAAGCAACGAGTGGGTCTTCCGTTAATGTCGAAAGAAAAGCTAAAAGTTCCTGTAAGAAGCAGAGCTCTAAAACCAATACCAGGAGTAATTAAAACAAAAAGATATAAAAAATCGAATAATTCTTGGTACGACTTAACAAAATCCGAATGACTTTAAGTACGAATTAACCAAAACCTTAACGGTTTCAAGAACGACCTAACAAAAAAATCCGAATGTGTTTAAGAACGACTTAACAAATATCGAATCATTCTAGGTACGAGTTAATTTAACTTTGAACAAAAAACTATTTTCTTAAACACGAATGTTGAAACAAAATTTCCGGAAAAATCAATTTTTAAACCCCTATATCTCTGTAATGCATCGTCCGATTTTGAAACGGATTTCAGATTTAAATTAAGCTTAATAAGTTGAACATTTTTGCTTCAATAGTATATAACAAAATATTTTTCAGTAAATAGTTATTATTAAAAGACTTCGTAGCCCTCCTGGCCCCTTAATTTCAGGGCCTAGCCCCTTTTTCTTGATATCAAATGAAAGGTCTTGCAAAAATAAACATATTTTGTTCAACAACTGTTCACAAATTGTTTACCGTTCTAGAGATATCTGAACAAATGTGTTTTAGGGGCCGACCCTTAAACTCCTTAATGGGGCCAAAAACCAAAAATTTAAAGGCAGCATAAGGTTCACAACATTATTTTGAGCAACTTTTCTTCTACAATGCTTTACAAAATATTTCTCCTTTTTCAGATATAAATGATCAAAGTTTTGGATTTCTGGCCCCTTAAAACCCTTAATTACGTAACATATGATTTCAGTATGGTACTATGTAGATAAACAGCTGCACAATAAACATTTTTGCTTCTATAATTGATAACAAATTATTTTTCAGTAAAGAGTTATTAATAAAATTCGTTAGAGCCCTCTTGGCCCCTTATGTAAGGGGCCAGCCCCTTTTTTATGATATCAAATGAAAGAGCGTGTAAATCTAAACAACTTTTGCATTACATGTCTTAACAAAATATTTACACATTCAGAAATAATTTAGAAAATGTGCAAAAATTTCGTGAAAAAATTTGGTGCCAATTTTCGAGCTCGGGCGAGCTTCGGCGCCTTGCGCATTTTCCTCAATATCAAACCCAGAGAATCATCTACAGACATTCATCTACTATCCCTGAAAGTTTCATGTTTTTATCTTTATTAGTTTTGGAGGAGTTAGGTGGACAAAATGGTTCTTTAAAATTCACTAAACCCTCAAAATCTCAAACCGGAAGTGACGTCATCAGCCCAAAATTTAACAACCTCAAGTACTTTTGATGTTCTATCTGTCCTGCAAATTTTATGCAAATCGGTCCAGTAGTTCACGAGTAATAGCGTCCGAAAAAAGTCAGAAAAAAAATAATAATAACTAGAGCAAAGCTCGTTGCAAAGCAACGAGTGGGTCTTCCGTTAATGTCGAAAGTAAAGCTAGTAATTCCTGTAAGAAGCAGAATTCTTAAACCAATATACATGAAAACCTAAAAAAAAAATCGAATTATTCTTGGTACGAGTTAACAAAATCCGAATGATTCTAAGTACGAATTAACAAAAACCTTATCAATATCAAGAACGACTTTGCAAATAAAAATCCGAATGTGTTTAAGTACATTTAACAATCATCGAATTATTTTAGGTACGAGTTAATTTAACTTTGAACATAACACTATTTTCTAAACCAAGAATGTGGAATCAAAATTTCCGGAAAAATCAATTTTTCAAACCCCCTATATCTCTGTAATGCATCGGCCGATTTTAAAACGGATTTCAGATTAAAATTAAGCCTTATGAGTTTAGCATTTTTGCTTCTATAGTTATTTACAAATTATTTTTAAGTAAAAAGTTATTATTTAAAGACTTTGTAGCCCTCCTGGCCCCTAATTTGAGGGGTCAGCCCCCTTTTCTTGATATCAAATGAAAGGTCTCGCAAATATAAACATATTTTGTTCAACAACTGTTCACGAATTGTTAACCGTTCTAGAGATATCTGAACAACTGTGTTTTAGGGGCCGACCCTTAAACTCCTTACTGGGGCCACCAACAAAAAAGTTTTAGGTATTATATTATTAAAAACATTATTTTGAGCAACTTTTCTTCTACAATGCTTTTCAAAATATTTCTCCTTTTCTAGCTATTACTGATCAGAGTTTTGGTCTTCTGGCCACTTGAACGCCCTAATTACGTAACATATGACTTAGGTATGGTACTGTATAGATAAATAACCGTACAAAGAATTTTTTTGCTTCTATAATATATAGCAAATTATTTTTCAGTAAAAAGTTATTATTAATAGACTTAAGAGCCCTCTTGGTCCCTAATTTAAGGGGCCAGCCCTTTTTTCTTGATATCAAATGAAAGATCTCACAAATATAAACGTATTTTGTTCAATAAGTGTTCAGGAATTGTTGACCGTTCTAGAGATATCTGAACTAATGTGTTTTAGGGGCCGACCCTTAAACTCCTTACTGGGGCCACCAACAAATTTATTTAGGTTGCATATTATTGAGAACATTTTTTAAAGAATTTTTTGTTCTACAATGCTTTTCAAAATATTTCTCTTTTTCTAGATATTAATAATCAAAGTTTTGGACTTCTGGCCCCTTGAAACCCCTAATTACGTAACATATGATTAAGGTGTGGTACTATATAGATAAACAGTTGTACAATAAACATTTTTGCTTCTATAATTGATAACAAATTATTGTTCAGTAAAGAGTTATTGCAAAAAGACTTTAGAGCCCTCTTGGCCCCTAATTTGAGGGGCCAGCCCCTTTTTCTTGATATCAAATGAAAGCCCGTGAAAATAGAAACAACTTTTACATTACATGTTTTAACAAAATATTTACAGGTTTAAAAAAATTTCAGAAAATGTGCAAAATTTTTGTAAAAAAAATTGGTGTCAATTTTCGACCTCAGGCGAGCTTTAACGCCTTGCGTATTATCCATATTATAAAACAATGCGGTACATCTACAGACTTTCATCTACAATTCCTGAAAATTTCAACTTTCTATCATGAATAGTTTCAGAGGAGTTGCGTGGACAAAATGACCCTTAAAATTTCATTAAATCGTCAATATCTTAAACCGGAAGTGACGTCATCAAAAAATTTAACTAAAAACATTTGTCCCCTCCGATACTGTATAAGTCCTGAAAATTTGGTGCAAATCGGATGAATAGTTTTCGAGAAATAAAGCTTTAAAGAAGGCAGAAAAAGAATATTAAGAATAACAATAATAATAGAAAGAAACAGTAGAATAACAAGAGGGTCTTCCGTTGGAAACGGAAGACCCTAATAAAAATAATCAATAGAATAACAAGAGGGTCTTCCGTTGGAAACGGAAGACCCTAAAAAAAACAATAGAATAACAAGAGGGTCTTCCGTTGGAAACGGAAGACCCTAATAATAGGGAAGAAGAACCGAAGAATAACAATAAGGTCTTCCGTTGGAAACGGAAGACCTTAAAAATAAGAATAATCTTAATCTGCACAATAATATAAAGGTCTTCCGTTTCCAACGGAAGACCTTAATGATCCACATTACACAGTAACATACCGGTATGAGTTGTTTATATATTTAGAAAATTCTTTCACTCTTCACTGCACAGAAGAAATGTTGAAACTTAGTGATAAGTCGTGATAACTGAGTGTTTGACAACAAATTCACATTCGAAATGAAATAAAAAGACACAGCAAGCTTAGAACTGATCGGTCTTCAAAATAAATGCAAATCGAAGATTATGACAACGTTATTTATTTACGGAAAATCTCTCGGGTCAGTTATTTAATTTCGATGCATTTTGTACAAATCAATAAGCAGTGTTACTCAACATGAATATAAATTTCTGTAAATGATCAAATCAAGAATGGCGGTTGTAGTTTGAAACCCGTCAATGTCTTATCTACATTTAAAGATTTTTTTTCAATTTCCCAAACTAAATGTAAATGCAAGGTTGGGTATGATTTTTTTTTTCAGAGCTCACTTCTGTACAAATAGCGCTCGTGCGTTTATACACGTACATCTGTCGCTATGTGAGTCACCCGAACACTTTAAAGGGAAACCAAATGCAAGGATTCATTACTCCCCTCCCACCCCTACCACCGGTTGAATATTTGTATGCATGTATACTGATATATCTAAACTGTAATTAGATAAACACTAAAACAGATAACATTTTAGAATTATATAGGTTTTATTAAAACATGGAATCGAAACTATACTTTCTATTTTATGTCCTTTTTAGTCAAACGTATATAGACTTTATATATCCTTAAACAAACTACGATGTAATTCCTTTCTTTTCTTCTTTTTTTTTTTGTATTCTTCATGTAATTTTTAAACCATCTTTTATAGATTTTTTAAATATCTTGCAAACAATCAAATTATTAATTGTGTACAATTTTGATCACTGAACGAAACGTTTAAAATTATGTTGCATTGTCGCTCTATATGCATGTAGTTCGGAACTTACCTTCTTTGCTCCACGGCAGGTGTATTTTCAATGAACAAAGCAGGAGTGGATTGTAAAGGTGTCGTATTTCTTGAAATCTTCAAACCGTGTCTTTAAAAAAGATAAATGTAATTTATGTTTAAATGCAAACTCAAGGTTAAAATTTTGCCTATAATTAAAATGAATGTTAAAATTCCTATGTCAGTTATGATCAATTCGTGAAGGTATTGTTTATAATGAACAGATTACTATCAATAATCAAGTACAAAATCTACAATGTTTCAAAGTCTACCTATGTTTTGTTTGAAACTTTAAATTCCTTAACCACTAATTATCAATTCATCAAATTATTGATAAAGATGAGTAATCACCATCAATGTCGAAAAGAAAAGATTATGCAAGGCTCTATCTTATAGCGTACGATGTGTCTCTAAATTTAGAACAATATTATTTATTCATATGAATATGAGTTTTGAAAAGGGTAGTTTACTGTTCTTTCAAAATGAAAATAAAAAAAAAATAAAATAACTAGAGCAAAGCTCGTTGCAAAGCAACGAGTGGGTCTTCCGTTAATGTCGAAAGTAAAGCTAGTAGTTCCTGTAAGAAGCAGAATTCTTAAACCAATATACATGAAAAACTAAAAAAAAATCGAATTATTCTTGGTACGAGTTAACAAAATCCGAATGATTCTAAGTACGAATTAACACAAACCTTATCAATATCAAGAACGACTTTGCAAATAACAATCCGAATGTGTTTAAGTACATTTAACAATCATCGAATTATTTTAGGTACGAGTTAATTTAACTTTGAACATAACACTATTTTCTTAACCAAGAATGTGGAATCAAAATTTCCGGAAAAATCAATTTTTTAAACCCCTATATCTCTGTAATGCATCTTTCGATTTTAAAACGGATTTCAGATTTAAATTAAGCCTTATAAGTTGAACGTTTTTGCTTCTATAGTTATTTACAAATTATTTTTCAGTAAAAAGTTATTATTTAAAGACTTTGTAGCCCTTCTGGCCCCTAATTTGAGGGGTCAGTCCCTTTTTCTTGATATCAAATGAAAGGTCTTGCAAATATAAACATATTTTGTTCAACAACTGTTCACGAATTGTTAACCGTTCTAGAGATATCTGAACAACTGTGTTTTAGGAGCCGACCCTTAAACTCCTTACTGGGGCCACCAACAAAAAAGGTTTAGGTATTATATTATTAAAAACATTATTTTAAGCAACTTTTCTTCTACAATGCTTTTTAAAATATTTCTCCTTTTCTAGCTATTACTGATCAGAGTTTTGGACATCTGGCCTCTTGAAACCCCTAATTACGTAACATATGACTTAGGCATGGTACTGTATAGATAAATAACTGTACAAAGAATATTTTTGCTTCTATAATATATAACAAATTATTTTTCAGTAAAAAGTTATTATTAATAGACTTAAGAGCCCTCTTGGTCCCGAATTTAAGGGGCCAGCCCTTTTTTCTTGATATCAAATGAAAGATCTCACAAATATAAACGTATTTTGTTCAATAAGTGTTCAGGAATTGTTGACCGTTCTAGAGATATCTGAACTAATGTGTTTTAGGGGCCGACCCTTAAACTCCTTACTGGGGCCACCAACAAATTTTTTTAGGTTGCATATTATTGAGAACATTATTTTAAGCATTTTTTGTTCTACAATGCTTTTCAAAATATTTCTCTTTTTCTAGATATTAATAATCAAAGTTTTGGACTTCTGGCCCCTTGAAACCCCTAATTACGTAACATGTGATTAAGGTGTGGTACTATATAGATAAACAGTTGTACAATAAACATTTTTGCTTCTATAATTGATAACAAATTATTGTTCAGTAAAGAGTTATTGCAAAAAGACTTTAGAGCCCTCTTGGCCCCTAATTTGAGGGGCCAGCCCCTTTTTCTTGATATCAAATGAAAGCCCGTGAAAATAGAAACAACTTTTACATTACATGTTTTAACAAAATATTTACAGGTTTAAAAAAATTTCAGAAAATGTGCAAAATTTTTGTAAAAAAAATTGGTGTCAATTTTCGACCTCAGGCGAGCTTTAACGCCTTGCGTATTATCCATATTATAAAACAATGCGGTACATCTACAGACTTTCATCTACAATCCCTGAAAATTTCAACTTTCTATCGTGCATAGTTTCAGAGGAGTTGCGTGGACAAAATGACCCTTAAAATTTCATTAAATCGTCAATATCTTAAACCGGAAGTGACGTCATCAAAAAATTTAACTAAAAACATTTGTCCCCTCCGATACTGTATAAGTCCTGAAAATTTGGTCCAAATCGGATGAATAGTTTTCGAGAAATAAAGCTTTAAAGAAGGCAGAAAAAGAATATTAAGAATAATAATAATAATAGAAAGAAACAGTAGAATAACAAGAGGGTCTTCCGTTGGAAACGGAAGACCCTAAATATTGGAAATTATAAAACTAGAAAATTTATGAATCACTATCGGAAAACATACATGTAATTACAAATACATGGTCGAGCATTTTTTAAATTCAGATCTTATTTCAGTAGAAAAGGCGTTCGTGCGTTTATACATGTACACCTGTCTTTATGAGTCATCCTTACACAAAGGTAACTGACGTTAAAAATGTTTCTTTTTATAATATGATAATTTCATCTAGTATTATAATAAATAATGTCTTTATAGTAGAGAAAATAATCTTGCCATAAAAGAAATATTTTTACGTCAGGTGACTTTGTCCGTACACTGTAAAAGAGAACCCCAAAGATCAGTGACCCCCCCCCCCCCCCGCCCCACCGCAACAGATGTGTAATATTGATAGCCGGATACAATTAGATAATGTGTATTTAAAAAAAATTGTAACGAGTTATATATAAAATTTAATCAAAACATATTTGTTTATACGGCGGATTTCTGATTGATGCTTGATAAAATATATTAATTGTTGCAGGTTTACCTCAAGGTCAGTTTATCTTTTCTTATGGGTAACAGTTGTCAGTTGTCACAATGCAGTCTAGTCTATTGAAATCGGTGCACATTGAAGGTGTCCGATTTCATTAATCTATAGAAGGTGTCCTCAAATAGATACACGACAACGACTTTACCAAATCATTGTAAATGTTAAAAATGACTATCAATGTATATTAAGCTAGAAAATCTACACTACATGTTTCTAAATTAGAAAATTCTTTGTACAATGTTTTTTATCTGATAAAAAGCACGTTGAAAATAGACATATAAGCACTAGAATTCATCAATCAATAATGTTGGCATACAAGTGCGATATATACGTGTACTTAAAAATTATTTTCAATTAATGTATTTCTTTAAAAAACTGTGCAAGAGACGTTGAGGGTTGGGATCAGATGGGCTTTAAAGACAACAAACAGGAGGTATTTTCCCGTTTCCTTTTTCATGTTTTTTTTTTAAATTAAAAAATGACTTGCATTACTCGGGTTTTCACAATTATGCAGTTTTATGATGTATACATGTACATTTTGGGGAAACTTTTCGAAACATTTACCATAACTAATGTGTAAATCGATATCATCATCTATACGCATAATACGTCATAATACGTCATTGTTTTTGCATAACTACTGCGTAGCGACTGCACATTCGCTCGTTATTTCATTAACTCAACTATTGAATTTCAAGCCATTTTCGTCGATAATGATTTTTTCCTAAATATAAAATTATTTTAGGGAGTAAACAACGGATGAGTAGAAGAGTACTTAAAACAGAACCATTCAGACCCCATAATGTACACTCCTCTGGGAGAGTGCTTAAAGGTATTGTAAGTAGAACAACCAGCAACACCTTAAGATAGCAAAAAAACCAACATGGAAAGAAGTTGTAGATGTTGTAAAAAGAGCAAGATTCCGATCAGCTCTTGGATCTAGCGGAATTCCGTACAAAGTGGTCAAAAGTTGCCCAAGCTATTGCGTCGACTATGGTTATGGGGATGAAAAGAATCATCGAAAGAGGGCAGCAAGATAAGTCAGTTAAAATCAGTATCGTTCCTAAGTGTAAAGGGACAAATATTTCGTTTTTTGCTGTACTAGCAAGAAGACTTACAGCATATATGATCAACAATGGCTACATTAATACTTTGAACAGTGCGAAACGGAGGGGTCCCCGAATTCCCAAGATCCCTAGAACCTATCAGTGCAATACCACAGCTGAACAGAAATGCAAGAATAAATCATGGAGACCTAACAGCAGTTTGCCTAGTCTTGACAAATGCTCATAAATCATAAATCCGTCCTGCACTCATTCATCATGAAAGCCAGGTAGCACTACCATGTACCAGACAAAATCCAAGAAATCATCAAAAGCTACTTTGACAACATATTTCTCAGATTCACTATAGGCAGTTCACAACAGAAAGACAGAGGCTAAAAAGAGGAATAACAACTGGTTGCACCATATTTCAGTCATCTTATTCGTGATGTGGATGAATTCGATCATCAGCTCTGTAGAGTGAGAAACAAAGGGTCCCAAGACATAATCTGGAATAAGACTACCAGCAAACAGGGGCTTTGTAGTTTATATACCAACCATAACCATAAAAGCACATCAGACCTGTTTGGTATTTGATGCTCTTGATGAGACATTAAGGTGGACTAGAATTAAGGAATATAAGGAATCATTCTTTGAGTATTATGCGGTGATAATTTTGGTCGGGGCGTTGTCAAATCCAATAAAGCCCGATGGGCTTTATGATCATCCTTGGTATAGAAAAAAGCAAGGTTTCAAATGTCAGGCTAGTTCTCACGATAAAAACTCGAAAGACGAGAAGATGCGGAAAGCCGGAATGGAAATAAGATTAGGAAAAGAAGTTAAAGAGTGGAATGTGAAGTGGTCAGCCAGCATTGCAGTCCGTCAGGCAAAAAGCAGGATGAAACATGCAGACATAGTTAACACAGTTGCAGAGCCGGGGGAAGCAAGGACTAGTGAGTATAGCCACAAAAAAGTTGGAAGAAAAATAACAACACCGAGAAAGATGACATAAGGTCTAGATCGATAGAAATACGCCAAATCGAAGGCAAATGGAAAAGATAACAACAGAGATGAAGGAAGCTGAAAGGGGAAGAGATTGGATTAAACCATACCGTGTTTAGTCAGTGAATGACCTACTATCGTCACCAACTATAGACAGTCTATACAAGTGGGCCTAAATGAAATGAACTGTGAGCTTTGTGGAAAAAGAGGCACTTTAAAGCATGTCATGTCATCTTGTATATATATATTAGCGAGCGAAGCGAGCTCTAAGAACCAGTGCGCGCGGGAAAAAGAACGAGCTAAACCTACAGATTCATCAAGAAAAAATTTGTGTCTATGTCCCATAGTGCTCTCTAATGTTTTTCACGTGGTGCTATGCCATAAATGGCTAAAATTTAACTTGTAATTAACGGTGCCTTGAGGTTTGAAGACACGTTTTGAGTAGCGCACAAGCTTTCGTGAGACCCAAGAGATTTTTATGTGCTTCCATTCTTTCGTATATGAGTCGAGATACGTAAACAAATGAATATACATTTGAACGTGTGACGTCAGAGTGATCTCGCGCTAGTTTTCCCGGGATAAATTTAGAGGTAGATCAAACATCCTGTAATGCGTGTTCTATAGCTATTTAAGAAATGAACTCAATGTCTACCCAAGTTATACTCGTATAACCTGGGTTGGGGCAGTTTACGCTTTATAATCCGCGAAGCGGATTATAAAAAAGCGTAAACTGCTCCAACCCAGGTTATACGAGTATAACTTGGGTAAATATTGAGTTCATTTCTTATAATTTAATTTTCTGTGATTTACTGTACAAATTGAGTGCGTTTTACTTTTAAAAATGATATTAATCTGTTCAAAATTCAAACGTAACGTCAAGCGGATCAATACGTTTTTGATGTTGGTGCATTGTGACGTGTCTTGTGACGTGCTAACCAGGTTATACAAATTTAACAACATTTTTCTATCCAATCAAATGCCGCGTTACAATCAGAATTAAATTATTTCAGTATAAACGTCGATACCTGCCCTAGATGATTTGTGGGGTTTTTCTTTAGTGTTTTTTTTTTATTTTGATAGAGAGATTATATAATTATATATACAGGAAAGAGTTAATCTAATTTTTTCGTGCATGAACAATAAGTATAAGTAGGGAGGAAATTAAAAAAAAATTAAAACGTCATTTTGAACTAAATAATAAAGAATGCAGAGAAAAAAATAAACAGTTAAAAAAATATATGCTGATATTGCATATTTTCTAACCATTAATTTGGAAAATGGGAAATTACACACCTATACAAACGGGGACCGGGGCACGGATACAACGTATGCCAAAATAAACAAATTTCAGTAAAAAAAAATGTGAATCAGGAATAAAAAAAAAATGAAAGTCAGATAACAACAAGGTACAAAAGAAAAATAATACATATGTACTGTATTTACACTTTTGACTAAATTAAGCACAAATTACATTTTACAGACTGATCAATTTTCTCCAAAAGTAAAGAACGGTTTTAGAGGAAGCAAGTCTATGTATTTTGTAGGAATTTTTTAAAATTTAGAAATATGATATAATTCTCTCTCTCTATCTAAAAAAAAAATTCCTTTGATGTTAAATGATAATTAACTGTCAAAATATCACTAAGTTGACAATGATGCAAGTCAATGTAATTCTTGCTGCGCTCGCCACAACGGTAGCACCGTAAAACATATTATCTCTTTAACACAGGGCATGGAGATATATATGGAGGTTATTTTCCGCAAAACGGAAATTCTTCTTCTTCTTCAAAATTGGTGGCTTAATTGACTCTAAATCTTTTAAAATATTCGATAGTTTATTATTTCTTTTCAAATTTAAGTTAAAAAAATCCGCTTAAAAGACTTCATATTTGTCCTATATATTTGTCGCGAAGCGACCTATTAAAGGAACAACTTGTTTTCTTTGTCTCAAGCACTTTTGTGACTACGATCTTTTACAAGCATAAAAAAGATTTTCATGTTTGCCGCACGACAAAACAAGAATTTTCTCGAAAAGAAAGATGTCTGGTGATAATGGTCCGAAGTATACGTTCCAGTTTTTGGATGGAAGAAAATTTCCCTCAATCGATACGAAAGAGAACAAAGAACTCTTCTTGAAATGGTTTGTACAGCATTGTTGCTAGAGACGCTCATTCATATTGAATTGTCGCGAATACGTTCTTTATGAAGAAAGTTTCTTTTAAATTAAAGAAACACAGAATTTTCAATTTTGCTTTTTTTTTATATTCAATTTTTCATAACACTTTCCATGTAAAACATGAGTAATATATTTGTAAAAATGTACGTATTTTAAAACTATTTTAGGACTATACTTAGATAGAGTATATGAGCCTATACATGTATAGTAGCTTCCTATCATATCGCGGGTTCTATGGTATCGCGGTATTTCTGATTACGTATAGTAGCACGCGCTGAAATTGACATTTGACGTCGGGATATTTTTAGACATAGTAAACAGAGACACACTGAACATCACTGAGGTATATGATGGAGGAAACTCACAATAATATAGTTTCTGGAAATAAATGCATATTAATAGATTTTTTAACAAATTAATTTAACTACCGCGATATCATAGGTCCGGCTCATATATCATTTTGATATCCATGCCCCAAATTTTAGGGATAAACTCTAGACGTTCCAAACCTACTCTCCTAGCACTGTGTGTGACCAACATGCTGTAATCACTTGGCCATCTTATGCGATGATCGACAAGCTGAATCGTCACATACATGTACTCTGCGCAGTCCTTGAGATAGGAGTAAAATATACTTGAAAGTCAATTTGTTAATGGATCATAAGCATTGCATTTGAAATATAGAACATATTAGGGAAGAAAAATATTGCATTTTACTCTGACTGCTCAACATGGGAAATTAATTTACAAAACACAAAGAAATACAATAAATTAAAGCTTCAACAACCCCCCCCCACCTAGGATTGAACTCAGGAACAGCAGAACCTACTTTCTTACTCTTAGCAGTATATAAATTATAAATGTAATTCTTTTTCCTAGGTCTATGAAAGGGAGACTGTGTGTACAAATGTTCAGTTTTGACCAGCCATTTCAATCCTACCAAAAAGATGACTTTGCAAAGGTAATATAAAAAGCAGACTTGAAGATTAAAATGTTCATGCAATATGTGTTTTGCGATATCGGGACAAATGATCAATCTATACATTCACTTACAAGCAGATAAGGGGTGAAATCTTGCCATGGATTGAAGATTCTCTATATTGATTGTTATCACATTGATATGACCTATCCCGTTATTTTTCTTATTTTTCATAAAAATTATGATCAATTCAACAGGATTTTATGAAGGATCCAAATGTGATTTCTAATTTACGGATGATATCAGGAGACAAATGGACAGTTGTTGGTATGTTAACTACACATTTCTATAAGTATACAAATACAAATATTTTATTGGCACAAACACAATAAAAATTATTACAATTATTGGCAAAGGCCCAATATATGCATAAACAGAAGTATTGTGTTTATTACATATCAGTTTGAAAGATAAAAATGTGATAGTTATATATGTATATAAACTTTTACACATTCACTTGTAATTTCTGTCCGATATTAAATACTGATAGTTCTTTCTTATGCATTAATTCAATAAATTAGCAATATTTTGAATACAGTTAGTGTTCTATGTGTTACATTAATTAATAGCAATTCATTTTTTTGGTCATTGATAATATTCAATCTTTCTGACGTCTGTATGATCAAGTCACAATCTTACAGTCATAAATGCACAATATATTCAGAATATGTAAGATAACTTTTCCTAACACATTTTCCAGGCATTCCAGCTACAAGTGTCACTGCTGAACCTGTGCCCTGTTCCGTCTTGTCCATGACATTCTTTGACAGACTGACAGAGAACAATGTCGTCAGAGAGTCTGGGCACATCAGTAAATGTTTTGATGAGTTCTGTGGAGAGTTCACAATCTCAGATGAGTTGAGAAAAGTAAGATCTAAGATATATATATATATATACAGATATACAGTTAAAACACACAGTGAACTCACTTATATTGAATTCATGCATGCTTTGATCAAAGTCAGTTTCATTCCCCCAAATCATAAATGGTATGAAAAGCCTACCAGATATAACTTATTATTATTATAATTTATTAATTATTTAAGTTTAAAAGGAATCAAAATTGTTTTTCCTTGCACCTTACTATAAGCCTGTTTCATTGTAGTACCCTGCACTCAGCCTGTTTGACTTGCATAATTTTAGTCACAATACACTAGAATTAATAGACCACACTATGAATTTTAAAACTGTTTTACAACTTTATTTCCAGATGCTGCTGATTGATGACTCTGATAACTACTGTTTGTATAGTGATTCAGAGAGAGATGAATTTTTGTTTCGGATCTTTTTCCACATTTGTCTGGGTGGCCGCTTCAACCAGTATGAAGATGAAATACAGCCCTATCTAGATGTCACCAAACAGGTCTACAAAGATCTCATCAGGTAAACATAGGTCTCATGATACCGGTACATTTATTTCTTGTTCTAAAAAAAAATTGCTTTAAAATATTAGATATATTGATATTTTGTGAAACTTCATCACTCAATACACCTTCAGTTCAAACTAGAACTGTCCTAATGGGACTAATACCCCCGCAAGGCTAATTTCAAATGGGACAAATAATTGAATTGTATAATAAAGGTTTGCAACACATAAATAAAAAAAAATTCTAGTATTGTAAAAAACTAAATTAGTTAACAAAGAAAAATTAAAATCAAAATTTTCAAAACTTCACTGTAAATACATATGTATAACAGTAATACATTTACAAATTTATGTATCTGGTGATATTTTTTTATTTCATTGTTTTAAAGAAAAACCAACAAAGTGACAATAACCCCTCCCTTTGCAGTAAATGAAAATAGCCAAGCAATGCTCTTCTGTTGATAACACTTTGAATATCTTTCTAATCAGGGTCTTGACAGATGCAATTAGTTGTTTCAAATTTTCCTCACTTTCTCCTATGGTACAATGCAACTCCATATCAGAAAATTGATCCCATAGGACTATGATTTTCTTTGATGAGCTTGTTAAATTGGATAAACTCCCAAAACATTACCATAATTACCATACTATGTAAAAATATGAAAAAAAGAAAATTTAATATTACAAACAATTTTAAAATTGCCAAAACACTACAATCATATCAGTAATTTTGAATTTCATTTAAATTAATGCCCTATAGGGTCACTTCATCAATTTACTTGACTAATAAATTTAAACAGCTTCTGAAAATAGTTAACTTCTTTATTAATAATGATATTATTTATTTCCTTATAATGATAGAAACTTTTGGTTTACATGAAGCAGTAAAAAATAACCCCAAAACCACTGCCCATTTTACAGATTATCAATTTTCCCTAAACCCATGCTCCATCTAAACCATGGCTCAGATAATGGCCCCCTTGGGACAACTGAATTCTGCCACACTTGTCTTTGATGTTCTTATTAGCTCCTAAGAATTTATCAATGACAAACAAAAATTTTGCATTGTCAGTTGATAAAATACATATAAAAAATAAATTAAGTTAAGAAATAAAGACAAAAAACCTCCATTTGGATGTATTAATATAAATATATTTTAGAGTGTTTACTATTAATTAATTAATAAAGTCTGTAAGGATTACCTCCCTTACTTTTCAACATCAGTGTACAATATATAGAATAAGGAAAATGAAAACTGTCATAAAATCATTAAATCTTGTCTGATCTTTAAAAAAAATTGCAGGTGCACATCTTCAGATGGTGTTCAACATATGTACAAATTTTCAGACTGTTCCATGCAGTAGTAAAAAATTCTATAGTGGGGACAAAGTTGCGTCTACAGACAGACGGACAGACGGACGGACGGACAGACAGACGGACGGACAGACAGACGGACAGGGTGAAACCAATATACCCCCCTAAACTTCGTTTGCGGGGGTATAATAACTTTTCAGACTATTTTTAATCGGAACAGGTTGTTTAAGCAGCTGCGATGATGATCCAATTTTATATCATTGTATGGATGCTGTAATACAATGGTTTTATTTCAAATATGTAGTTTTCCTGATTGCTGTAAGCAAATTTTCTATTAAATTTCCAATTAACTGCCACAAATTGTGGTATGGTATGGTGTATTGTATTATAACAAATTGATCCAACTTGAATAGCTCCTTATTTTTGTGTTAAGGTCTTTCGATTGTCGCATGACGTCATCGGGAGCATTCCGGACTATTTTACCGTTATCGGCTTTAATATTATTGTAATATGATTCATGGTTTTGGCAATATATCTTCATTTTCAGTTGTATTTCAACACATTTTAAGTTATTTTAAGTGAAATGACTATCATAATGAACAATTTAGATAGTTGTTTTAGATGGAATCTCAGAATTTAATGAAAAACTGATAAAACTGAATAAGGCAGTAATGTACATACACCATATTTCAACATTTTTTACCTGGCAAGGTAATAATTTCTTTGCATATTTCAATAGGATAGATAATGAATAACAAATGTACCAATTTTGAGTGGATTTGAACCATTATTTAAAAAGTTTTAGACATTTTAAGATGCTAAACTGTATTTTTTCGAGGTTGAAAAATTGAATCAAAATGTACTGTAAATGTCATAATATACATTCTTGCACGTTTTAATGGCCTTGAATTGTTAATAAAAACATGAAAAAAGGATTGTGATTAATTTCAGGAAATATTTTCTTTTATATATGATATCAGCAAAGAATTTATGCGATGTATAATTGGGGAGCAGTCGTCGGTATAATTGCTCTGTTAGTGTATCTGTGTTAACTCATACAACATGAAAAATATATTTGCAACATATCTAGATTTTAGTTCAATTTGATTGTGTACATATTGATCTTCAAATTTAAACAACAATTACATTGATTAAACCATAAAAGCATCAAGGGTGGAGAAACCTTAAAAGTAATAGGTTTATTATGAGTTATATGTCTGACATATAGTATTAGTGTTTGCTCTAATGTAGTAAATATAATCATTAATATACTTGTACAATTTGATAATTCTATTGCATTTTTTCTTCAATTAGTGTTCAGAAAAATCCAGAAACTAAAGAACTTAGTATTGTATCCTGTGTGTTCAAACTCACTGCAAAAGTAAGAACTGTATATACATGTACATTGTACTAGTATTAAAAAATTATTAAATTAAAAGTTAAATGGTTTCAAACTACCATTTGTTATTACCACATATCCTTCATAGCGATAAAAATATTCTGACATTGAAATTTTTTTTTTCAATATTTTTTAAGACATTAAAATGCATTTAATTGATATTTCTCTTGCCAGGATGGAGACAGTATGTTTTATCCAGCCAAGATGGAACATGAAAACACATTCTCCTATCTTGTGGTGGACCCTATAAAAAGGACAGCAACTGTGTTTTATCACAATTTTGGTGCAAGTGAATTTGAGTGATATGTTGTATTTAAGAATTGATTTAATTTTCAACAAATGTGATGCAATTGTTGCTCAATCTAAGCAACTTGGAGGTTCTTCATTTCCGTGTATTCAGTCTGGAGGTTCAAAAATTCTTGAAAATTTCTGTATTAACAGACACACTGGGCAGACTCGCAAATTACTGCTTTGTATTCTCTCAATTCCTTGTCAGTTGCAATATTCTGTTTTATTAAATGATAAAAGAACTAAAAAAAGAAAGAATAGTTTTGTAACCAATTTATGATTTTATTAAATACATATATATAAACACACTAATATTGTTTATTTTTTTGCCTGATTGCAGATCCTATTGTCATTTGTATGATTTTTTGTTCACTCTCCCTTAAATTCAAAAGATTTTGGTTAGAAAGATGTTCAAAAGATAGATCACAATCAAACTGCTTCTTAAAGCTCTCCAAAAATGGCCAAAATGCATCTTGAACTTTGACCTCTTCTTCCAGTTCCTCAGTAAGGGAAGTAACTCCTTTGTCCTCTATTCCACATGGCACAATGTGTTTATACCAGTCAAGATCTGTGTTGCAGTTTAGGGATATTCCATGAGTTGTTATAAAGCGACTCCCATGAATTCCTTGAGGAAATGAAAGAACATATTTTAAAATGCATTTACCTGCAAATGTTATAATGGGTTACACTTTAGAAATAACAATAATTACAATAATAATAAGCCACTGCATCAAGCCAAAAAAAACCCATAAAAAAATCCTAATTTGGAGGGGGGCTATGTCATTTTGTTGATTTACATGGTCCCAAAAATGTTGTGGTGATTGTAAGGAGTAACCAAAAAATTTGAAACACATATTCCTATCACACTTGTTTTAGGTACATGGAATGTACGTATACCTATAGCTCCAATTTTTCGGTCCTCTATCCACACTCCAGTTTCTTGGTCAGCATTTGCCTTCAAACCAAACTTTCTACACGTATCAATCATGGTCTTCTCCAAGGCACACACGTACCACTTCATGCTTGGCTTGAAATTTTTCAAATTGATGATTGGGTATGCGACTAATTGTCCTGGGCCATGATATGTAATAAGGCCTCCTCTATCTGTACGGACAAAGTCTGCTCCAGTCGCTAGCAGTTTTTTCTCAGTTTCTTCATCATAATTCTTGCTGCGGATCCCAATTGTGTACACAGGGTCATGTTCAACTAACAAAAGAGTGTCTCTCGCTGATTGTATTTTACCATGGAGGGAGTCAATATGATTCTGTTTGTAATTTTTCTGGACTATTTCTGCCTCCTTAAATCCCATGCGACCAAGATTTACAACTTGAACAAGACGAGAGGCTTTATTCATTTTCGTGATTTCAATTGCGTTTCTATGCTAGTTGTAAACGTACATTTTATGTTGGCGCTTGGGTAGCTGCAGGTAGAAATCTACGTTAAACTTAAAAAACCATGGTAACCAGCTCCTTGTATAACGTTATCTGAAATGAAATGTAAAAAAATGAATTATAAATCAATAATATTGCCACAGTAAAGAAGACACTTACAATGTATTAACCCACCCTAAAAGAAAAAAAACTAAACATACCTTTAGCTTTCTATATACAAAATTATTCAAATATTATAAAGCATTGGACACTGAACATTTGAGTCAAAGCAAAAATGAAAGTAGAAGTACGAAAATCCTGGTTAACCCGTACATATAATGAAAACTTTTATATTGGTTTATTTTGTTCAAGGTCTACAGTGTATTCGTTTCTTTTTACAGTCTTTTTGATATAATCTTTAAAAATGATATTAATATTTAATTGATGATTTTATTTCTGGCACGCTGCTAGTACAAGTTATCTTTTTTTCTTTACCAAAAAGATCATCCAATCAAAATCATCGTATGATTTAAACAGCGCCATTTTCAAAGGAATAAGCCAACAATGGCGACGGATTCCAAGCCTCTCGAGGCTTCAAAGAAGGATGACGGTATAATTGTATTTCCTTGTTTCCTTGTTGTTGTAGTCTTAATCCATACGATCCATATGTTTTGATAAACAAAATGAAATCAATAGTGTCGCTCGAAACTCTCTTCTCTGCATGTCACGTTTGCATTCTTTGAATTCCACTTTTGGTATGGTTCTATCACACAGTACCTTTCTAAAGCTCTTTTATGTTCATAACATATTGGAAAGTTTAAGCAGTATTCGCAGGGGTAGTTTTATTAAGATAATCGCGTGCATGTGTTAATTGTGTCAAAAATTAGCAGACTGCAGTGATAACGGCGTCTGGTGTGTTCTCATGATCAACGAGCGCTCATTCATCCATGAACCTCACCTTTGTGTTTTTATTTAAAATCTTTGTCTACAACTGTGCTAAAAACCACAATCATCATACCAGTTTCTTTTTTTTTTATTAAGTATCAAAATCCTACCATTCATTGTTGTGTATTTATTTGAAACCATATCCACAAAAATTTGTTAATATGTTTTACGGTGCGACCGTTGGGGCGAGCGCAGCAAGTGATCAAACAACGCTGATACTAAAACAAGTCCCACGGGGAAAACAAGTCCCACGTAAGTCCCACGTAAGTCCCACGGCAAATGCGGTTATATATCGATATAATTATGATTGATTATGATTAAATGTGATAAAATAATATTAATTCACACAATAAAATATTTTTATAAGCTTTTATTACGGATTTATCGACGAAAAATCAAAGATGTTGTTAAAGGTAGATAACTCGTACGTAGAATTCATACGGTAGCAGAAATCTATATGGATGGATAATTTTAATTTTCTCCAACAAAATAAAATCTAATAGCAGTAAAAAGTTGAATTTATATTCATTAATTAACACAAACTAAGTAAAAATCAGGTAAGTAGACAACTCCTACGCAGAATGCATTCGCCCGCCGAGAAAAGAGCACTCCTGCCGCTTACCTGATGAGTTATTTTAATGTATAATATTTTCTTACTTAAAATGATCATATTAATAAAAAAAAAACTATTATATCAGTCACTGAGGCTTTTATGATAAATTATAATACAGTGAAAGATTTAAGAACTAGTCTATACGAAACACACAAGCTTGAAGGAATGTACATGTGTACGCTTAAATTACCCTTGTCGAATACCTACCTATATTAATGGATATGATTTTTACATTACCTTAGTTTTTTTTTTAATCAACTGTACGAGGGTTGTTAGAAAACTTCGCGGACAGTGATTTACGGCAAAATTACTGTGAACTTTGTAGGATGGCGTATGTTTTATTAAATGACTACCATTTGAAAATAAGTATGCAAAAAATCATATGAATTAATTTTTTTTTCCAAAAGATACAGCGATTTTTACTTTGCGTGAATTAGATTTACGGAGCAACATTTCATATTTCCACGGAGTCAGGTGACGTCAAACAACTGAAAGTCAAACATGTTTCTCTTTTTCAAAGTAAACACCTTTCAGTTCCACACACTTTTTAAGACATTTAACCGATTTATAAAATGCACGTTCATACCATTATTTGTCAAGCTTTTGTATAATGCCTTTTGTGGCATATCGTAGACCATTTAGGTCCAAAAATCTCTGTCTACGCAGTTTCGACTTTAGATGAGGTAAATAAGCGAAATCTATAAGTGTAAGATCCCGGCTGTAAAGGGGGGGGGGGTGCTGCGGGGGCTAAAAAACAGTTTTTCCATCTTTAAACCTCTGTGATTCAATTTGTAAACGTTTTTCCTATAAAAATAGTAGCATTCATATAAGAACCCTTTGGTCTTCATCGGAGATTTTCCTGCGTGCACACAAAATTAAATGACGGCCCGGTGCTCCAAGATGTCCATAAATATAACAGACGTCAAAGTTTTTGACTCATTTTTCAAGCGTTGTTCGTCCAAATTCGGCGATAAAACGGTCAGAAATTCTTCAACTTAAAACTTTCATAAAATGACCCTCATAAGATATTGTGATGTCATATGAAATATCGTTTATTTTTATGCACTTCAACGGTACATTTTCTTAATAAGGAAAAATGCGTACAAAATATAAAAATTTTTAAAAAAAACCTGACATGCTCCGTGAAGCATATTCATCAAATAATTAAGCTGTATATTCTTTATGGTGCATTTAAAACAAACAAATCGTTTCATATTTCTTAGAAAATAAAAGTTAAATCTGAAAAGTTTCGCTAGTATCATGTAAATAGTCCGCTCACAAGTCAACTTGTCCGCGAACTTTTCTAATAACCCTCGTATACATGAATAAGAATTCAATAAGAATTATTGTGTTTTAAAAAAGTATACTGTTAAATATTATCATAACTTTTGCGTCTGACGCGAAAATGCGTGATCTTGATATCATTTAACTAAACCAATTAACGATTCAATAAATAACCATCAGATTATTATTAATATTAAAACGTAATAAAACCGTCCGTTCATCCAGAATATTTTTGAGGGGTATATTCAGGTTTGTTAAGGGAGGGGATCGAGGAAATTTAAGAAATTTGATTTGTTCCACGGGGGGCGGAACTCCAACTCCCCTCCCCCACCCCCGAATCCCATCTAGATTCAGCTCATGGAAAGTATGTGATCGAAAATCATCTACAAAGCCAAAGAAAAATTCTTACATCTTCTCCAAGTTTTTCAAGATGTAAACAGTTACTAACATTGTACAGAACTGATTGTGTATATACGAAAATGTGCTTGCACTTTGCTTTAAACGTATATTCTTTCTCCATATAAATTTACTAAAATTATGAATTTTGGAGAACAAATAATTATAAAATCTGGAATGCTTACACAAGTACGTTAGCCTGTTCTTTTTTCATATCTAGATCTAAGACTTTCACTGCCTAGTTCACCAAACTATATGTAAATCTTCAAGTCCTGATTTTGTTTCTAAAAACAATTATTACACACGTCATTCATAAGACTGTAGCAAAATTTTACATTGCACGATATTAATGTAACGAATGTAACAGGGTATATTTTGGTTTAAATTTTCAATGGAGGAAAAAAAAGCACCCGGTTCAATGTTTATAAACGTTGCCGACGGTAACACACATGTTTAAATGTTTACGGTTATGAATGTACTATAGAAATTATACTTAAGTTTGACTAGGTAAAACACTGATGGCTTATAATATTTTTTGATTAAGTGTTCAGTGTAAGTGTACATGAGATATATAAGGATTGAGTGTTATTCGTCTTCAATTTCATATAGATTACATATAGATTACATATAAGTTATAATTAGGTGTCAGAAACTCTGATAATTCTGTTGCATGTAGCGACCTTGCTCTATCAACGGGAATAATAAAAGTGGACTGCATAGTATTTTGAAACATAACTTTTTTGTGTTTCGTAGATCTACATGTACTCGTTCATACATGTAACTGTTATTTTTCCTAGTCACCTAAAACATTTGAGAGAGAGAGAGAGAGAGAGAGAGAGAGAGAGAGAGAGAGAGAGAGAGAGAGATATCGATGGGGTGGGGGTTGTGTACACGGTGTGCTTCACGGTCGTCTCCCAATATACAGGTAGGTAAAGGTCTATTGTTTCTTAAGCGACAAAAAACCGTTCAATTCACACAGAATATACAAGAAACTAACACGTGTATATATACACGTGTATAGGTAGAGCCAACGATCACCAATCATCTTTGGACATGTAGCCCCCCCCCCCTCCACTAGCCCCAAATATTATAGTAAAATAGTAAAGGAAATAATGAGCAAGTTATTTTGTAATTAGTACATGATTTATAGAGATAAAAGAATACATTAATCAACGTGTTCGTGTTCAGATTGTGACAATGGTCCCGCTTACTTTTTTTTTCTTTTTTTTTTTATACAAAACTCTGCGTGTAACCGTTTGAGGGAAAGTGAAGTGAATGATTGTTTGTCGTATGAAAAACATATGCACATGTCAATAAATACATGTATACAGTATACTTTAAAAAATCAATAATATTTGGTAATGCAGCCATGCATTATTCTTGCATTATTTTTGACTTTCTTTTTATCAGGGAGGTATATACTTAGTATATACGTCCCTGTTTTTATCAAATGTAAAACATTTCTCGACCTTCGATTCATTCTGTTCAGTGTGATTCATTAAAATTGTCGGAATGACATTTTGCTTTTCGAACATTTAGAATGTGAATGTTGCAGTGGAACTCTTACCGACTCGCTACAAAAATAACAAAATATGTCTATCAGTTTGAAAATGATCGATATATTGGCACAGATTTTTTGTGCATGTCCTATAGCTATTTATTTATTTTCCTACACATGCTTGATAGTTTTCTCTATACATGTATTTTAATTGTATTGAAAAAATACATGTACTAGAACAGTTAAACGCAGGTTCAACTACACACACACACACACACACACACACACACACACATATATATATATAAAAGTATTTTTCTCTCTCGATGTTTGTATGGTTTTTCCGTTCATGAAGAGAGAAAGAAAGAGAGAGAGATGGATGGAGAAGACGGAGAAAGATGAAGTGAAAGAAGGAGGGAAGACAAAGAAATCTCGAGAAAACAGCTTGATTCCTTGCTGAAAATTGACAAGCAAACAACTATATATTTATACATGTTTTCAAAACCTTCTCTTTTATCATAAGGGTTTCGAAAAATATGACGATCTCTGCTGGTTTCTATTTTTGAAACACGATTTTTCATTCATTATGTAGAAAAAAACATTTAAAACAGAGTTGGTCTAAAGACCCAAAGATCGTGGAACAGTCTCGTGAACGGTAAGCTGCCGTAGACTAGAATGTTCTTGCTGACAATAACAATTTAATAACAATACCTGTATATGTTAGTATAACTCATGAACTTCCATCAAATATTTATTTCAGTAATCATTTTTTTTTTTTTGGAGTAGATGCAAGATTTTTTCTTTGACTTTTAGGAAGATTTTCACCACTAACAGACTTTAAATGAGCTGATCTAGATGGGTTTCGGAGGATGGGGTGGAATCCCCCCCCCCTCCCGGAAAAAAAAATCAAATTTCGTAAATTTTCATCGTAAAATGACCAAAAATATGCCTCGACCCCCGACAAACCTGAATACCCCCCTACCCCCCCCCCCCCCAAAAAAAAATACGCTGAATGAACGCATGGTTCTGTCATGTTGTAAATTTTGAATTTACTGGGTGGGTGTAAATACAAAATTTCCAAAATGTGTAAATTGTGTATTTACATCCACCCAGTAAATTCAAAATTTACAACATGACAGTTCTTAGAGAGAACAGAACTAGGTCAAACTTAAAAGGAGTGATATACGGACTATATAAAACTCGTATCACCCAACTTCATGTAATATAATAAATTAATCACAGCAATAAGTAAACTTCTCTTCTGAACATAATCATAACATAATCATAAAGCAAAATGTTAACTTTATAGCCATCTGAAATAATTTACAAATAAAATGACATAACTAAATGGCAGGCGTGCATTTTAAATCGACAGTCGTAAGAATTCTGTGTTAGAGTTTTCCCTTTATTTTTAAGTCATTCGCGCTTTTTTTTCTAAATTTGCGTAAAGAAATTAATAATTTTATCTATGCATTTTTTAGTACAATGAAATAAAAGACTAACATTCAAAAAAAAAAAAAAAATAAATAAATAAATAAAATAAAAAAATTAGCAATTAGTTGTTTAGATTATGGATTCTGCGTAAATTTTTTTTTTTACATGATTTTTACTAATTTAGTGAGTGTTAATCAATAAATGTGGTATTTTTATCAATATTAATATGATCATTTTTTAAGTTAGAAAATAAAAGTAAAACATTAAGATCGCCCATCAGGTAAGCGGCAGGTGTGCTCTTTTCTCGGCGGGCGAATGCATTCTGCGTAGTTGTCTACTTACCCAATTACTTTTACTTAGTTTGTGTTATTTAATGAATATAAAGTCATTTTTTATTGCTATTAGATTTTATTTTGTTAAAGAAAATTTAAATTATCCATCAATAAACGGCGGGTATACAGATTTCTTCTGCTGGCGTATGAATTCTACGTACGAGTTATCTATCTTTACCAACATCTTTGATTTTTCGTCGATAAATTCGTAATAAAAACTTATAAAAATATTTTGTTGTGTTAATTATGATTATTTTATCATATTTAATCATAATCAATCATAATTATATCGATATATAGCCGCATTTGCCGTGGGACTTACGTGGGACTTACGTGGGACTTGTTTTCTCCGTGGGACTTGTTTTAGTATCACCCTCAAACAATGAATTATGATAAATCAATAAAAATAAAATTAACAACGTAAATAAATTTGATTGCAAAAAAAATAAAATTAAACATACCTATTTTTCAGTAAATTTCCATTATCCATAGTTTATAAGATTTCATATGTTATAAGATTTGTTATTTATTTATATATTTATGTTTAATCTCAGATACAATGTTGTTGAATAATAAAGATTTTAATATAAATGTTCATTGCACTGTATCTCCTCTTTTAAAGTAATTGTAACGTCAGTTCATCCCCTTTTTTTGCAGTCGGCATTTTTTCATATTAATTTTTATTTTTCTTTTAATTTACGCTTATATTTGCTTATCATATTAAAGGAACATGGAGTTGCCCCCCCCCCCAACACTTGGGATTGGGAGCATGGGATAAATGGAAGTGAAAAACAAGAAACCATTGAACATTGAACTGCTAAAGAGCTGAAGGATTAGAATTTTCAGAATTATCTTTTTTTTCTTTTTGCTTGTAAAGATTTTTTGGATGAGGCTGTCATCCACCCCACCCCCACCCCCTTTTTAAAAAACCCGATGCTACGTGTACGTTCCTGGAAATTACCGTAATTATAGTGAATAAAATAAATGTGAGCATTAATCCAAATGAGTGCAAGTTACAACTGTTTCCTATATCTGAAGAAATGTCCTCATTCTTTAGCTTTGCAAGATTTTGAAAGGATTTTGGTAATTTCAGCAGATTTACAATAACTTCAGTTAGAGTAATTTCCCCTTATTGTGACGTCAAAGTTCACGTTTATGTGTCGTCTGACTCTTTAAAACTCCCCTGAAAAATAAAAGTAAGCAAAGTATACTGTTTTATTTACTTAAAAAGCATGATGTTCTTAAAATTACACATCTTATATGCTTCTCAAAAGTTTTACTTTGATTCTCGCGAGAACGTGAGGACTTGGAAACCATTGGTACTATGAATTGTGGGTCCAAATTTACTGACGCCGAAAAAATCTATCGGATCAATGTGCAAACCTTTGTGACGTCACTCGATTATTTTTTTTTGATTGAGAGTGTACCGAGGTGAACTTTAGAGGTAACTGACTGTATGTCGTATACATCGTTATTGTTTTTATTGTCTTGCTGATTCTCGTGAGAGTGTGAAGTGATAATATTGCCATGATTACAGGGCACTACTGGGACGATTAAAACAATGCATTACTGGTCCGATTTACTGACGCCAAAAAAATCCGTTGAATGAATGTGCAACTGGTCCGAATTTTCTATTCACACACGCCTTGCCGTTAGAGCTCGCTTCGCACAGCGCCGGCGAGCTGCGCTCGCTATAATAATATGAGCAGTGGGTGAATCAAACAGTGCATTGTGTCTGTCATTACATCAAAATGTTTTAATGCTTTTGCATTTATCTCCACAGTAAAAATATTGAAATGATGGAGAACTTTTATTTTCTTGTTTATCCTCTCTTCACTAGCCAAGGATTGGATTTGTTTTAGATAGAATGTTCTATCGTTAAAATGACAGAGGTCCTAAGGAACCGGTTTAACAATAAAATTTGTCCCATATACTTGCTTTGTAGCAAATAAAAAAAATTATATAGCCTATATTTTCGTATGATTGGTCTCAAATAGCTACAATGTTGCTCTTTTATAATCCAATTTTACCACATCAACTATTTTTGCAACAAAATCACTGCCACTTTTAATATCACGTTTGAAAATTCGCTGTTTACGGTCGCCATGTTAACGATAAAATCTGAGACATTCCGAGTGTGGTTTCCGCCCAAATGGCAGGCAAATTCAAACGTGTATATTAACAAAATGCCTTGGTATGACCCATTAAATGGATATTTTGTGGACATAACTACATTAGCACGTTCAAAAAGGTTTGTAATGTATAAAAATTTGTTTTTCACCTGCAGATTATTTTTAACAGAATCAAAATGTGATTTTCACATAACATATTTAATGAATAGAATCAAATTGTTCCCTTGTTATTTAATAGCTTATTCACAATAATTGTGGCACCCAATGCTATTTGGTCTTGTCACATGTATGTGGAAAAGCAGTTTGAGGGTGACATTTGGAAACCTTGATCATGTAACGCAAGTTACATGTATTATTTAAGATGAGGTAGAGAAATGTATTTTCAGTACGGTATTTGTTTTGTAATACTTTTAGGCAATGCTATCACCATTACAATCTAATTAGAATTAGATCCTTTGATTGCTCGTGTAAGATCGCTACCTGTGTGTACTGTAGCGGATCTAATTTTGATTAGATTGTCATCATTGTAATTACAAGTGTGGGTTTTTTTTTTTTTCAAGCATAATAACTCAGAAAAACCTCTAGATGGTGTTATGAATTAAGCTAAATCTGCCAAAGGGGAGAGGAGAAACCTTGGCTAGTGAAATTTATCCTTACATTATATCCTCAACTCCAATGTATTCATATTAATGTTCAGGAAATTTTAATAATTTTGATTGCATGCTTTAAGTTTCTGAAGTCCTGTTTCTTTGCCAAAGTCATCTTTCTGTCATTATAGCATATAATATTGGGGCAACACGTGTTCTGCGTTTAAAGCACTCGCCTATGACAAAAATGTCATTCTACAAACATTACATGAAGGGTATGTCATGATTCATCTGTAAATCATAGCAACATATATGATTTATATATACCTTATCTACAGCTATTCAATAACCTAATCACCTATAATATACATGTATACAAAATGTATGTGTATGTGCTTGTGGTACTGCATAGGGGTACTCGTATAATCTATGGTACAGTGATTGAATATGATAACTAGTTAAGCATTGTAGCATAACATGCATAAGCATGAACATTTTCTAAAGAATTACCGGTATCCTACAACATTCTGGTAATCTGGTTTACCTGTATTCACAATATAATACTCATAGATATCTGCATGCACTCATGTTTTTTTTTTCTAACACTTAACTGTTATAAAAAGGGTGTCATGTCATCTACAAATATTCAGAAGAAAAAAAATGTGTTTCAAAGATATTTAAATATATAATAACCTCATAAAGAAGTACAGGATGCATGTTGTCAGTGAGATACACTGATACACAATAAAGTTTATAAAGACAAACTACAGGCTAACTTTATATTTGTTTCCTTTTGTCTAACATAGTGCAATTGTTTAGAGCTTGAGCTTTATTGATCTGAAAGTCGAGAGGGAAACTTTAAGGCACAATAACTTTTAATCATTGCAAGAAATTTTTCAATGCATTTAAATGTTAAAAATCGTAGTTTTTCATAAATTTTAAAACAGTCAGATTATATTTTGAGTATGATGTACCCTCATGCACATTGAGATCAGATTTTTATCATTTATCCCATACCTCTTTAATTATACTTAAACTGTGAAGTGTATACTATTTAATGTGTAAACTGGGTGCTGGATTTTATATGCTGTTTGTAACAATTATGTACATGTATATCTTGTTAAAAGTTAATTTTGCAATATTATATGTAAAATACATTTAAACAAAATGTATACAGTCTGGTACTATAGATATAAACCCTTAAAGCTGCCTGGTCTGATTTGTTTGACCAGCCAAATCACTTTTGAAAAAGAAGTTAACAATTTTGGTGGTGATTACCAAAGTCTTAAACCTATTATATTACCAGACATGGTTCAACATTGAGACAAGTCAAGCAAAATCACTTGTAACCATTACTCTTTTAGATATTGATAATTGAAGAATTTTTCTTAGAAAAGTTTGTTTTGTAAACACACTGTACATCACCTAATTCTAAGAAATATAACTTCAACAATAAGGAAAATTGCTGCATTGCCTTTCATTGTAGGTAAAACTGTCAATAACATTTTTATACAATTGGTCCAAGCAGCTTTAGAACTAAGTACATGTAACATGTGTAATTAGTAAATTTTTTTTTTTTTTTTTTTTTTTTTTTTTTAATAAAACTTCCATAGTTCGTTATCCTCAGCTTTTTAAAAAAAATCCAGTTGTTAACAAATTATAACAAGTTTGTATTTTATCATGATCATGATGATGGAGTTTAATTTATTTACTTTGACATGATAATTTTCCTTGAATTTTAATTCAAACTTAAAATGAACTTTAAAAAAACATCATGAACAAATTGTAAAAAAAAAAAAAAAAAATTTAAAAACCAACTGCTGATTATATTTTAAATTAGGTTTGAATTTTTTGCATATTATGTAAAAATTCTATTTGATAATAGATTTATCAAATATATAGAATGTAAATATTATTCTCTTTACAGAGGAAAGGCCCCTGCAGGTAGTATTGGTAGGGGAAACTACTCAGGAGAATGAAGAATTGAGGGCGGCTTTAAAAGTAAGAGTTGCATGGAATATATTATGACTTTCTTTACTGGCTATTCAGACAAAAAGAGAGTTTATTGTTCCCCAACACAGCAGCTACCGGTATTTCCCAAGGCTGAATGATTGTAGAAGTGTTGATGTGTTTGAATGTTTGTGTACGTGCAGATAAGACAGTCCTTTTTTGTTACAAGGACATCATCTTACGCATTGTGGTTCCAATGTTAGAGTATTACAATGCTAGCATCTTAGATGTTATTGGAATTAACTTCAAAGTAACTTTGTGCTCATTAAAATTTCCAATACTTGTCATCATTACCCATTAAAGATAATAACATGAATAATTTGCAATTAATAAAAACAATGAAGACCTTTTGAACTGCACCCAATGTTTGAACATCCCTATGCACTGACAACTGTATTTTACAGAGTTTGGGTATAAAGCCACGAAAATCCGACACAGGTACAGACTTCATACAGACTGCCTCCGAGAGAGAAACCGTGTTTGTTCTGTCGGAGTTCGAGGGAGATGTCTTTCACAACCTCTCCAAAGCAGAGGCTAACATAGTGGGTCCACCTGTTATCTATCACTGTGCCAAAGAAAATAAGGTTTGTGTTCATTAAAAGCTGTGAGAAATTAATTATTTTTGCACTAGTATGTAATGTCTGTAATTTGAAAACAAAAAGTTATTGATTTTGAGGGATCTGTAAAAATTGTTACTGCATATTTGATGCATAGCTACCTTTAAAATGTTGTGTATGATGAAATGTTTTACTGGTATGGGATGTTTTGATGAGCTTCATAATGACTGACGTAAGAAATATGCACCTTTCTGTAGGAGGTTCCCTGTCATTCCCGACCTTTGTACAACACAGCCATGGAGGGAGTGATTTTGTGCTTCACTGGTTTGGACAAACAAGAGGCTGTACGTAACTACTGTATTGTTTCATTTAGAGTTTCATTACAAAACTAGAGCAGAGCTCGTGGCAAAGCCACGAGTAGGTCTTCCGTTGTTGCTGCGAGTTGAAAATTTCCAAATATAATTTGGTGTCAAATGATTATAATGGCTAATGACTAAAATTTCACTTCTGCTTTTGTTATAAAAACGTGTTGTGATTGAAAACCTGTATAAAGACAGGAAGAAAATGTTTTAGGAAAACTATTTGTCAAACAAAGTTTGTGTAATTGTTTTGAAAACTCTTTAAGGCCCTGTCACACCAAGTTGCGTTCCCAGGGCGTGTTCACGGCGTTGTAAATTTCATGGAATCGCCGTAGGATCGCAACGAAAATTAAGAAAAAATATACAATCTTATTTAAAAATTATACAAGTGAAAATGTCACGGCATCCTGACGGCGACTGAGGCGTTCTAACAGAGCTCCCAACTACGTTTCCACAGAGTTCTACTTGGCAATTGACTGCGCTCTCGCGGGGTATCCGCCGTGCGCTCATGACGTGCTAGGAGTTTTTACCGCGCGTCCACGGCGTGCTCTGCGCACTGACTGCGTGCACATGCGCTGTTGGAGACTTTACGGCGCTGTCATGGCGACCTTCCTCCACTTCTACGGCGTGTTTATCAGAACGCAGAGCCACGGCGCGTACTTTGTGCATGGTCAAAGTGCGCGCCGTCGCATGGCGTTCTAAAATGTTCTAAGATATCCCACCGCAGCGAACGAAGATGCCGTTGCGTTGTTACGGCGCTGTAGCAGACTCTAGTTCGTTTACCATGGCGTTTTACATTATTCAATGACACAGCGGGATCGCCGTGAGGACACAGCTCCAGTATGACAGGGGTTTAAACAATGAGAAGTTTAATGGCGAGTTAAATTGTTAAGGGTAGCAAGGATTGTTATATACATGTACTCATGATTCATGAAAGGAAATGTATTTTTTAAAAGAAACAAACCCGCCTTAAAAACATGTAATTTCTGTAATTAAATCTTTCTAATTTTTTGAAGACTATGTGCAAGTTTGAAAATGTTGCGTGCTGTCAAAATTTGGTAAATAGTCAAAATTGATGGCATCTCTGAAAATTTCTTCAGGGCTGATATTATTTAATAATACGAGTAGACTTAAACATTCAAAATAATAATCAACTATCAAAGATCATCAGGAGAATTTATGCAGAAGTGAGCGTCTAAATTTTACACCTGATATACAGACACCGCTATGTAACGTAAAATTAAATAACATAATTTACAGAAATGAATATTACTTCTCTCGACGATGCAATAATATGCAAAATCCCTTTTTTTTATGTCAGTTTTTTCTCCTTTATCGGATCAAAAGTAATTCTCTCGGAGAAAGTTTACGTATGTATTTTGAAAAAAAAAACCCAGGAGAAACTTCATTAAAAATAAGCGAAAAATTATGGTGTTACGGTTTTTATTTTCAGTTAATTTAATTAAATGTGACAAAGGGGCATATTCGGTCGGATTTTTGGGGTCACATGTACATGAAGTAAATTTGATGCAAGTTCCATGTTTGTTTTTGTGTGTGTCTGGTTTTTTTGTTTGTTTGTTTTGTTTTGTTTTGTTTTGTTTTTTTTTTTGCTTTTCTCTGTTTTATCATTAAGATATATCAAAAAATTACGTACATGTCACAATCAATATTTGCCTTCTCTATTTATCTTGTATTTTAATAGATTGGGTATTCATTGTTGACCTAAAATTAGTATTCCACTAGCTGTAGCTAACCTTGTAAGTAAATTAAGTTGCATGACAACCTCATACCACACAACTTCAATAAAACGTTTTTAAAAAAAATTCAATTTTCATATGATTAGCAATAAAGAAAATCCCCAAGAACACATGTTCATCTCACTTAAGTGTAACTTTGAGAAGCGCATATATTTTTTGGAGGCAGATATGTCGATATATTATAGTCTGTAAGTCAAGTGAACTAATCTGTCCACACTTCCAATACTTTGATGATTTCTATGGCGACCGCCTGCATAGCATAATGAAGTCGTATTTCATAACATCTAATCCCAAGAACAAAATTACCTTTGACTTAAAACGTTAAATTATAATATATATTATTCTGTTCATAACTATATATCATAGAAGTTTAGCGTGTTCAACAGGTAAATTTATTATAGCCACGTTCTCAGATTACGATCTCGCAACTTTAATGTGAAAATGAAAGTCTTATTGTTTGCTAAAGGACCACTTTGAAGAAAACACCCTTCGAACTGTTGATTAATTGCATAACAATTAATGATCTGCAGCCATAAATAACCTGGGGCTATATATGTTCTGAGCTGTGTGCGCTGAAGCGACTCAAAATTTTCGGTAGCATGTGGCGATTGAACTTATGCAATAAAGAAAGTTGAAATTTACAAAGACTGACCGAATAAAAAAAACGGGAGGGAAAGAGAAACACGTTCAGGAGAAAATGTTACACATGAGAAGAAGTCACTATCAATGATTTTCGACAGATCTGGAATTTAAAAAAAACAAAGAGCACTTGGCAGCGGGGCAGTGGGAGGGCAACACAGAAATAAGTTCGTTTTCACAATGAAACGAACGACCATGTAGAAACACTACATAAGTTATTAATATGTGACCGATAGAATCTAAACAAAACTTGTTTCAAAACTCATGTAAATATTCTTTAAAATAATCACCGAATGCCTCAATTCAGGGCATTCTTTTATCGTGTCAGCACCTACCGCAAACATGTAACATGGAACGTTGATCATAATTTGATTTGATTTTTAAATTACCTTGTACGCTGTCCTATAAATCAATGCTAAATCAACTGTACGAGTAAAATAAATTTATCTGTTCACCTTAAACCAATATAATAGTTGAAAACATAATAAAAATAGTTGCGTTCGTACAAAATACCAAACATGCACGCGTGATAAGGTACATGTAGAAGATGTCCACTTGCGCGGGATCTCCTCGGCCATGTGCGAGGGATGATCAGTTATTTAAAGGTTTTAATATTTGTGTTGTTTTTTTTTTTTTTTGTTTTTTTTTTTTGTTTATTGAAAACATTATTTGTACAGTTTTTAAAACAAGACTTACAAACCAACCATTTAAATATGTCTGACGAGTATTTCCGATTTGGAGTAATATCGCTTTTATTAATTTTCAGAACGACTTTTTAATTTACTCTCCAATGTTTAATTTAAATAAATACAAAATGAACAAACTTTTATAACATAAAATTAAAACGGTGTACAGTGTATTTACGGATATATAAACTCAAACACGTTCATATTCATGTAAGTGCGCGGGTGCGAATCTTGCATTTGTGTATTAGATAACCGTTTACCGCTAGGTAGTGCAGCCGTGGCTGATTTCTTCGGCCGCGGGCGAAGGATAGATTACGTAAAGGTTTAACGCATACACACGCACAGCTCAGAACCTAGGAAGATTTGACAAGTTTGTAATTTAATGACTAAAATCTATCAAATAGAAATTCTTTTTTTTTTTAACTTAAAACCCACAATTGATCTATATATTTGATATTGCATTAGATTGAGAATGGTATTGCTTTTATTATTTAAATGAACGATTTCTTAACAATTCTTCAGTTCGCAGCTAAATTAACTCATATATGAGAGACGCAACTCTCGTGTATTAGATAACCGCTGACCGCTAGGTAGTCCAACCACGACCATGGTGACCGATTTTTCGGCCGCAGGCAAGGGATAGCTTACGTAATGATACGCACACAGTTCTGATTCAAGGTGGATTTTAAATGCATGCAGTATGATAACTAAAATGTAATGCAAAGAATTTTTTTTTTCAAAACGTATTTTGTGTTTTACTAGAATAAAAAAGAGAATGTTTTGTTTTCCGATTCTCGTCTTTAAGGTTTGTGCACTATAAGAACTAAACAACGACTTAAACTTCTTTAAAAAAAAGCATGTGTTCTAATATTTTTTCTCATGAATTAAAGTCCCCTGTATAAACCATCATACTTTCTGTGGTAATTTTATGCTAGTTTTACGCACAAAGACCTTCGTTAACTTGCCAAATGAAAACAGGTACATGTTAACATGTAAAGCTTTTTACACTCATACTACACAAATCACTTACAAAATAACATTGTAACGACCTTTATGAGATCCCAACAAACAACTATTCCAGCGACAGCCATATCGAAATCCTAACTGTTTTTGAGTTATTAAGCAAAATCTTTTAAGGGCTACTGGCCCTTAATTTAAGGGGCCAGCCCCTTTTTATTGGTGTCAAATGAAAGCCCTTAACATTATGCACAACTTTTGTTCTATACGTATTTAGGAAATATTTCAAACTAAAAAGTTACGAAGCTAAAACATAAGAAAAATTTTGCTATTTTTAAAACATTGATTTCGATTGATTAATTCGAGTGAAATAATTGGAAAAAACTAAAATACAAAAATCAGAGGACAATATTCAAAGTGTCAATAATAAAGATTTTTAACTATAAATTATTTGCTACGGACCATTTCGGAGCCTTTGTCTGGAAACTAATGCCCCTAAAATTTTAGAAAAAGGGGAATAACTCAAAACCGGAAGTTGCGATTTCAATTTTTTTTGTGCTCTAGAAACCTAATTCAATTTACAATATACCGTGCAAATTTGAATGAAATCGGATGACAAACAAATAAGTTATTGAGGTTTAAAAAACGTCTAGAAGAAGAATAACAATAATGAAGAATTACCATCAGAATCAGTACAAGGTCTTCCGTTGGAAACGGAAGACCTTAATAATTGAAAATTAACAGAGTTTCAGTGTTAATATTTGTATAAAATAGACACTTAATGCAATAGATTTAAATAAGACTGACTGAAATAAAATTTAGTAAATTCTGAATTTATCACAAAACTCACATGGGTGTACACGCTGCGACCAATAAACTGATGCGTTGAGTGATGACACTATTGAGGTTGCGAGTTGCAGTTTTTGAAACAAGCATTTTCATTGGCTGTTGAGTACCCGCCCACTTTTACCTGTACCGTGGTATTGATAATTCATGCACTAACTGCTAACTGTGTCGTTTACTCTGTAAAATACCGTGCAAATTTGAATGAAATCGGGTGACAAACAAATAAGTTATTGAGGTTTAAAAAACGTCTAGAAGAAGAATAACAATAATGAAGAATTACCATCAGAATCAGTACAAGGTCTTCCGTTGGAAACGGAAGACCTTAATAATTGAAAATTAACAGAGTTTCAGTGTTAATATTTGTATAAAATAGACACTTAATGCAATAGATTTAAATAAGACTGACTGAAATAAAATTTAGTAAATTCTGAATTTATCACAAAACTCACATGGGTGTACACGCTGCGACCAATAAACTGATGCGTTGAGTGATGACACTATTGAGGTTGCGAGTTGCAGTTTTTGAAACAAGCATTTTCATTGGCTGTTGAGTACCCGCCCACTTTTACCTGTACCGTGGTATTGATAATTCATGCACTAACTGCTAACTGTGTCGTTTACTCTGTATCAGGACTGCAAAAACTAAATCACTGCAATAATTGACTAAAAGTTCTCACAGTAATCGCTTTTTGTTTTCTTATGGTGTAAACAATTGTCAAAAATACACTGTTTAAACAGGTTTCCCATTACATTTTTCGGCACAATGCTAATCGATAAATTCAATCCTTTTTAACGCATCAATTTAAGTTGAGGCAGTATTTGTTTTGTTGTAGCTTATTCCAAAGAATTCACAACAGATACTGACAATAAATGTTACATAAATATTGCATATTATTGAACTTTAACCATTCAATGACACACTTCTACAAGTGTGCATTTGGACTTATCTGTGATTAACCATATTTTGTAACTCACTTAGTCTTTAGACTAATTGATTAATTTTATTCCATGTACGTCAATATTCATCAGACAATATTAACTACTGATGTTGACACTTTACTTGCCACTGACTTTCTCTAAAACACGCTAACCGACCTCGGATTGTGATTGTAAAATTCACGTGCAGATCGAGTCACCATTTTACATAAACAAACCACACTTCTTCATTTTACGGAGCTGGTGACGGTGTGTCAAAGATTTTCAGTACAGATTTATTATAAGCAAATAAGTGAAGACATAATTATGCTATAAAACGTTTAATAACCCGAATTTTCCTGTGGATCTACATTTTGCAGCAAGCTTTTTGTGAGGAAAAACAGTCTGTTTCATGCGATTTTCCACAAATGGTACAATATAAACGGTAATGTAAAATATATTTGTTCACCAAACAGTTTCTGACGAATTTCTTCACAATAAGCTGAATAACGTATGTTATTCGATGAGCCAAGTCCAATCTGTGACTTTAATCTATAACAGTTACATTTATGAGCCCATCCCAGCTTTTAGAGAACCTTTTCTTTGGTTTTTTTTTTCACTTACATTATTTACACATGTACTTAAACATCGACCAGTTTGTTCTTAAATAACTCTCTATGTAATTTTTAAAAAGTACAACTTTTCTTTCTCCGACATTTGTTTCCACGTGTTAGCATCATGTTCTCTACATGCATTTGATAAATGGGCGGGTCTATATAAATGCGCCAATCAGAATCTTGTTCTGAATCGCAATTGAAATTCACACCGATTAGAAAGTGTCATCACTCAATGCAATGCAATATCAGTCGAAGCATGTACATCCATGTTGGATTTGCGATAAAGCTTGCAAGGTAGAGAGAACAAATAAAAATTCAAAGTAATGAATATGCATGTAGAATGTTTTAAATTAATAAAGCTGTCAGCATATAGCCTTAAACAAGCAATTTAGTACCAATGCATGTAGGTGAGGTTGTACATATAATTAACTTTAGACAGCCTTAGTTATTTATACCATATTGAATTCAATGGAACACAGTTACGAATTGGTTTGAACAAACATGCAACTCTAATCACAATTATAATTTGCTCATCTTTTCCATGAATGATTTTGATTGTTTTTCAGATGCATAGTACACTGTTCTTGTATGTTTTGAGTGAATAACTGTAATCTTGGGTACATGTATATAAGTTTTGTTGGCTGATTGTTTTTCAGAGACCCCTTGCAGAGATTGTTCATCACATGGGAGGAAGTATACGTAGAGACGTGTCTGCTAAAGTCACTCACCTCATAGCGGACTGCACAGACGGTCCTAAATACAGGGTAGGTCAAAATCACTTGTAGTAAACTGCTCTGATGGTCCCAATTACAGGGTAGGTCAAAGTCTCTCACCTCATAGCGGACTGCACAGACGGTCCCAAATACAGGATAGGTCAAAGTCGCTCATAGCAGACTGCTCGGACGGTCCCAATTACAAGGTAGGTCAAAGTCGCTCATAGCAGACTGTTCGGACGGTCCCAATTACAAGGTAGGTTAAAGTCGCTCATAGCGGACTGCACAGACTGTCCTAAATACAGGGTAGGTCAAAGTAACTCGTAGCTGACTTCAAGGACGGTCCTAAATACAGGGTAGGTCAAAGTAACTCGTAGCTGACTACAAGGACGGTCCTAAATACAGGGTAGGTCAAAGTCACTCATTGCAAACTGCACAGAGAGTCCTAAATACAGGGTAGGTCAATGTCACTCATTGCAGACTAAAAGGACGGTCCTAAATACTGTGTTTTTTCATATAAGCAGAGGAAGCTGCATTATTCCTCACAAGGCTATATGAATAGCATTAACCATGACACCTTTTTTAGCTCACCGAGTTAAGGTACCTCTGTACACCTAGACTTATACTTTTTAAGACACTACGTCACAAGATGGCAATTTAAATATTTTGTTAAACTGTTTATATCGTTCGATTTGGTTATATATCGTTGTACTCAATGGTTAGATACTGGGCTTCTGAACCACAGATCATGAGTTCGAATCTGCCTGGAGCTTTTGTTCATGTTTACTGAATTAAATTTAAGAAAATGTAATTTTTCATTCAAAATTGCACATTTTTTTGCCTATCTGCTATTTTACCTAAATACTTCTTATCCAATATGATATCTATCATAATCAAGTAATTTTTTACTGATTTGAGAAAATATTTCAAGGTGTAGTGAGCCACCGTAAGTTGGGGGGAGCTTATGCTATACCCCTGGCATCCGCGTCCGCGTCCAGACCTGGTTAAAGTTTTTGTTGCAAGTCCTGTATCTAAGTTATTACTTGTCCTGTCTTCACCAAACTTGCATGGATGATGCATCTGGACCTACTTATGGACTTGAAAGACTTCAATGCTGAATCTGGGCCATGAATTTCAGTTAAGGCTTTTGGAGCAGGTGCCCTTTGATAGCAATTTCTAAGTTACTACTGGTCCTAACTTCACCAAACTTACTTATACTTATGCACATGACAGGCTTGAATGCTGAATCTGAGCCATAGGTTTCTGATGCTGGATGAGGTTTAGTTTTTTGGAACAGGTCACATGTTTTATAGATGAAAGTACTATTTCAAACTTGCATAGTTGATTTAACTATAACAGTGTATTATATATTTACATTTTTCAGTGTCTTTGTCTTAGATAACACTACGAATGGATTTTGTACTACACAGTCCAATAAATTCAAATGATGTATTGTTAGAGAGTAAGCGGGGTTTCACATACTTAATATTCTAATTTTAATCATACAACTGCTGAAAATTATATAAATATAAGTAATAAGGAATCATTCTTTAAATATTATGAGGTGATAATTTCGGTCGGGGCGTGATCAAATCTATCATAAAGCCCTTCGGGCTTTATTGGATTTGATCACGCCCCGATCGAAATTATAACCTCATAATACTCAAAGAATGATTCCTTATTCCTTAAATAAATGAATCGTAGAGGTAGCTTCAGATGCAAAGCCTGATCTCCATTATCAAGGATGCTGAAAAAATCTCCTACCTCACTCAAACCTGCTTGATAGATGTGTTTTTTGTTAATTTAAATGATATAACATGAATCCTTTGATATAGTATTGTATGATATGATACACTATTGTTATATATGATACAATATCATATCATATGTTATATTGTAAAAAGTTATATGATATATATATATATATCATTTTTTTGTACATTATGATATGATATTGTACCATGATATTGTTATGTAAAGTGTTGTATATTATGATACAATATTGTATAAAATAATATTGTAATATATATTTTTTATCATATGATATCGTGTAATTTGTATCATATGATACGATATTGTATAATATGATATTGATCTATATAATATAATATATAACATGAAATTGTATTATATGATATTGTTATATATAATATTGTTTCAAATGATCCGATATTGTATAATATGATATTGTATAATATATTTCTATTTCACATGATATTGTTTCATATATGACACAATGTTGTAGCAAATTATATTGTATCAAATGTAGAATATCATATTATGTATCAAATATGATACAATATCATACAATACAATATCATACATTATACAATATAAAATCATATGTTACAATATTGTGATGTATTATGTGATATGATTTTATATCATATAATACTATATATTGTATCATATATATTATGATAATGTGTATCATGGTGTATTATGTGATCAAATACAATAATGTATAACACAATACAATGTCATATCATGTTACAATATCATATTGCATCATTATTTATCACAGTATTATTTTGCATTATATGATAGGGCTGAAAGGATTCACAGAAATATCGATACTGTTCAATACTTACATCAGATTCCATTTTTCGATTCACTGCTTGGATTTTCGGTTCAATACATTTTTTTAAAAATTGGGTTTGGTTTATAACATCGGGTTCAGCTTACTTAATTAGTATTGCCATGATTACTGCACGAGGGAAAAACATGGCGACAATTTCGACGAATACAAATGAAGGGGGCGATTGCAATGCATTTGTTGTGACAGATACAAACAAGAATGGCTCGTAGAAACCTGCCAAACTGAAGAATCGACCTGTCTTCTATCGTTCAGCAAAATCTGGGCGATATGCTTACTTCCTTCCTAATAAAATGATTTGTACTAATGATTTGCAAATGAACTCCCGATAAAGGCAGATTTGCAACTATAAATCTATCAATTAACCTCGTTAACATAACACCGCCGAAACACTAAATAAGTGTCAAGTCAAGTGACCTGAACTACGTGTCTGATGAGAGCCATTCCTTTTTTAAATTTTGAAACTTACAAGAATGTGTGACCGTTCAAACATTACATTAAAGCAGTTCGACTAAAAGTCATTTTAATAAATGTCTAATCAATAAAAGTTAGCTTTGTTCTTTTCATTGTATTCATCATTATTTTTTTACCCAAATATTGCATAGTGAATTATCAGTTTACATTTCTTTTAAATTAAAATTGCAAGTGCATGTGACTTGCCTAAATAATTTCCTTTCTTCAATTGCTTGATTTGTTTCTTTATCAAAATGTATCGTAATGAAAATATTGAATCGTGGTACAAGTATTGCAATACGTATTGTATCGTGAGGGGGGTGTATCGTTTCAGCCCTATTATATGATATATATTGTAAGTATCATAGGATGCAATTTCATACTTAATATTATTGTATTGATAAACATTGTATCTTATAATATCGTATGAAATGAACATATGATTATCATACAATTTTTTAACATATGATACACGATATTGTGTCAAAACAGTATACATGAATATCCAAGATCATTAACTATGATTTTCATATAATGTGATAAAGGTGATGCCTCACCTCGATGAGCTTTGTAGTCTGTGATTACCTATGGGTTTTTTTTTTTGGGGGGGGGGGTCTCTTTTTTCATGAATTATTAAGGAAAGGTTGTGTATATTAAATATTTATTGAGTTATGGTAATATGAATAACAGGCACATGTACATGTATGTAGAATTGCCACTAGTAATAAATTACCCTATATTCTTTGTGATTGTAATTGTAGCTTGCCAGTAGTTTAGGGACTCCTATCGTCAAACCAGACTGGATCTACAAAGTGTGGGCAGACAAAGATGTGGTGGGAATAAAGGCTGACGACAAAATGGTGTGTACTTGATAATTTGTGATAATTTCATTCAGATTATGATATGACATGTTACATATTAATTTTAAGAAAAACAATTATTTAAATAAAAATTTTGAAGTTTATGTTAACAGTTTACAAAGGAATGCAGTTGAAAATTCAGAACGGTGAGATTTTTCTTTTTCAGGTACAATACAGGGTGCCCCCATTTTACAAATGCTGCTTGTGTTTTTATGGTTTTACTGAGGAAGAAGAGAAGAAGCATATGGAAGAACTTACTGTAGAAAATGGTTCGTTATCTTTGTGTGTCAATTACTTTTTAAAATGCAGCTTGGCTTGTGTGTGATGTGACATTTACAATTACAAACTTATTTTTCTTACCTTCAGAGTTGATTAGTTTTCTACTATTTAGGATGCTAAGGAAATCTGTTGAATGAAATTAAATATGTTTGTACCTTTGATGGCCTTTCATCATACAGGTGGGATATTTGCTGAGATAGGGGATGAGGACTGTACACATTTAGTAGTAGATGATCAGCAAACACCAGTGCTACCCAAAGACATAGTGCTTCCACATTTCATTGTCAGAGCTGAGGTATATTTCTGAATGATGTGTGTCAAATTTTATTGCTATTGCTAATTTTGTTTTTATTTAACAAAAGGTGCAAATTCACACAAAAACGATAAATTCTGTTTGTGTATTTGCAGTGGTTTTGGGGGAGTTTACAAATGGAAGCTTGTTCAGATGAAAGGTTTTATGAATATCAAAAGGTAAGAAACATGAGAAAGTTAGGTTTTAAAATAGATTTTATAAAATATATTTCATGAGACCTGTTCCTGTTAACATCAGAAATGCTGGGATGGGATTAAACACAAAGAAAATTTAAAGAAAAACTGCTTTAAATTAATGTCCTATTTACAAGAGAGATCACGTTTCTCCTAAATCAAATTGTAAAGACAAGATAATGTAAAGAAACCAAGAGTAACGGAGGTTTTATTATTGTTTTGCTTGGAATCATTATAGGAGACAACCCCTGGTTCTTTGTTTACACCTGGCCGATGTATGTCTGGCTCCAAGTCAAGGAAACGCAAGAGGCTGAAGGAAAATATCGCCCAGCTGGCTGCAGAGGGAGAGCTGGACTCACCTCTATACAAACGGCGCTCGAGTAGCGAGTACAGCCGGATATCCATGAGTCCTAGCTCTTTCCTGGACGCCTCCAACACCCCAGATAAATCTGATGTACTGACGGGTGAGTTTTCTGCTCTATAATTAGTGCTTCATCATTGCTGTATTCTTTATTATTTCTCCAATTTAACTTGAATAAAATATGGTCTTAAGTGTTTTACAGTGAATTAAATGTATCACACATAAATTCATATATTTTAGAAAAAAGTGAAATGTTGGCTTCCTTTAGCAAGAAGTATTTCATGACAACTGTTATTTACATGTATCTCTTATGTTATCATCAATTAATCTTTTCAAAGAAACAACTGAGATTGAGGAAAAGCCAAAGGCTGTTCCATCCAAGTTATCACCTAGACAACAGGTTGTCATGGAGTTACTGCAAACCGAGAAGAACTATGTGGCCATATTGCATACCATTTTAAATGTAAGCTGTACAAATTGCAGTATGTCTATTAAATGAACAACTATTGCTCCAACAAATCACAAAATGTAAAGTTTAGATGCTTGTGTGAAAGTTAAGTCAATTTACTTGATATTCTGGAATACATTTTTCGCCTGTAAGTGTCTCAAACATTAAGCCCAATCTGTATAAGTACAGTGTTTTAATTATGTATTCAAAAGAATAAACATGTAGTGTTTTGCAGATTATGTGGAAATCATTGACTGTTCTAGATCACCATGGCATTCTATTTCGTTACCCTGTATCTTTATATTTTTAGGTATTTAAGTCTGAAATAGAGAAACCCAATCAATACCATGGTGCCATTTTGGCTGCACAAGACATTAAACTAATTTTTGGAAACATTCCTCCTATCTACAAAGTCCACTGTGAAATCAAAGATGAACTGATGGCCCTCATGGAAAACTGGACTGAAGATTGTCTAGTGGGCCAGGTCATATCACAGCATGTAAGTAGGTCATTTGACTCATTTCAAGAAGGACTGGTCAGAAAATGATTCATATAAATTTGTAATTAGGACAATTTAGTTGCATCTTAAGTTAGATTTTGATACTTGTTTAGATCAGACTTGTCTTTAAACAGTAATTAGAGCAAAAAAAATGTTTACAGTTTCTTTCTTGATACTTTTAGCTTGTTCAGTTGAACATGCACATGTGAGCGCTCACTGAAATTCGCAATCCCTATAACACAAATGTTTGCAAGCACCTATTCTGCTACACAGCCCTTTGGATAGTCCTCTGTAGTAAATATTGGTTTTACAGTGTTTTATCTGTAATTAGTTCTGATTGGTGTACTTTTCAGGCTGAAGCCATGCTGAAAGCGTATCCTCCATTTGTGAATTATTTTGAGCAGACAAAGGAAACCATAACCAAATGTGATAAATCCAATACAAGATTCCATGCTTTCCTCAAGGTAAGATAAATCCAATACAAGATTCCATGCTTTCCTCAAGGTAAGATAAATCCAATACAAGATTCCATGCTTTCCTCAAGGTAAGATAAATCCAATACAAGATTCCATGCTTTCCTCAAGGTAAGATAAATCCAATACAAGATTCCATGCTTTCCTCAAGGTAAGATTGCTCCACTGAGTATGTTGTTTGGTGGGTTTAGAAATATTTAACTTAATACTTATTTCATCCACATAATTTGTTATTTCAAGCAGAAATATACGTGTTAAAATTCATAATAACTTATGGAATGAACAAAATATCACTAAATAAGATCTATTTCATGTTTGTTATAAAGTGGTAACTATGGTAGCCATCTTGAATTTGATGCTTAGCATTTAAAATTTAGGCTACGAATATCTAGGTAGTGGCTAGGCTAGCTTATCGTTCCACAGCGTAGCTGCTACGTAGCCCTACATAGCAGCTACGATCTTGAACGCAGCCCTGACACAATGGACTGCCTCAGAACATGACCATCAGTCACGTTGGATATCACATTCCATGATATGCATCCTATTTATTTTGTTTTGGTTCTTTTGATAATGGTTTATATCAACATACATGTATATCCTTACAATGTAAGGATGTAGAAGTTGTAAGAACTCTGTATTTAACTATATCTTACCTTCTGCTAATTTCTAAGAAAATCATTAGCTAACAGCAGTCATGTGTAGACCCTGTATATTTCATACACAGTCAGTACAAATTATTTCTCGCTTTGAGCATTTTCGCGTCAGGTTTCGTACCTAAATTAAAACTTGTAACTTTGTTATAAAACGTTAAACATTTTTATTGTTATATTCATTATTTGCCATTTATACAAAGGCAGTCGGTAAGATATAATCATTACATGGTTTTTACACAGCCAATTGTGCCTCACGTGAAATTCACGTGAAAAGAGCTTCACGTGAATTTCACATTAAAGTTCACGTGAATTTCATGTGAACTTCACATGAATTTCACGTTAAGTGAAGTTCACGTGAATTTGTTTGTGTGATTTTCACGTGAATGTGTTTCACGTGAATTTCACGTGAAAATGTCACACATTTTTCACTAAAATTTCATGTGAAACACATTCACATGAATTTCACGAAAAAAAAAATCACGTGAAATTCGTGTGAGTGCTCTTTTCACATGAATTTCACGTGAAAATTTCACGTTAAATTCATGTGAATTTAACGTGAATTTCATGTGAGGCACAATTGCCTGTGTAGTTGACCTACTATGGTTTATGCATGGTCAGTAAATTCCATATGGGGCTCGAGCACTGCTCTTGCTCCATATAAAATTTACTGACCACGTATAAACCATATTATTTCAACTTCAAACTATGTAACTAATAATATGTGTTGTGTGTTACAGGTGTGTCAGAGTAAGCCGGAGTGTGGGCGTCAGAGTTTGACGGAGCTGTTGATTCGGCCCGTACAGAGACTACCCAGTGTGTCTCTTCTGCTGGGAGGTAATGTCTGATCACTGAAATAGTAATGACAAGAAATATTAACTGTTGAAGACTTAAGTATATTTACAGTACCTTTAATGCAAAATTAACTGTACAAGAAAGTAGAAAACTTTTGATTGATTTTACATTAAAAGTTACACAACTAAATGAACTTTAAGAAATCATTAAATCTGTAATAACTGTACAGTACTTGACATATATTGGTTTGAATAAATTAACCATATTTGCAGGAGCTCAAAAAGTGTTGGCCCTGACATATCTAACATCATCTAGCAGATAAACTTGTGATTAATCAACAGATCAGCCAATCCATTGTTTTTTTAGCTCACCTGAACCGAAGGTTCAAGTGAGCTTTTCTGATCACCCGTTGTCCGTCGTCCGTCCGTCTGTCCGTCTGTAAACTTTTCACATTTTCGACTTCTTCTCTAAAACCACTGGGCCAAATTTAACCAAATTTGGTACAAAGCATCCTTATGGAAAGGGGATTATAAATTGTTAAAATAAAGGACACAGCCCTTTTTAAAAGGGAGATAATTGCGAAACAGTGGGTATAGGGTGTGTGTCTTTAAAAATCTTCTTCTCAAGAACCACTTCACCAGAAATGCCAATATTTACACAAAAGCTAGTGTATATAGTGAAGATTCTAAATTGTAAAAATCGTGACCCTCGGACCAAAACTGGGGCCCTAGGCGGGGTTGAAAGTTTAGCATAGAAATATACATAGAAACATGTTTACAAGATTTACAAGATTTTTGTTCCATTAATTCAACTAAATTGTGCACCAAAAAACCCAACTGTGTCTCCCTGATTATTGACAACTCATGGCATAAGTATATAAGTTTGTTTAATCAAGAAATGACGTATGAATACGATAAGGTGTAAAAATTCACTAAACATTATTTTAGTTTATCGCTTACAGTTTATTTGGAGACCGTGCCCGATAAAAATAAAAATTAATATGTAAATTTATTTGTTGTCGGGCACGGTCTCCAAAATGAATGGAAGCGATAAATGTATCTTGTGCTTTTGTTGTATATTGGTTTAGCATTATAGATACGGCATAGACTGGTTCGCCAGCTTTTAGGAAATAGCAGTGACGAGAAAAATTTATTTTTAGGCCCACAAGTTATCTTCACACGCTTGCGATGGAATGCCGAAAAAATCTTTCGGAGAGTCAATAGATTTATTTTAAAAGTAAAACGGCTTTAATAGTTATAAACAAAGAAAGAGAAACATCTTTCGATTAAGTAAAACCGCTACAAAGTGTTAGCCTGAAAAAATCTCTGGAAGCCAGGCAACTGTATATTTATTTTACCTACTGGTTATGGAAAGTCCTTAGCTTTACAAAAAACCAATTTCTACACTGACACGATCCCACTCTCTAAGTTAATAGCTCCATATTTTATAAACACATAAGATATAATATGTACAGACCATGCATGTGCTTATTGTGTGTAGCCTGTGTGCATTCAATTTATATGTGCTTACTTATTCTTATCGGACCTTTACGAGAAAACGGAGCTAAATCAGATTGTTACCATCCTCAGCAGCCCCATAAATCAAGTTATAATGGGCATGGATTGGAATGCTACGAGTAGTCTAGTGCCAATTATAACTTACTCAACAATGAAAATATTTAACGTTATACATTTCCGATGTAAATTAATATTTACAATACCCACATAAACAACGTATTGTCAACGGTGTCAATTAATTTGTTCTTGTTAATTTGATATTTATTGTCAAATTCATGTTTAGTTCTTCTTAAACCTTCTTTCTTTGATCCGCCTCAATCTTCTTTCCGATTTATTTTAAGTGTGCGCATTTGCTGTGCGCGAAGCTGCAGTGAGTTTCCCCACTGTTTACCTGTCCTTGAATTTCCTAGCGGCAGCGTTTGGAATCAAGGGCAGGCTATCCAGTCTAAGATACGGCAGATCTACGCACGTGGTGTAGATTCACTACCATAGGTAATCTTGTTTCACACGGAAATTGAAATGAATAAAAGTATGTTTTATTATAATTAGGGAAACACTGTTCATGTGTTACACTCGTATACTAATGATGAACCCGTGAAATTTGTTCAAAGGCTGTTTAAAGCAGAAAGAAGTTACTGATTTATTTTTAAACTTTGAAATTTCTTCGATTTTTGTAACCATGATTAGTTTTGATTCATTGTATTACAAATGCATCACTACGTATTTTATATGGAAATATACTGAGTATACAATCACATGGTGATGTTAAAATTGCAAATAAAAATATAGTTGCATATGTGCGAATTTAGTTACACAAACCATTTTTATATACTGATAATATTTGATATACGACTATTGGTACAGAAAATTAAATTAATGATATCTATATTAAAGAAAATGTCAGCTCGACGCCTTTGTGGCCGTTCCGGCCTTTGATATGTATAGGGAAGATTCTAAATTGTAAAAATCGTGACCCTCGGACCAAAACTGGGGCCCCAGGCGGGGTTCAAAGTTTAACATAGAAATACATAGGAAAAATGTATAAAAATCTTCTTCTCAAGAACCATTGCACCAGAAATGCCAATATTTACAAAAAAGCTTGTATATATAACGAAGATTCTAAATTGTAAAAATTGTGAGCCCCGGACAAAAAGTGGGGCCCTAGGCGGGGTTCAAATTTTAACATACATGTATATAGGAAAATGTTTAAAAGTCTTCTTCTCAAGACCTATAATGCAACAGTTTGGAATATTACTATGCATACATCCTAAAATAATGTAGATTCTAATTTGTAAAAATCGTGACTCCCGGACTAATACTGGGGCACCAAGAGGGGTTCAAAATTTAACATTTTAAAAAATATATAGAAAACGTTTAAAAATGTTCTTCTTGAGAACTACAATGTTACAGTTTGTGGAATTACTATACATGCATCCCTGGCTTATGTAGATTCTTAATTGGTAAAATCGTGACCCCCAGACTAATACTGGGGCCCCAAGAGGGGTCAAAGTTTAATATAGAAATATATAGGTAACATGTTAAAAAATCTTCTTCTTGAGAACTACAATGCTACAAGTTGTGAGATTACTATGCATGCAACCTTGGATAATGTAGATTCGATAGTTTTAAATTAGTGACCCCTGGACTAATACTGGGGACCCAAGATGGGTTAAAATTTTAATGTAGAAGTGTATATGGAAAATGTTTAAAAATCTTCTTCTTGAAAACTTCAATGCTTCATTTGTCAGATTACTACGTAAGCATCCTTAAATAGTGTAGAAGCTGTGACCCTCGATCTAATACTGGGGCCCCAAGAGGGGTTCAAAGTTTAACATAGAAATATAGAGGGAAAATGTTAAAAAATCTTTTTCTAGAGAACTACAATGCTTCAACTTGTGAGATTACTATGCAAGCATCCTTGAATAATGTAGATGCTAAATTAATAAAGCTGTGACCACTGGACTAATACTGGGGCCACAAGAGGGGTTCAAAGTTTAACATAGAAATATATATGGGAAATGTTTTCAAAACGTTTTTCTCGAGAGCTATTTTGTTACAGTTTGTGAGATTACTATGCAAGGATCCTCAAATAGTGTAAATTCTAAATTGTTAAAGCCAACCATAAACCTCGGACCAATACTGGGGCCCCAGAAGGGGGGTTCAAAGTTAGAAATAGCATATGCTACGAAATAGAATGTTACAAGAAACTGTTGTTCAGGTGAGCGATGTGGCCCATGGGCCTCTTGTTAAGAAAATAAAACTGTTTTCTTTGTTGTAGATATTTTAAAGAAAACCAGTCAAGATAACCCAGATTATGAAAGATTGGAAAATGCAATAGATCTTCTAAAAGAAATTATGACGTAAGCACACTTTCCTTTTCATTGCAAAATGAAGTATACATCTTTGAAATGTACATATATATATATACAGTAAAATTGTTGAATCCAGATGTTGTGCATTCCGGCATGTTGTCCAATCCGGCGAAATTATTCAGTCCCTTGACATTTTCTTATCATTTAATTTTTAAAAAATGTTGTGCAATCCGGATTTTGTCTATTCTGTAAACCGGCCACGATGAAAAAAACCGTCTGCTTATAATTAGTGAGAGTTATCTCCCGTAATCCGGCCACTTATCGATCGGCCTTATGTGGGATAATTACTGCTCAGTTATCGATCAATTTTCCTGTCGTTGCTATTGCTTTAAACAACTATAAATATAAATTCAAACTAACAACTCATTTCAGTTTATACCGTTAAGTCTTGTTATAAATAAATACGCATTTTTTTTCAGCCAAAATTTGATCAAAAGTGGGGGTTGCGTATTATACTTTACCCCATATTTCAGGCTGTGATTCTGGATACCACGAGAGTAAGACTGCCGACATCGTTTATAATGTGCGTTGTATGGTTACACTTACAGAGTTACGTTTTATTCTGTCAAAAATGCTCCATTCTTGACTAAATTCCCTTGTATTTTTATATTAATCCATTGTTCCCTGCATCAAAATAGTTCTCGTCATTACATAATCAGCCACCTGTTGACTTGTCACGTGGTCAACGTTTTTTTAACAATTTCCGGTGAATCATGCACTTGTCTCGTGTCAGACTTCTCAGGTTAATCGGGTGTTGAATGTTTCAATTACAATGATTTGATTGAAAAGGTATCTCCATTGTACGTATAAATTCCGTTATGCAATTATTGTTTTCCAAATAAAAAATGAAAATCGGCACCCTAATCACAATCGAGGAGGTCTAATATATTTCAGAAGAAAACTTAAAATTTTGCAAGAATAGACAATCAAGACCTACTGCATTAAATACTAAAATTAAAATTTGCAACAATATCCTCCAAACCGGATGTTGCCTAATCCGGCCAAATTTTTCAGAACCCCCCTCCGCCGGATTAGACAAGTTTTACTGTATACATGTATGTAATTTTACATTTGATGGCTTGTGTTTACAGACATATTAATGAAGATAAAAGGAAAACAGAAAACCAGGTTGTGATGTTTGATATTATGAATGAAATTGATAACTGTCCGGTAAGTATTTTTGTTTAGATGCTATTGTATCTATTTTAAGTTATATTCTTTCCTTCACTCCTGGTCTCTAGCTTTAGGATAGCAAGTAATTTCAAGTTATTTTATTACCAAGGGATTAATTCTATGGCCTATACTACATGTAATTTGCAATTGTGATTTGATTTTCTGATCACTTAGAATGATGATTAAAAGTCAATGGTAGTTAAATATATGCATTTGCATTACAATTAAGATGTTCTCAAACATTTGCATCAACATATTTATGTATGGATTTATATAATACATGTACATATAGTGTATATACATTTCATAGTACATGTGTATTCTTAGAGTTATTTGTTGTATAGAAGAAGAGTACTCAATTGTTTATGCTATTACACTGCAGGCAACAATACTTTCCTCCCATCGGAGTTTTGTGACAAAGGCAGATGTGATAGAACTATCGGATGAACTGAGTGGACGAAGCTTCCCTCTGTCCTTGTTTCTTTTTACAGATACACTAGAGGTTTGTTCACAATGAATTAAAATTTACTTTCAAATTATTGAATTCATGTAGACCAATTTTTGTGAATTTTCAAAAATGATTGGTTGGGGTGTAATTTTGTGGATTTGCTCGAATGTACAAAGATAAAGACCGAGTTTAATGATTTATAATAGATGTTAAATTGTGGATAAGGAATCCTCTAAAATTGAGTCGCAACAAATATAATTGATTCCGCAGTTAAAAAAAAAAAATTATTTATTAAAGTCGAATTGATACACATACATGTACATGACTATTTTTTCGGTTTGTTTAGCGTTTCCCACACCTTTACTAATGTATGCACATATATTATTAGATCTGTAAGAGAAGAACCAAGCATGGTAGTACTGCCAAGAGCCCCGCCCTCAGGAGAAGTCCCCAGAAGCCGTTCAAACACCTAGGTCTGTTACAACTGAAGACGGTCAAAAGGGTCATCAACTACAGGGAGTCAGAAGGTAGGGCTGTGTGTAACTGTACACTGTAAGCAGTGGTGAGTTTCTGTAAAAATGAAAAATACATAAGTTCGAGTCATATTTTCATATGCTCATGCCATGATATATATATTTCAATAAAGTCTTTTCTATAGATATAATGTGCAGTATTGATTTCAAAACACAAGGAAAAACATTTACATGTATATTTAATCACTGATACTTTGGAATTGCAGATTGTCAGAACAGTTTCGGAATCATTTTTAAGTCACATGCTGATGACAAAGACAAGCTTTACAGTTTCATGGTGGACGAGACAGATGTAAACAAATTACAGTTCCTGACCTCCCTGGCCAAATCCATCGCCCAGACCAAGTGCCTGGCTGATCATGTGAGTCTGATTTGTTTGATCATCTTGTGTGAGCAAGGGGTTGTCATTCTCTCCACTTTAAGAATGGCATACATTTGTATTCTATTTAACATTTTTGGTGGAAAGCATAAATCATATATCACCATATGTCATGCATACATACATTTGCATGTATGTAATATATGTATAAACTTTCAAAATCAGATCAGTGCTTACATGTGGAAATATTAATTTCAAATAAATATCATACATGTACATGTACATGCTAGATGAAATGCCAGTAAAATATACAGTACTTCTGGAGTCATATACACTGTATAACAAAATGCAGACTGCATATCTTATAGGTTGATTAAAGTGGCTTTGATAGATAAGATCTACATAAACTTTACATGTAAAAATCATGGTATATTGCCTTTTAATTGTAATCACTGAAATATGTATACTTGGGTATTGTGAACAGAACAAATCAGAGTCATTCTATGTGTACGTATTTCATACTTTATAGCAAGTTTAAGGAATGAACATTGATTTGTCTTTTTTCCTTGATGTGAAATAGGAGGGACTGATTGCCACAGTGGAGGGACGGGACCTACAAATCAACACCTCCATCCTGGGGAGGAGCACGTTCAGCAGGGCCGCCAAGTATGTTAATTGAGTACAATAGCAAATACATTTTATCAAAGCATTGTTTCACTCATTGCTAGGATTTTCTTTTCTTTTGCGTAATAGACTTGCTACTACAGGTGTAATCTGTGATCAACACTTCACGAGGTCGATTACTGGATAATTTAACTTCATAAAATATTATTTATGACAACAAAGGATGAATATTGGTAATGTTTTATTTATAGAATTGGTAAACGAGTCAGTAGGGCATTTTCCTTCAACAAGACACCCAGTAGATTAAAAAGAGCAGTGTCCAGTGTTCTCAGCCCATTCTCCCATGAAAACAACCACAACACCATCAATGTGATGGGCACGCCGCGACGTGGTGGTGATCTGTTCAACCGCAGACAGGCCAGCTGTATGGACCTTACTGTAAGTTATTATCTGTAGACCTAGTAGTACTTTGATTGTAAAAAGACAAGTACATCTGTAGCTATAATTACCTGTAGGTTTACTCAATTATACTTTGATAAGGAACATTTAATTCTAATTAAAGTATAAATTCAGAGAGGGGGGGGGGGGGGACTCAGAAACGTCTACATGATTAGTGTCATATCTTATAAAATGTTGCAGGTATAATCAAAAGGATTGGAAATGAATGCTCCAAGTTTGTTTTAGGAATTAGTGGTGGTTTATCTAAATTAACTGAGTGTATACTGTATACCTAGAGTGAATTTGAGAAGGGTTTTTTAGCTCATCTGAGCTGAAAGCTCAGCTCAAGTGAGCTTTTCTGATCACATTTTGTCCGTAATCCGTCTGTCCACCTGTCTGTCCGTCCGTCTGTAAACTTTTACATTCTGAACTTCTTCTCTAAAACCACCAGGCCAATATCAACCAAAACTTGCACTTAGCATCCTTATGGTAAGATGAATATAAATTGCAAAAATGAAAGACTGATCTTTCTTTAAAGCAGAGAAAACCTCGAAACTGTAGAAAAAGGGGGGTGAATTTTTAAATATCTTCTTCTCAAGAACTACTGAGTCAAATCAGTGTTATTTAGCATAAATAATCCTTATGGAAAGGAAAATATAAATTGCAAAAATTATGGGCTAATTCTGAGTAATTTACGAAAATAATAATAAAGCGAGAAAGGGTGTTAATCAGTTTATAACTTCGGGTTCGTATTTCATATATCAAAAATCAAGTTTCTGTTTGAAGCAGCCACGATAAAATGGGTCAAACTGACAAAGATGAATTTGCTTGTTGTGCAACAGTTTACGTGCGAAGGGAATATTTGAAACATGCATAATATATTTGTGCCGATTATGTGAAGTAAATTGAGGTTAAATATTTCAATGCGTTGACATTTTCACTTGTGACAGTGGTTTAAGCTTGTTTTGATTTTTGTTTCATTTTCGTTAATTATGCCTTTAAACTTGAGGGGAACTATCACCTGTATATTGGAATTTTTATGTATCAAGTCAAAGATAGACTTCGGTAAATCAGACAGCTGATTGTTTACCTGTGCAAAATGAGCAAATTCTGATACACTGACAACATATATGTAATATAAAATACTACTGTATTCATAATAGTGGTAATTCGGTACGATCTCTATGTAATAGTTTATATATGCAACGTGTTTTGTTAAGATGCTCAGCATTTTCAGTCCAAACGGAGACTATTTTCGCTGCTAGAAATAAATAGGTATATATATGATGAAAAATAAATTGTGCTCTTTCTTTGTTTTAGTGCATTTTTCCTTTGTTTTAATTGTTTACAATTTTCTATTTACTAACCATATTTGAGTGTCAAGCTTCGAATTACAAGCAAGATACAGAGCTTTGCTCACAATTCAATGTTTGCACACAGAGCTGAGGCCTTGCTTTTTAAAGAGGTTCGATCCTCTGATTTTGGGTGGCCATTTTGGGTCACCTCTAGTCTGGAAATTCTGTGTCATATATTAATTCTACTTGTAAATTCCTATTTTACAATGCCAAATAAACTATTTTGAATAAAATAGTTAAGGAAAAATTACATATTTACAGAGTTAAGTAAGGGACTATATTTTGTGGCGGAAGGTTTTTAAGAAGAAAATGAATATTTTTCATAACTCAGTTGTTTTAGAGTACTGTAATTTTAGCTTCCTTATTTTCAGTGCAGACCAAATTTCCAGCTAATTTATGCATTGGATTATCTTCATGTTGTTGCAAAAACACATTTTAACAATATTTCAATATTTCTATCGACATATATTGGCACATTTAACTAATATTTCATAAAAGTCAAGAAAAAATGAACTTCAATTTTTGCCTTAAATTAGGTTATTTCATGCTATATCTCAAAATTTACATCATAGACCCATACTTTTGGTTTTATTTTCTGAATTTGTAAGATATTTTTGACAAGTCTATTAAAAGTCTATTATATTTGATGCCATGGTTTATTCCGATTAAGAATTATTGAGGAAAAAGCGATTTATGTGCAATTTGCACTTTCAGTGCAGAAAGGTCAGATTAAATACACTGTAGCACCGAAAGGAGCATATAGACCCCACAATTTTGTTTTGAATTTTGGTTTAGCTTTGTATGTAGATTTTTAAAAAATACTTCAGAAAAAAAACTTAAAGACTTATGATCGCAGGATCCAACCTCCTTAAATGCTGAATAGGAAATGCCAAGTTTAAAAATCTTAGTTGAATGTAATAAAACTCTTGTGAACAAAAAAAATTCTCAAACCTACATGTAGAAGAACTGTGAGCTCTGTATCTTGCTTATTATATAATTCTACGATTGATGCTGAAATTTGGTTGATCATTAGAAATGCTAAACGTTAAATACTTTGTACAGAAAAATTTAAAGGATGATATGCTGTAACTTCTTTCTGGGGGCCCCTCCTTATACAAGTAATTATATGAAGTCTACACAAATTTAATAATTTTTCAGAAACGAGTAAATAAAAACGAAGTCTTTAAAACAGTTTCCATAGTTCTGACACATTACTGATCCGGAAATAAATGCATTATCACTATTCTTAAGAAAATACTACAGTGGAAAATCGTCTTGGTTTGTAGCCAATTGTTTTTTTAATAAAGATGAAAATAATGGGTGGGTCAAGTAAAATACAGTGATATGCCTGTCAATACATTGATTATAATAGCTCTTTAACATATCACGTGACAACATTTTTCATTCGAATGTATTCATCGATCAAGTGAGTAAGGTTATAAAATGTCACATGTTCTGCCACAGGCCCATTTTCTACGTTGAAGTAAAACGCCCAGCTTTTTACATTCTTTATTCAGCCAATATAGCAGGAAATTTACGGTAACAACTGAAATTTAACAACATATAGACATTCTTACTATACCTAATATAATTAGAAAAATTTATCACACACTGCACTTTCATACACACTTGCCAAAAATCTCGAATGAAGTTTTAAATAAATAATCAGAAAAATATTACAAATATGTAGGTGTAAGAAAAAAGACATACATCGTTGCGCCTTTGCACCACGAAAATATGGATGACGAAGCGTCCCTGACGCTGTAGAGGGTCTTCAAAATGGATCTGTGCGTCCCAGACGCGCGGGAAATAATGTCTCCCAGAAACAGCTTACCGGATGTAATTATCACCAAGTAAATTAGGAACCCAAAACTGACCGGCACCGTAAATTCCGGTGACGTTACATCACACGAGTTCGCGCTAAGTAAACAACAATCGTTTAAAATGGGAAGACCAATTAAATTGTTGAATGTTTTTAATTTGAGCGCATTTAGGTACAATTTTCTTCTTTCACATATAGGAATTTATTTGATAAAATACAATAACTAGTAAGTAGTTGGAAGAAGAAATTATGCGTATATGCTCATATATTTTGATTGCTTTAGAAAGTTTGGGGGGGGGGGGGGGGGGACTAAAATAAAGGGAATTGGAAGTTAACAGTGTTCCTCTACCAAAAATTTTGTTTTATATCTTGAATAGGATCTTCTTATTTTCGGTAAAAATGGTATTTCAAAAGGTACAGTGTCAAAGATTAAGTGTATGCAAAAATAAGTGTAAAATTTACGGTACTGGTATTTATCTTTTGTTATTCTATCGAGGGGCCATATGGCACAATATCCTTTGAACGCCCTTATAAAGCCATTGTTGCTCAGGTGAGCTATGTGGCCCCATGGGCCTCTTGTTTGTAAATGTGTCCATAAATTGCACTACTTTTACCTTAAAGGGGCATTGTCACGATATTTGTCAAATTTCATTTTTCTATATTTAGTATTCATAATGCTTCAGTAAGGCATTTCTAATAGTCAACCAAAATTTGTGTGTCAGTCTTAGAGTTATAAGCAAGATACAGAGGTTACAATTCTTCGTCATGTAAACAAGGCTCATGCCCTGTTTTTGTTTACATTGGTTCAAATATATTGGTAAAAGTTTTCAAGCTGATTTCTCTCTGTTCTAATTCTTTTAAAGCATAAATAAATAGTTCCTAGCATTTATCACAATCATTTTGGGTCTAAAACTGGAATTTTTACTTCACCATTTAAAACGTAAACAAAGCTTTGTTTACATGACAAAGAATTGGGATCTATGTATCTCGCTTATAACAAGAAGATTGACCATTAGAAATGCCTTAGTGAAGCATTGTAAACACAAAAAATGGACAAATAATTTTGACCAAAATCATGACCATGCCCCTTTAAACCAACTATCCAGGCTATTTATAGAATCCCATTGTGTGATTTTCTGTATTTACAGGACTCCATCTCGATGCTGAGTAGCTACCCCAGCTCCACGACCCTCTACCAGGAGGAGGACACGGTCAGTCTGGGGGCCTACTCCCTCCAGACCCCCATGGAACACTCCAACATGAACGACTACAACAGTCGACTCATGAAACCACCCAGCTAACTGGGCAAAGATATGACAGTGAAATGTCCTAGTCTGTAATCTGACACAAATGAGAAAGGGGTGAACAAACGAAGGCAATTACTTATATCTCTCAACTTACAGTCAATCAGCTGGAAAGAAGAAATATATGTTGGAATTGATATTGTGCTTGATTTATTACTAGCATGTTTTGAATTCTTGTACATACTAGATTAACTGTATTTCAACAGAAGTTAAAAGTGCAGTTCAAAGAGTATGTTGGAGAGAATGAGAGAGTGAGAGTTTAACTGAAAAGTGCTATTTATTTTGTTACTGTACAAAGACTGCAATGAAACTTGCACTGTGTGCTCCAGGCATGGAAGAAACATTTTGGAAATGGAAGCAAAGAATGTCAAGTGCCTTGTTTTATGCATAATTAGCAGAGAAATGCTTTAATGATTCCTCCTCTTTTTTTTTCTTTCTCTTTTACTTAGATCTGATTGATGTGGTTTTTGCATTTTTAACAGTGTTTTTAACAAAAATTGCTTGGTTTTTATTTCTAAAAATATTTTCCCATTTCACATTTTCAAATCTTTATGAATTAAGAGGTACACTTAAAAGTAATAGAGTTAGACTGATGTTCAAATGGTTCCAGAATGATAGAATTACAATGTTTCTTGCAGATTTTCTTTTTATTGATGTCTTGCGATGAGATACAATGTACCATCATTTCTAAGTACATGTATGCGAGTTCCTCTCCGTTTTCTCGGGTTGTAAGGTTTAGTGAACTTTATTAAGTAATTGTCTAGACAATAGCTAGTGTAGACAAACATAACCAGAAGAAACTGACCTCCCAAGTTAAGTGTAGACAATCGTAAACATGAGCAGTTAACCTCCCAAGTTTGTAGTTTTTCTTTAAAATCTTTGCACTGAACATGGTTTCTCCTCAGAGTACAAGAAAACTGTATCTTCTTTTAAGAAGTACAAAATGTGTTGGGGTGTTATTTTAAGTGTATAGGTGCAAAAGAACATTAGAAGTAGGAAGGAGGTCTGTTTTTCCTCACTATATGCATCGTAGATTTGTTCAATAGATACAGTTTCAATGTTTTTCGGTGTATTATAATGCAGTATTCAGATCATTTATCTATGCCTATACCATTATTATTTTTTAAACATGATAAAGTTGGGGATCAAGGTCACATTGGATGTAATCTATCATTTTCACTACATTATTTGTAATCATTTATTTTGTCTTGTTCTGTGATAGAATCTGCTTTAACTTTGGTCTACAGCATTGTACAAAATACAGGTCTGTCTCGGTACAGAACCAAATCTTCTTAGTTTTAAGTATAAATGTGATGACAGTTATTTTTACCCCACCCTGTACCTGATGTTTGTTATGTATGATAACTGTACGTGTAAATTATGTAACATAGACGTGTAGTCCACAGTTATGTGATGAGAAAGGTTGTGTATGATCAAGGTAGTGCCATTGAGCACGCTATGATGTCAGTAAAGAATGGTAAAACATCAGATGTACATGTATTTGTTTCTTATGTTAAGATCTTATGTTAATAATTTTTGAATTGCAATAGCAAACCTTTAAGAAAAATAGCATGTTGATGAATGGACGAAGGTATTCATTGCTAACACAAGGATAGGCTAATGGAACCAGTTGAATATATTTGCAATATTTCACAATAATTCAAGATTTAGACATGATTGGAATAAATGTGATTTGATCCAACTGAATCCTTATCAAAATATTGCGCAATTCCCTAGATACGGAAGAAACAGGACACCACAACCATTGTCTACATTTAACAATTGCAACAAAGATATTTGAGAGACAATTATAAGAATACTAGTTCAGGTTGACATGATAGGATCAGAGTAGAAAGTCCCACCAAAATATATAAAATAAATGTAAGTTGTCTAACACGGTAACGTAAAGATTCCGTCACTTGGACACTCGAGACATACTTAGTACTAAACACGCTACATTACATCTCTACATTATGAGGAAATGAAAACGAGAAGGGATGACCAGTTGTTTTTTATCAGCAGTAGGCTAACCGATATGTAGGGTATATGTTGTATGCGCGGATCTAAAGGAGTGGGGAGTCCGCCGCCGCCCCCTCTTCTGGAAAATTCAAATTTATTTATTTTAAATCACAGTAAATTTACCGAAAATATGCCTCGAAAACCTGCGCATGACATTTGCATAACACGATGCATAAACTGGCAATGGTGCACATGCGCGGATCAGAAAATTTTTCCAAGTGGGGGGGGGGGTCCGAATTGAAAGTAGGGGAGCTACACTATTCATCAGAAATGTTGACAAGCAAAAAAAAAAAAAAACCTAATTTCCCAAAATCATGAAATTCCTAATCCGGGGGAGGGGGGGTACGTTGAATACATATACCCTTTTTGTCCCTTTTTTTTGTTTCCCATATTCATGTGGGGGGGGGGGTCAATATGCCTATAACTGCATTTTCACTCTCTACCATCGGCTCATACATTCATGTCTGAGAGAGGAACGAACGACAACTCTACATGGGAGATTGCTGCATTTTTTCCAATATCACTCTTAATATTTCCGCTTCCGACGCTTTCAAAAACATATATGTGTTTTCCGGGGGGGGGGGGGAGTCCGAGTCATCTTTGCGATAATTTAACTATGTAAATTTAATAACTTCTCATTTTCCAGGGGGGGGGGGGGTCCGGACCCCCCTCTAGATCCGCGCATGGTGCAAATACACCAATACATTTTGAATTTCCATTGGTTCGTCCGTCCGTTTGTCAGACTTGTTAGATGAAGACGATCTAGTAAAAAGTTCATATTCGTACAGAAGAATGTAAATAGACGTGGCAGAAACAACCAACATCGTTATATGTATTTGGCGTGGAATGGATTGAACTAACTACTAAATTTTATTTTTTTTTTATTCAAGAGGTAGCCAAATCATCTTTTGGAGATGAATGATGGTGTTATGTAGAAGTGTACATTTGTTTGAGAGTTTTTAACTATGCAATGTTTGATATAATTAGAACGTTAAAGCTTAAAATAGCGGTATGCCAGTCATTTTTAGAATATAGTTGTTTTGTCCCGTCGATTTGCATTATGGTGTACGAATTTGATTATGAAGTTTGTTTTTATTTTGAATAAGCATGCGCTAAAATAGTGATAGCAACCCATTGCTTTCTAGATCTTCAAATATATATTGGAATATACTAGTGACAAATTAAAATCATTTCGCACAAATTTAACCAAATATCGTTTTGATGTGAAGAAATGTATAGGGAGAAGTAATAAGTAATTAGCTTGCAAGCCAATTATTTAAACATTAACCAAATTTGATATGGTCCGAGTTATTTGAAGGTCAAGCGTGTTTGAAATCATTTAGTGCTCTTGTCATCATAGAAATGCATAATCTGAAGATACAATAGAAAACCCAAATAACTAGCATTGTCTGAAACCTGTTTGCGATCTTACGTTAGCTCAAGTTCTGTGTCCTCGGCAAGGACAGACGATCATGGTCGCCGCTAATAGCAGTGCCCCTGCCAGAAGTAGTATCAATATTATATTGGGAAGGAAAGAATTGCCCGTGTCTTATTATATGTCCATATTCTTGGCAAAAACAGGAACTGCTTATTATAGTCCGTTCTCTTGACCTTCGCTACCGGGCGCGCTGAAGGTCAAGGTTATGACAATACTACGGATGACGAGCATGTCCAGTTTGGCGCTATGCCTGGTTATTTATAGTTTACATATATTAATGTAGAGTAACTTGTGATCGAAGTAAATATGTAACTAACGAGGCTGGAAATCATCTGGCTTTCCGCTCCGCTAGTTTATGCATGTACATCGGATCAGAAACTCTTGACTTGGGAAGACAGACATTTTTTTTCGGCAGGGTTGGGCTTGTTTCCGGAGGAGGTAGGTTCAAGGTTCAAGGTCTATTTTCGATCATTTTTGGATTTCAATATAGCAAGTTCTAAACACCCCACCCCTCAACCCCCGATAGACCCTACATTTAAATGGAAATAGACCATTTCATTAAGCTATGGTTAGACTCTATGCGGATGAGTTGAACCATGGATTTGTATGCATGGGATTGCGTCACAAGGGTCATGTAGTTACATGTATTAACACTGATGAAGGTGATGTAATCGAACTTTTACTTTTGTTTATTAATCTGTTGTACAATATGTTCATGTATAATTTATATGAAATGTTAGGTCTTGGTATTATAAACAGTACAATACAATAGATAGATACCACATCTAGAGGACTGCGTGTACTGACATCGCGGGTCTCGAACATTGGTCCATCCACACAGCAAAATACATAAAAAGTAATCGGAAATCTTTTTCCAAGTTATTAGTAGTTTATGTGGAACTCTCATCAAAACACCACACATGCATACTTAATATGACTAGGTGTTACATTTTGTTCTTGTTTTTATGAGTAAATTGTATTTTAATTTTACGCATGTGCATTTCAATAACAATGGTAGGAGTTTACTCTGTTGTGTTCTTGATACTAGTATAATCTTCCCGGCCCTCTGTAAAACGAGTTAATATCAGAAGTTGGTCGGGGGGGGGGGGGGGGGGGGCGCTCTCACATATTGTTTAGCCTCGTAAGTGCACCACTTTTCAACACTCGTTGTATAACTATTTCATGTACAACAACAAGAACCTTGCTTACCAGATCAGTGTCTTTATTTTATCTGTTTGTCTGAAGTGTTGTTTGGCTTATCTCTCAATTTCTTTTGACAGTTTCGTTGAAATTATTGTTTTGAAAATGCTAATGGCAAGTGTATTGACCTCCCCTAACCACATCCATTGAATTCCCGGGATTACAGGGGAAGCTGTGGTTTCTAGAATTCCATTCGGTCGGGGGAAGGTAATAAAACAGAAACAATAAATGACACATATATTTAGAAACTCTTTAACAACTCTTTAATTTCAAATAAAATCCTAATTTTTTTGCAGTTTGATAAGGTCTTTATATTTATGAGCGCATGTTAAAGTTTATAATATTCATTCATTAATCGTTTTCTTTCATTCATGTCTCGGTAATTAAGGAGTTTTTTTAAAGAATACTTATTCGACGTCTCTTAGCAGCCAAGGTCAAATAACCTGTAAGATTAATACGTTCTGTTTTGGTCCAATTTAGCAATTCTTAATATTTTATCATAGAACGCGAAGTAGCATGTACATAATTATGTGGGTTTTTTTTTAATTTAAAAAATAAAAAAAATAAAAATAGAACAACTTGTGTTTCAATTATAAAGTCTTTTAAAACATAATATGAATTATAACCAAACACAACAAATGAAACATAAATCAAAGTTGTGAAATTTCTACAATGTAGTTGCTTCACTCTTCAGTTTAATTGGAAATAATTTCTAAACACGCAGTGTATGAATTTACATAAAAGATGGGTCCTGAACCCAATTGCCCCTTAAAAAAACCAGTAATGCATTTTGCATAACATGAACATCACACCTTGTTATCCAATCATTTCACAGCTCTGCGGGAGAGCGATACATGTAGAAATGGCCGTGACTTAATAACGGTACAGAGGGGGATTTTGGCCACTACCTGCCGCGGTAACCAAAGCCAAGGATGCCGAATGCTGCTGGAGTGACTGTGTTTTGTTTGGCTATTTTGGACTTTGTGCATGCTTCGCAAGGTAAATATTGCCGGTTGAATCTGCTATATATTACCGCAAATATTTATTTAAGAACTGTCAACAAACTGCTATAAATTGCACCAATTTAGGTACAGGAATACATGTAACTTGCAAAAGTTTACATTTTTACGGTACTGCTTATAAAATTGCACCAATATAGGTTCAGTTAAAACTTGCTAGAATTCATTTTATTACAAAATTGCCAATTGATCAAATTTTCTTATCAAATAATATCTTGGAAATAAAGTCTGATGTGGTTGTTTTATTTGAATTTTTGCCTTTGTTTTGATTTTCGTTATTGTTTTATTTTTGCCCAAAGATCTTGGTCCACAGTTATGAATGTCCAGGAAGTGGGCTTGTCAATTTCTAATGGCTTTATCATTTTGAAAAATACGAATGACACGATATGATATTTTTACATTTTAGTTGTGACGTAACAAGTCCCAGACAAACTATTAAACATTTTGCTATTAAATTTGTCATGAAGGTCAATATCTTGACACGAAACAGAAAAATCGTGCAACTTGGAAAACCTTAAAACGTTTAAAACCAAATCACATTTCTTTCGCTGAACTTTCCCATGTATTAAATTATTTCTAATCAATCAAAGCTAATTCACAGCTCAGAGAAATATTTGGAAGCAGAAAAATCTTCCTTTTTTTTTAAAGATGCATATTTTTACTGGGACAAAACTAGTAACGATAACGCATTGTTTGGACATAATATCTTAAATATATAGCGTTTACAATTTATGGATTTATATCCATGCATGTCCAATACTTTAGTTTCCCTTTGCATATTTTGTCCTCTTTCCTTTTTTCCAAATATTTCCAACATACTGTTCGTCTAACTTTTTCGTAAATAGTTTATAATAAAAGTATATGCATGTATGTGTTCATTAAACTTATGGAAACTTATCAATCTGAATCTACCGAAAAAAAGTTTATATTATTCAGCTTTATATTTATTATCAATTCAACTTACGATTTAATTAAGTTGTCAATAATTGCAAATATACTTTTCGTACATGTTCGCCAGACGAAAAATGTAATCAAACTGCGGGATAAAATTACTTACTAGTGACTTTAAGCAAATCTAAGATTCCTCATAAAAATACTAAACCCAAAGTATTTGCAAAGACAATCATTGTCATTTGACTAAGACTTAATTTTCACTAGTGGGTACATGCAGCATTATTAAAATTTGTCATCAATTCATGATATGATTGTTTTATCCAAAACAAACAAAAATATTAATGCATGTACGAAGTTTTTGCTCCATTTCTTAGAAAACTTAACCTTGCACCAGAAAGGCTAATTAAGGACAAATCCGAAACATCATCCCACTGTTAAACAGTTAAAGCACTTCATGTACCTTAAGAGGTTCACGCGAGATTTTTGCAATGAAATATTGACTGACGATTTGAAGAATTTCATCGAGACGTCTGCATGGCATGGTGGTATACCAGCAAAAAATGGTTGGCTCACGCAATCACAGCAACACTGGCGGTATTTAGTACATCTGCCCGCGGGGAATAGTGGGTATTATCGCGGATAATATGGCAAACGACCCGGATCATTAGCAGACGTACACCTAGTCACTGGGTTAATCAGGTCAAGACGCCGGAATTCTCGTGGAAAAAAAGTCTGCTCCACTTGTTTTTGGATTTCGCTGTCTGGGAAGTGCGCATTTTATGAATGAATTTTAAGAGATGCTTATCGGGGATAGGACATTCTTATAGTTCTTATAGACGCGGGCGGTTTTGAAGATTCTTTAATGCATCAAACTTAAGGTATATCTGCAAGTTGATAACAGACAGACAGCTAATCTCATTGGTCGGCTACTTATCTTATATACTTTATACAGGGAAATATTCGCCCGTTTTATTTTCGCCCCTTTCGCCCTCGTTGTAAGATGGCGAACTTAAGACTGGGCGAATTCTATGTTGCAAATAATATATCTGCTATCACAACTGCATCTGGGCGAATTCAAGACGATGCGAAACCGTTTCCAAGTGTAAAAGGGCGAAAATTACATGGGGCGAAAATAACCCTGTATACAGTAGCAAGGATGGTGTTATGGGTTTTACTTTTACTTTGTATCATTGTAGCACTAGTATAACTGAATTGACGGATTGTTTGAAATTAACTTTAACCTTTTTAAACGTTGACCTTGCACTCGGAATCCAATCTAACACTGACCTTGAAATTTTTGGTTTGACTTTTGACACACAGTCAGTCATTAGGTTTAGAGTTTGGTCATGAGGTGATCAATCTATAATTTTTACATTGGATTTTGTCTCTATCCTTGTTGGAGTTTGATAGATTGTTCTAACCTTTGACATTAATTAACCTCATTATGACGTCACTCTTGTTCTTCAAGCTTCTGCTTCGTCTTTACAGTTCTTGCTCGGTCAAGGTACAACATGAAATATAAGTATCCAAAACATTTAATTTACAATTTGCAGGGTTTTTTGTATTGTAAGAGTAAAATATACATTTCAGGTCATGAAGGTCTGAAACTGCGAGCCCTTGAGCAGAAGCTGTTGGAGATCATTAGAGACGAGTTTCCAGAATTCTCTGAATCCGCGGGGCTTTCCCAGAACGACGGACGGGCGGAGTCCTACACATTCCAGGGGTTCGAGAGACGAAACGTTAGAATCATCGCATATATACTGTTTATACAACCAAAAATATTCAAGCACAAACGACTTCTATATTTATAGTATTGTCAGGCCAAAATATAAAGTTCATAAATAGTGTGTTTCCAATTCCACGGCAGACTTTTTTTTACCAGGAAGTAATCAGTATTTCTTATTTTAGTCTCCCGTATTTTAAAACAATCTTATCTCATAATACGAAACAATATGGATATGTTTCATATGATTTCATCTGACCGGCCAATGTTAAAAACCACAAACAAAAAGTTCCATACTCCCAGCCCTTACTTTTCATAATTTCTTTCATGCTCAATGGAACCTTAATTTTGCTTATTTTGGCCTTATTAGTATTAAGAGGGGGGGGGGATAAGAAAGTGCAAATACCCATTTGGTTTAGTCTTAAAATTAAATATCAAATTTAATTTTTCCCAATTAAATCTATCTGATAATGTTATAATTCAAGTTTGCAAAATCACACATTATAAGTATATTCAGTTTAAATATTTGAACAAACGATAAGAAAAAAATATATTGCTATAAGGTTTGGTGGTATCGAACCCATAACCTAAAAAGCTTTGTTATATATCGTTAGCTTATTCTGGTGCTCTAACCACTGAGTCATTTCAGTCACAACAAAGTGCGCTCTTTAAATGCTTTATGTGACTTTGGCCACGAATTTACGGACTTGTTTTATTAACGTTCAATTGTTGGGATACAAAATGATAATTTTAATGTAAACTGGGTCATCTCTTCACGTTTTTGTTGACTGAAATCGGTTTGTTTTCCATTAGACCTTATTAAGACCATGATAAAAATATGGAGCATAGACCCACTCTATAAAAAAACCAACGCATTGAAGTTCGAAACAATGACAGTATTTGGAGGTTTTGATACGCATACGCCAGTTTAAATCAAGTATTGAACATGTTTAAGGGTTACAAATCGATGTTATGTTAAATATATTTTGTTTTGAATGACTTTTAAAAGAATTATCAGATTTGTTGATATTTTAATTTTTAATTATTTTACCCGTCCTTATATGGGTATGTTACCCGCTTTATCTACCCACCTTCTTTCAATTCATTGCAAATTACATTGTAATATGAACTTTAAGAAAACGTCTTTAATTTTCAATTTGCAATGACAAACCTATTCTAAATTTGATTCAATTGTTTCTTTCATTCTAGTCTGGTTTGTTATCTCTGACATATTTAAACATATGCAATTATCAATCCTACATGCATCCTTTAAAACAGAGACTATCTAAGTTGGTATCTTAGCGGTGTAAAGATTAGAGCCTTAATATGCAGTGGTGATTTTTATACTGATAAAAGATTAAGAAGTTACAAAAATTTTAATTGTGGTTTTGTGTTCGTCTGGGCCTGATAACCAAGTTTTTTTCAAAGGAATGACTGATTTATGCTTGATTTTCCCTGTACAAACTGACTAGGCAAAATAAGCATTGTTTATTTAGGAGTAGAATAAAATTGGGTTTATTTGTCTACACACAGAACCGGAATCTACAGCTTCTGCAGCAGGTGGAAAAAATAGACAGAAACCAACTCAGCCGGGATGAACTTAATGATTGGAAAATACTGCGCTATCACGTCCAGACTATATTGAAAGGCTATAAATTCAGAGAGTAAGTCACAGGCAACCAGTTCACCTATGCCTAGCCGTCGATCTAAATATTATGCATGATAATTAAGCATGATTGGAAAATACTGCGATATAGCGTCCAAACAATATATTGAAAAGCTCTAAATTTAGATAGTAGGTTAATTACATATGTACTAGCAATCTTTTCACTTTTTATCACAAGAGTCAGCCTAAAAAATGCAAGATTTTTATATAAGCGCAAATTTAGATATGTTTTCTCTTTTATGTATTGCATGGATATTGTAATGTTAAATAGCTTTGTTTTATAGATGGGGAAATCTAAACCCGATCAATTCCCTCGAGGCACCTTTGAAGCACCGCGACTGGATTTCAAAGAAGATGACACAAGACCGAGAGAAATATGTTTTACGACTTCAAGCCATTCCACAGCAAGCAAGTTGAACTTGATCTGAGATTTTCACCAATTTAGAATATTTAGAATAATGTTTTAACTTAAAATATAAGTTCCGACTTGATGCTAATTTTTCTCCGACGAAAGTCCATTGAAATGCTTTACATTCATAAAAATCGACGAAGTAGGAAATCAGATACTAGATGAATAGGAATGCATTTATCATTTTGCTTTGCTGTTTCCTTATTGCTTTAATTTAAGTTAACAACAGTACATTATAAGTTTCCTTTCAGAGTAATAAATGTGTTTTTCATTTCTGTAGATTGAAGAACAAATTTCACTCATGAGAAGAGCAATCAAATTGAACAGGACCAACCATTTCATTTCTATGGTAGTAATTCTGTCCTATACTAGTATATATCTGTCCATGTGACATATATTGTATATTTGAAAGGTTTATATTTTTAGTTTTTCGATTGGAAACAGTTTTACGTATATTATTTGAGACGAAAAAATCTTACATGTACAGCTGTACGATTATTATTTGATAAATTTTCCTATTGCGACTCTACTAGAGATTTTTTTTTTAAAATCCGCGCTACAGCTTCATTGCAATTAGGCCACCTTATCCTTTCTTTGAAAAAAAAATCATTTATTTCTAAAGGCCTGTGGCCCTTTAAAAAAAAAAACTTACGACTAAATTAACAATTTCACAACCCTGTAAAGTTTTCGTTTAATAGAGATATTCATTTTTTTTCTAAAATATTATTTATAATATTGTCAACAGTAAAAGTAAAATAAGAGTTTTTGTGATATTTTACAGCCTAGATACTCTTTGAAGAAAAGGAAAATATTGTCTTAAGTCGTAAGATTTTTAGCTCACCTGAGCTGAAAGCTAAAGTGAGCTATTCTGATCACATTTTGTCTGTCGTCCGTCCGTCTGTCCGTCTGTCTATAAACTTTTCACATTTTCAACATCTTCCCCAGAACTACTGTGCCAATTTCGACCAAACTCGTCACAAATCACCCTTAGGTATACGGGATTTAAAGTTGTGAAAATTAAGGATCACGCCTTTTCTCAAGGGGAGATAATAAGGAATAATTAAAAAAAATTGAGAAATTTTCACAAATCTTATTCACAAGAACCATTTTGCCAGGAAAGCTGAAACGTGCGTGAAAGCATCCTCAGGTAGTGTAGATTCAAAGTTGTGAAAATCATGACCCCCGGGGGTAAGGTGGGGCCACAATGGGTGTTGAACATTTACATAGGAATATATAGAGTAAATCTTTAAAAATCTTCTTCTCAGGAACTAATCAGCCGGGAAAGCTGAAACTTATTTAAAAACATCCTCAGGTAGTGTGAATTCAAAGTTGTGAAAATCATGACCCCGGGGGTTGGATGGGATCACAACATGGGGGGGGGGGGGGCGGGCAAACATTTACATAGGAATATAAAGAGAAAGATCTTTAAAAAATCTTTTTCTAAAAATCAATTGCATGGAAAAGCTGTAACTTTACTAAAAGCAACCTATGAAAATGTAAATTCAAATTCTTTCAAATCAAAATCTTGAGGGGTAGGGTTGGGATCCAATTTTACAAAGGAAAACATTTTAATTATTCACAAAAACTGAAATATTATCATAAATGGTTTTACTTATATGCAAGCATTTTGACATATTGCTGATTCTTTAAAATTGTTTAGAGTTTGGCCCCTGGACGATTCTTGGGGCTCACAAAGGGGTTCAGAGTTTGATGTAGATTTATAGTTCATATATAAACAATTGTTTAGGATCTTTTTGAGAACTGCCATGCTCAACAGGTGATATGACTGTGAAATCATCAATGATTATAAAAATAAGAATATCCATTATGACTCCATTAAGCAGATTTTATCATACCTATTGTTTCCTCAGGTGAGCGATGTGGCCCATGGGCCTCTTGTTTGTGAAAAGGGCCACTGTACCTTATTCAAAACTCAAAACGTTTGAGGTAATCCATGTTATAAATTTCTAGCGTGCTATTAACTCTTATTTTGATAAATTTCTTCCTCGTATAATACAGGTATTGATTTATTATGAAATATCATTTACAGAACGGAACTCAAGAGAGCATATGGAACGATGTGTTCTTTATATACCAACACACAAATCGGAATAGCGTGAATGGTTCTTCGCAAGGTTCTCAGAGGTAAGCACTCTTTATCTTATCATCAGATATACAAGATAAAATAGATGACTGTTGAAATTGCCGTTTTATTGCCACTGTAATCAGAAAAGCCGTACTAAATATATCATTGGTTGTCTTTTTGTGTCTGGCTTCAAAATTGGCATGGTTGACCTTGGGATGAAGGTCAAGTACAATCTGATAATGTCCTTCCCTCCGCTACAGATATAATATTCCTTTTTTCAATGTTAGGTTATTGGCTCTCCGATCCGCAGCCCTCGTTTCAAAGTATTTTGTTATCATAAGATATATAGTACATGGTTACCTGTATATATTATGAATTTATGCTATTTTTGTATTATTTAAGGAATAAGGAATCATTCTTTGAGTGTTATAAGGTGATAAGTTTGGTCGGGGCGTGATCAAATCCAATAAAGTTCGAAGATAGATTTGATCACGCCCCGACTGAAATTATCACGTCATAAAATTCAAAGAATGATTCCTTTTTACTTATATTTATATAATTTTCAGTCATTGTACGATTCAATATTTAAATATAAATATTATAAGCAAACCCCGCTGGCGCCCCAATTATACATCATTTGAATTTATTGGACTGTATAGTACAAAATCGATACGTAGTGCTATCACAGGCAAAGACACTGAAAAATGTAAATATTAAACTTTCATGTTAAATACTGAAATCTGATTGGTTGAGACACAGTTGATTATCCGTGCTATTACCCTCAGCGTTAGCAACAAACTTAGTAACGGGTAACACATCGAATTGTTACATGCGCGTAAATTATGCTCGTCCGGTGTGCAGTAGAATTCACGTCATTTCTATATAAAAGCAGTGAAATTTAAAAAAAATTAAGACATTCAGTTTAATAAAATAAATAGTGCCTGCTTTGCGTCGGTTGACAATGATTTTCTCGTGGTGTCAATTTCAACTGTTACCCTTCTAAACAGGCACTATTTCTATATTGTCATTTGCACAACATCTTGTTTGAACTGCTTGTACTTATTTCACCGGTCTATAGCAATCTTCTAGAGACTTGGAACCTTAGTACAGACAAACTAGCCGAGTCATTGATGAATCTTCAGACTTTTATTAGTACGGTCAGTGATTTACATTATCATTCGTGATTTTTTTTATTTCCGTATACTACTACAAGAATTCTTAATTTTCGAATTCAAAAGAATAAACTTATAAATGCTACTAGTAATCAGTGAATATTTTATTTTCCTTTTTAAGTAAGATTAAAACTCCAAATAAGAAGAAAATGGTTAACTATGTAAAGAAACATAATATTTGATGTAAAATTTTAGTAAAATGTAGGTGTTGATTACCTAGGAGTATTTCCCGGCCACACGTTCCGACATCGGGTTGCATTCCATGCCGGGGGGTCAGGAGTACTACCAAGCCTGTCTGGACTACCATTTGGGGACCCACCTCACCCCCTCAGAAATTCACAGCCTGGGGTACCGGGAGGTTGACCGGTTAGAAGGCTTAATGAGAAAGGTACGGAATTTGTGATTGGATATCTTTAGTTTTGCCTTCAAAGAGAGTAATTCCTTGACTAAAAAAGAAACAAATTCCGAAAGTATGTTTGTTTGAACTATTTGAAAAATATGTAATTTCAGATCATGCTACAGTATGGATTTACAGGGAAAATATCCGAATTCCTCCAATTTTGGCAAACGAAAAACCGCCAACAAGACAAAAAGGTAAGAGACTACAGATTTTTTTTTGTTCGAAATACTTAAAGCTTTTAACGACAATAACCCGAATTGCATACAATATTCTTGCGAAATAAAGGATGATTGCCACGCTTTCACTGGAACATAGAATGTTTTATCTTTTACAGTGGAACATCTACCAGGTATACAGGGACGTCATTGACCACGCCCGCGACTCGCTGGGTCGGGTTTTCCACAAAATTCCACTGACCCCTTTACGGTATTGACCTTTTGTAATTTACCAATCAACATTGTTTCTTTGTATAATGAGTAATATGGATACACTATAAACCCACTAACTTAAACAATGCTTTTTCATTTATTTTTCAGAATTGAGTTATTCAACAATTCCAGAGTTCCTGCAAGAGGCCATTACACCAAAAATGTGTTCTACTTAAATATATTCTACGGAAATAGGTAATGCAACATATTGAATAGGCAATATTATCAAGATCGTCAGAAATCTTTAAACTCAATAAAGATACCCAAAGTATTGTTGATTTCAGCGTCCTGTATAACTAATGTTTTAATGAAATTAACCCCGTATAATGTTATCTCTCTCTATTTTAAATTCTAAATATAAATGATTTTGTTGATTTTAAACGGAAATGTGTTCCTCATGACAAAACAAATTTGGAATCATAACGAACTTTCTGTTGTAGGACAAATTCTAATGTTCTTCCTCTGGCTTTTCACGAGACCTACCCAGGGCACCATTTTCAGGTAAAAGTGATCGACGTCATATCTTGTTACCCTTTGGGAAATGATTTGTAAGTTAATGTTCATGTCACAGTTACACTGTCATAGTTACCGCTAAGTCTTGTCATAGATGTAATTATTCTTACATAAGCTATATTTTGGAATCTTAATTAAACAAGTAATGAGAATCGTTATGACGTCATCACTTTAGGAATGTTACAAGAGGCAGCAGAATTTACCGCTCTATCGGCAATATCCGTTATACCGGCGGAGGTTCGCAATACCGTTCACATACCCAACCTATGCTGCATACACTGAGGTATGGTTAATGAAGTCTAAATAGTCGAAACATGGGTTAGAAAATTGGGATTTTATGCCCGTATAAATGTGATCGTAATTTCAATTGTTATGCATGTATTTCAAGATATATTGCTTGTCTCCAAAAGACTCAACAAATAGAATATTTCTAGTAAGTGTCTTCATAATCTTTTGATCTTGTTTATCTGAAGGGCTGGGCACTGTATGCGGAACACATAGGTATAGAATTAGGATTCTATGAGACTCCCCTCGACATGTGAGTTATATTGTTCGGGTTTTTTGTTACAGCATTTCCTGATCTTACCAATTTTAGTTTCAAAATAACATTCAGTGTTATTTGAAATACCGGTATTTCAATGTAGCGGAATTCTGAGAGCAGTGGATTTTTTTCAGGTTTCAAAAATATATGTCGGAAATATTCCGGGCATGTCGCTTGATAGTGGACACAGGTATCCATGCTTTTGGGTGAGTAGTGTTTTCATGGATCATTTAAATATCTTTTGATTTGATAAATATTAAAAACCCATTTCTTCAGATAAAACTGTACCAATTGATGTAAACAGTTTTGTTCCATGCTCTTCTTCAGATGGACAAAAGAAAGGGCAATCGATTTTATGAAAAATTATACAAACGCGCCAACGGGAGAAATAGCTAGGGAGATAGATAGGTATATCACGTGGCCTGGACAAGCATGTGCTTATAAAGTAGGGGAGTTAAAAATCAGGGAACTTCGCCAGCAAGCAGAGACTATGTTAGGTAAGGATATGTGAACCGATGGTAGCAATGATACGGCAGCGGTGATTATTCAATTAATACCAGGTGTTTAAGGAGGCTGGGTGGTCAACAAATTAACCATCAGATCTACCTGAAATTTTAAGATATCATTTGTTTAGCTATAAACTATTATTTTGTATAGAAACAAATCTATACATTTTACCTTTAAAATTTAGGTATTTTAAAATATGTTTATATAAAGTTCTTCTTCTAAATGAGATTGATTTAGTTTAAAAAAAAAAAAGGGCAAGGCCCATCGATCCCTCTTAAACTTAAAAAGAAGTCGTACAGTCTTGCACAAATCCTATACCTTCGGATAATTATATTGATTTTGGTTTCAAACGTCACGTCGTGTCTGCTCTAAACCTACCCATTATTCCACTTCACAGGTGACAGATTCAATGTCAAAGACTTCCATCACCAAATATTAAAGCTAGGACCGATTGGCCTCGATATCCTGGAGGAAATCATCAACGATTGGATAGCCATGACCAGTATCACGCCCCTAGTGCCACCAAACTCACACCCAAGACTCTCTCCTCATACGTACACCTCATCGGCAGCAGGCCATCGGCAGCTCTTTCATATAATACTGTTTTTATCCATTTTAGGTCATTTGTTATGTTGGCGACTTTAACGTCTATCTTTGTTATGTAGAGTGTTATTTAAACAATAGAATGCTTTCTTTGGTGTTTCGTGCGGGATATGAAGGTGACAACATTGCAGAAAAAATATATACTAACCCGCTAACGCGGGTTATGTAATTTTTTTTCTGCAACGATCGCTACCTTTATAACCAGCATGAATCATCAAGAAAGCATTTAATTTCTTTTAACAAATTAATATATTGATTGTAAAATGTAAGTTAAAGTTAATGTTAATATACATCAGTACGTTAGATAAAAGAAACAGCCAAATCTTCTCCTATGGGAATTTGTCATAGGGCTGGGTATTGGCTGGAAATTTCGTATTGCGATATATTGCAATATTTTGATTTGTATTGCGATATGTATTGCAATATTTTTTGCATGAAAAAATAGTAAAATTTCCATGTTTAATTGTCTTAAAATGTACTTTTCACTATAAATATATGATAAAAAATTTAGGAAGAAAATAATTATTTTTGTTTAGGAATTTTATTTTCATTTTAAGGTTACAAATAATAAGAATTAGTACTAAAATGTCTGTTTTGTATTAGATATAGGCCATTTTTTTCTTTTAATATGATTAAGAAAACTTAATTTAGAAGCTGAATTCTGAGTGTTATCAATATTGCCAATATATCGGTATAGAAAAAATGTATTGCGATACGATATTTTTTTAGAGTGTATTGCAATATATTGGAATATCGATATTATTGCCCAGCCCTAGAATTTGAGTCTGATATCATCATGATAAATTCGTGCAGTCCGTGATTTTTCTAAGGTCGCTGTAGGTTTTGACTAATCGATAAACGGGGCGTGTAGTTTTCAGTCCTGTAAACCTGTCAGTTTCAGTCGCTGTAGATTTCGACCAATCGATAAACGGGGCGGGTCGATATTAGTCCTGTTAGTTTCTATAGAGGATGGATTAACTTAAGTTTCCGTAAGAAATAGAGGGAATCATATTCGGTAAATGTAAATATTTTTGTATTAAATCGTGTTATTATTTATTTTGGAATAGGTCAATGTGGGTATGCATTTGTTTCACTTTTTGTTCATCTTTAATTATTATACTTTCATGTTAAATACTGAAATCTGATTGGTTTAGACGCAGTTGACAATCCGTTCTCATACCCTCACCGTTAGCAACACACTTGGCAACGGGCCGATAGAACGAATTGTTACATGCGCGTAAATTATGCGCGTACGGTTCGCCGTGTAACTAACGTCTTTTCTATATAAAAGCAGTAAAATTTGCTATAAAATTAAGACATTCAGTATAATAAAATAAATAGTGCCTGCTTGGGAGGGTACCAGTAGAAATTGACACCCCTCCAAAACCATTGTCAACCGACGCGAAGCGGAGGTTGACAATGGTTTTGGAGGGGTGTCAATTTCAACTGGTACCCTCCCAAGCAGGCACTATTTATATAATGTTGCAGCAGTCGTTTGCAGATTGAGAAGACGTAATCATTTTCATAGGCATGTACTTCATGTATTTTTAAATGTTCAGAAATGTTTACTTTTTTAATAGTTTATTTTGTGATCACGTAAAGCCGTACTTTTTGTCTTCATATGCCGTTAATGTAGGTTAGGTGTTCTAAATTGTTAATCTACAGAGTAATTTTAACGTTCCGTTTAAGGAATATCATGTGAAAAACTAATAGCTTGACTGTATCTTATGTAGAAAGTGAAATACGAGAATGGTGATTTTTGAGGGGTTTAGCTGTTGGCTGCTAACCATTTATATTAAATGACGGTCATTATGATGCCTCTTTATTTTTTAACTCAAGCTGAGATGTACAGTTCTAATTTATTGTAATCTACAAAGCAGTGTTTTTATTGACTTTGTAATTAATATAGAAATCTTTCATGTACCTATATAATGACCGTGTTATAATCCACGGCATAGAAAACACTAATCAAATAAACAAGTGTTATTGTCTTTTTTAATTTTGATTTAACTTTGATAAAGAATGTACTGACAAACAACTGACATCTTCGACAACAAAACAATTCAAAACAGTAAAAAGTATTAAACTAGTAGAACACAAAATCATAACATTCTATATAAACAACTTTCAAATGCAAAAATGTAGTTAAAAAAATATATATTAAATTTCGGCTCGCCACTGCAAATTTGCTTTTGTTTTCTCCACGAAAAAACCCCTTTTGTTGCCAAGGTAATTTTCCAGTTCTGCCTGGGACTCGAACAGTTCTACATTGAATGGACTTCCTCTGACGTGGCGCCCTGACCACTTGACATTGATGACGTATTTGCCTGGCTCCTCTGGGCTGTAGGAACACAGAACTGTTCTGTCGTTCTCTTCCTCTCTTTGAATATTGACCTTGAACGCACCTTACGAAAGACGTTTATCAAGACGTTAGATTAATTAAACAGGTATTTAGATATTTATTTATATTCTAATTTTAATGGGCGGGCGTTCGATTTATTTACCCCCACAAAGCTTTTTTTTCAAATCACTTAAAATTAGTTTGAAATTCTATAGACTTGTATGCTAGTATATATTTGAAAATTACGTGATTATGCACAAACTGACTTTCAGTACTATCTTATGTGTAAACTTTGACAGTTATAGAAAAGATTTAATCTTTAGCTTACTTCGAGGCCCCCTTATCCTCACAGCTAACTGTCCGGCGCCTGCGCCGGAAGTCTCCACCAAAAATTTACTCTCAAAGGTTTGGATAAGTCCGTCCTGGACTCCAGGCCCATAGACTCGGACTTTCCTCGGGTCGGGGGGTTCCCCAACCGGGATTTTGAATGGACTGCCTGTATAAATAAAATATCCTATTACATGTACAATGAATAGATATTCGAATTACATCTCTATTATTTTTGGCTTTATATCGAATGAATTTTCATATACATGTCGATGCATTCACGACAAAGAAGAGTTTACCTGGCACGTGTTCGTGGTCATATGTAATCTCCAGACGGTATCTACACGCCTCCCTAGGATACACGTGCACCTTATAAATGCCATTACGCTGGTCGAACACGTCACATCTCGCCTCTCGGATCTCTCCGTGACAGCTGACCTTGATTTCACCTTGAGAACAAATCAGTCCACATCACTCCGTTATCTAAGATTTGACTATGCCACTTCTAATGTTTTGACAACTTAGTTCATCCTCTACTTTAACAAAGAAAATATACATGTATTCTGTAAGAACAAAACGTACCGAAACTAGCTTCAGTTGTATCGACATCTAGATGCAGTTCTTGACCTACATAACCGCCCTTCAGACCTTGACCAGTAACTTTTACCTTACCACTTGCCCCTTTGTTGGAAGCTGTGATCTTATACGGACATTTAGGAACAAGTTGTTCTGACCAATAAACGTATAATACATAGGCCCCTAAATTAAAAAAGAAAAAAAAAACCAGAGCTCAAGTCGTCGAAAAATATAGAGAAGAAAGTCTCGTTATAATTGCACTTATTTACTAAGTATTTCAATTGTTCAAAAGCACTTTTTAAATCTGAATTATAAACGCCACAATTTAAGATTTTCTTATTATCTAATAGCCACCTTTAGATTGCATACATTGTGAGTAAATAGAGATACACGTACCAGGGTTTGGGGCACTGTATGTACATTTGTATCGGTCATACTTCATAGGTGTAATGTTTACATGTACATCCTTTTTAACGCCCTTCAACAACACTCTTGGTGTTCCTGTAGATTAAAACGATTTCCGTATAAAGAGAGAGAGAGAGAGAGAGAGAGAGAGAGAGAGAGAGAGAGAGAGAGAGAGAGAGAGAGAGAGAGAGAGTCTATACCAGGTCCTGCAAATCTTCCATTGATAAGAAACTCCGCCGGTACTAATGCTCGCGCCTTTTCTTTGCCCTTGCCCTCAATGACAACCTTAGTGTGGTCAACCGGAAGTGGAGGCCCAGGGCAATACGCCAGTATGGGCGAAGAATCCAAAGGTACATCCGACCAATACACGTGGATGTAATGGTCACCTAGAAATTTTATTCAATTTTGTATAACGCCTTTATATGTTCCTGCATGTTTTTGGTTGTTATTTGTTTTGTTTTTTACAAATTCAGATTAAATTTAACAACACCAAACAATAATGTTTTACCTTCTTCAACTGCTGTGAAAGCAATCTCCATCTCCTCTTTCTTTGGTTTTCGTGTGTCTACTTTAAGCTTTCCCCGAGGAGACAGAACAGTAGCTGTCATCCTTCCTAAAGATAAGGTGACATATTTAAGACAGGAATGATGCATACTTTTACAAAAAAAAAAGACTTAAGAGACTTAGCGGAATCTGAATTTTATATTCGTTTTAATCCCACTAATTACCTGGACCAGCGGCACTTATGTCGTAAAGAAGTTGTGTTTCCTTTCCACAATCAAGGACCAAGTGTCCGTTCTCGTCCATCAGATCCGTGAGGTCCGTGATTAAAGTCACGCGTGATCTATCCGTGATTTTTGCGTAGAATGGACTTCCTTTTGAATAACAAAGTCGATGTCTCAAACATTATTAGAATTACTGTAACGTCCTTAAAAAAAAAATGTATGATCTTTTTAGAAAAAATATTTGAAAGTACATGTTTTAATTACCGGGGACTGCTCTTTCATCCCAGTTGACATTTATCTTGAAAGTCCCTGCATTGCTAGGTACATAAGAGAAAATGTATGTAGAGGATCCTGCCTCACGCCATGAGGTGTCCACTTCCTTTCCTTCATCTTACAAGCAAGACAAATATTTCTTATAAACATTATGCATGTACAAAACTCCTATCAGTTTATATTGGCAAGAATTAAATGTGGATGGGTCCGTATTTATATAGTACCTACTCTCGACAGTGACACTTATGTTTCCTCCCAGATCTCCAATGTTTACTTGGAATGTACACTCCTTCCCCCTCAAACCTCGAGTTAAACCTTCACCAGTCACAACAATTTGGCCCGGATCCACCACATCAATACTTTTGGGAGACCCTGTATTTTATAGATATCGTAAATTGTAACTAGTCACTTTAAACTTACATATATTAGACTATTGATCCTTTTACTAACGTAAAAAATTCAAGAAACCTTTTAATTAGTTTTATTCAAAATTTCATAATATTTATTTTTGACGGCTTAGGATATGCAATCCTTAGGATAGGAAACCTGTAATTTCCGTGTTGTTGAACTTGCAGTACACAAAGAACATTCCAGAGTTTTGAGGGACAAACTCTATAGTTTTTATTCCATTGTATTCTGTTTCATTGACATCGCAGGAAATTTCCTTTCCGACATTCCGCACTGCAGCCTCGATGTCACCTATCCCGGCTTCGCTGTAGTTCACTATCAGGCAAAACATCAAAAACATGACCATCAACTAGTTTATAGTTCCTACATTATAAATAAATTCTCATTTATTAATACAATTGCATACTATAATTATTATCAAACCTGTGAAGACAACTTCCTCTCCCACAATCCCTTTCTGTGGCCCGGATAACCATGCTTTCTGGGGATCGTAGACGTCAAATGAAATGGGACTACTGGAGATCTCCTCCCCCTGACAGAACACGTGGACAATCCACAAACCTAGAGTAATCAGGTCCTGTTAATATCACTTTTTGGTATTTCATTAAAAAATGTGTGTTTGTGTAAAACGTCATTATATATCATGTTCTTACCGACTGACTTTGGTCTAAAAATGGCGGAAAAGACGCCATTTTCATATAGTGTCGACAGCGATTTGACCTCGTCATTCGGTGAGCAATATTCGATTAATACTTCATTGCTCTCAGACTCTGACAAAACCTAATCCAAAACATGAAAAACACGTATTACGTATTAAATTAATATTTGCTAAAAGAGGTTGAACTACAATGCTTAAATGCTCATGTTCACACAACTTATCACAATACTGACTTCAATATCATTTGATGATCCAACCATGCACGAAGAGGATTGTGTCCGAAGTTTGACCTTGGAGAGGTCGGCCTTGACACTGAATGTCACAGGAAAACCTACCAAGGGAGTGCCATTATACAGAACGTTTAGCTGCAAAGAGAACACAAACATTCAATTGGTATGCCAGTATTAATGCATTTATTATTCATTCTGTGGCGATTGTTATGCTATTTATACTGTTAACAAATAAGGCCATTCCAAGTTTTTTCTATGTTTAGAAACATAGAGATGTAAAAATAGAAAAAAACCCACAATGGTTGTTCATAAAATTAGATAGCTTTTTCATATGTCGGAAATCAACTACTAATTATAACAACATTCAAAATGGAAACCATAGTAATAATTTGTTAATTTGTATTTTTGTTACTACATGAAGAAAATACTTCAAAATATATAATAAATTCTATTTTGTTGAACCTTTAAAGTTATGTGTTTTTTCTAAGGTTTGTGGGTTTTTTCCTGATAGAAAGATAGGTTTTTGAGTTTTGGGTGGACGCTAAACAAAGAAAAAACTTGCAATGGCCTAATCATTCGTCGAGATTGAATTGTGGGTGATGGTGAAGTCCCCCTCCATATACCAAGAATCGCAAAGTATGTTGAATAAGTTCAATAACGTTACCAAGTACTTTTGCCTAGGTAACATAAGGTGTATAACTAAATCAGATCTCAAAAAAAACCCAAGTTTTTTATTAACCTTAAAATTGCATAATCAACCCCGCAAGAAAATAACAATGAAATATACAGCTGATTAAAAAGGACAAACTACACACACCTTATTAGCAATGTTTTATTGTGTCAAGGATGAGTGAAGCATATAAGTTTTAGTGTTTAAGAGCCAGAATTTACAATATCATTGTGTAGGGGTTGTGTATAGTCTATGTTATACCGTGTAAGAGCCTGGATCCGCGGGGGTGAAGCGACAGTCCGCGTACTTGTCCTTCCAGCTGACGTCACAGCGCTGGTTCCCCTTGGCGTTCTTTATCTGGACACTCGCCAGTTCCTTCTGTACGTCTTTGTCTTCCATCACAAGCTTAAAGTGGATCTAGAAAGGGAATTTTCAACAATGTCGAAATGTCTATGTAACTTAACATATTCATGATTTAATGATTCAAACCATATTTGAGAAAGTGTGATAACTTTCAAAATCCCTATTGAATTTAATAAAAACTACTTTAACTTTTATACAATCCATTTAAATACAAAATCCATGAATCGGAGATAGTCACACTTGGAAATGATGAAAATTGACTTCTGAATTCAGAAAAAAAAGTTGGACGGACTGACGTCGATTATATATATTTATGTCTGGAGTGATGTCGGCGTGAGTACCTGAACTCCAGTCAGATGGTTGTCGAAGTCTCCCTGTATGGCTAGTTTCTCGTTGTCCGATTTTACCGGAGTGGCGTACCGGAACCGGTTTAGATATGTCATGACACTCAAGTGATCGACGGAGGAGTCTGATAGTTCGGACGCACTCAGGATCGGGTCCACGCCCATTCTCTTCCCGGCATCAATCGCTACAAGTTCAAGTCAAAACGTTAAATTGCGTCCATTGTTTACACAGAATAAGATTATCATAAGTAACTATTACAGCAATACTGAATCAAAATTGGACTTTTTTAATGCCGTGGTTTCATCAATTTTCATTGAATACCAATTTTGGTGTCGCTGAGTTGATCCACGAAATCAAATGTTACTTTTCCAAATGAACTCTTTGTTGGCATTTTCTAGGCCATATTGCGAGCAAATGCTTAATTATACAATTACATTAGTTTGGTGAGTCAGACAATTACACTTCTAAGAGTATACATACCCATCTGTAAATTCTTCATTTTATCTTCTCTGTCGATATTTGGCCAGTCCGGGATCACCCCTCCCATTGATGACACAATAGAGCACAGGTTGTATCCGTCATTCCAGTCGGTCTACAGAGAAAAAAAATTTGAAACAGCAAGCTCCATGTTGGTGTAAGCGTTGCATTTGATTTTAATGCAATTTTTCTAGTGACAGATAATGCTCGATATTTTCTGGAAAAAACACTTTTCCTTACCGTAAGATTTGTGATTTGGGTCGTCCTTAGTTGTTTGCAAACCCAGTTTAAGGTGTCGTAATACCCAGGCGATTCTGATCTCACGAAATAGGAGAGGTATGTCATGGCTGACAACTCGTCCAGAGCCTCGCTTGCGAAGTCTTCCGGACTTATAACCCGTGGAATGTTCAGGTGCTCTTTAGCAAGAAGTATTGCAGTTCTACAGTTTTCTACACTGAATAAACAAAATGTTGAATTTTTACTTGTCTGAACTTTTAAATATAATAAACATTCGGGGAATTGATTAGAAAAATATATAACGTCTACGTACGCATTTTTGGCATGGAGCTCTCGCCAGTTTGGAGACGTACCTGGACGAAGATGATCGATGAGTGCGCTACAGAAAATAAAAGCATAATCTAAAACAATGCACATTTGGTTTTTTTTTGGAATCAATTTTGAGTTGATGTTTCGCATATCTTACTGTAGTGGTATTCCCGTGCTCCAATCGGAAGTAAAGTTTGAAATTTCAAGTTCCGGAAGTATTAATCGGAACCAGTTTAACATGAGCTTCTTTGGCGGAACCTTCGTCTTCCGGGAGGAGATCTGGTAGCGGACGATAAGATGCCATAGCAACCCCAATATCAGCTTCACGTTCCCGTTAACAATGTCCTCATTTCCTGGGGATAATTTTATTAGATGGAGTATTTTTGAATGTGTTTCAAAATGCACTTTACTTCAACATCAGGCATGGTTACAATAAAATATGTTTTTAAGTTGTCAATTGTAGCAAAATCCAAAAACTTCTGTTATGACTCGTCAAAAACCCTTTCTGTGTATGCATGATTTTGCTGTAAAACACATGACTGTAATGTCTCATAATCTTCAATTTAAAAAGATTATCAACAAGGAAATTGTTAACCAAATGCTGTAAAATTCTGTAATTTGTTGGCAGATATCAACTCGATATTTCTTTATTTTAACTCGGTACATTCATAATCTAATATATGAGATTTTCATTTTTCCCAATCATATAACGTACATATTGTAACCCAATTATTCCAAAGGATGAAAGATACATGTATTATATTAATTGTCATAGGGTTGTTGAAGATGAACATCATATTTTAATTTGTATGTCCTTTTTATAAACAACTACGAAGTGAATATTGTTTTATTAACGCGTGTTTATCTTATAAAATTCTTAACCCCCGCAGATGTTAAATCAACAAGAAATATTTGTAATTTTTTAGTGCATAAATAAGATGAATTGAATTGGATTACTTCAGTTGCGGTTTATGTTGCAAGTCATACTCCCAGACAATGGAATTACATGTATACACATTAAACACGTTAAAGTAAATTAAAATACCTTAAATTCAAATACATTCAGGGTTTTAGAATGGGAATTTCTTCATATTTCCCCCATTATCACTTAAAGAAATCAAAGTTAAATGATCCAAGAAATCTTCGGTTTTACTTTCTGCCTACATTTATGTATCATAAATAACTTATATTTTTTCATAACAGCAGAGGTTATGCTCATTTTCAAACTTGACTTGTAGAAACACTGAACTTAGCAACACAAATAAGTATGGAATGCCTGCACGATAAGTCTGAATGAATTTGTGTTGACCCGTTGTAAATCATTACATATGGTTACATTTAAAGAGACGTAGCTATTTATTAGCTATTCCCTGTCCCCTTTTTTCTTTAACATCATATCTAGAGCTTTATTTTATATTGAAAGAATGTAAGGACCTGTTATCATAAGATTTTTGTAAAACACAGGAAGATTAGAGCACACCTTGTGATAATCAGAATAAACAACACGCATAAAAATATCCGATTAGGATTGGACATAGGGGGAATATTGTTTCTTGATTGGGGACACTTCGTCGGATATCAAGTTGCAAGTTATTCAAGTTGTTAATTTTTCGTGGAAAACGAAACAGAAATCGACACACTGACAAGAAATTTCGCTACTTGCAGAAGTTGTATATTTTTAAGCTTTGGACAACAACCTTACCAAAATATCAATTGATTTCACAATATAAATGCCCACGTGTTTTGATAACATGAAGGAAAAGAAAAGAAAGAGATAAAAACTACAAGTGAATTAAAACAGCAAATACACAATGTCAATCTAAACTCTGAATAAATGGTATTTTTAAGAATCCCCATACTTCCTCAATCCACTCACCAATGTTAACGAGTCGGACATTGTCTTCCATGATTGCTTTACAGGCCAGGGCCACATTCTGGATCATCTGGATCCGCCCCGTGGGGTTAGGGATGACCTTCCCGATCTTCTTGAACTGCAGTGACTCAACCAGCGCCACCAGAGTAACTCCATCACAGAAATCCTTCTCGATGTCCTGTATGACCCGCCCACTAACACTCAGCTGTTCATTAATCCAGTTAGTGAACGTCTTCCTCTGAATCTCCACCCAGCGGTTCTCCGGGGACACCTTGCTGAGATCTTTCTCCTGGGAGGGGCTGGCGGGCTCCACCGTTGACATATTTGTAAGCCGTGTTTACGCTACGACTGATTATTGATACACCTTTATTCTGGAATACCTGTCTGATAACAACTTGACAAAAGGGAGACAACCTCGTCGGTTATCGATCTACCTGTGCCTAGAGTCGACAGGAGGGCTCATATCTTAATGATATTGGCCTCGGTGTGGTTAGCCTTCAAGGGGTGTTTTATTGGCCTATATGTAACACAAAGCAAATGTTTTGGCTATCCTGAGATAAGAGATATCGTGAATTTAAAAATTCTTTTTCAATATCACAGTCAAGTGCCCATTTCGATCAATAAATTAAAATTGTGGATTTTGGTTTTCAATATGGTTACATGTTTAAGAGAAAAATGCATTTTTTCGTGGTCCACTTTTGTACTCTATCATTAACTTCAGCCAAGTTTAATTAATTATATGAATTAAATACACGTAGAAGTTGATGGACATACAGATAGTTTGGACCAAGGTTTCTGACAACACTGAACACAAGTCAGAATCAAGAAACACGCTGAAATTTAACTTCTTAATGTCGTTATTTGACGCAGATATTTGTAAATTTACCATAACTGATTGATTCTTTTAAAAGGATCAATGACAAAACCACTCAAAAAATCAAAATTTTTTTTCATTGATAACACAGTAACGAAAAGTTATATCTGATCCACGGTCGTGTGAGATTTTTTCCTTTGAAGACTGTGTAATAAATGACAATGATCAATAATAAAAGCAGAACGGGGATATAAATACATAACGCTAATCTGTATTCTCTTTTGAGAAGTGGACAGGCATAGCCTACATCCACTTCTCTTCGCAAGCCCTCATATTTTGATTCTGGAAAACGTGTAAATGTCGGAACCGAAGACGGTTTACGCTTCGACCCATGTTTCGACTCCAGTTTCTTTGAATTTTAGTATAAACAGACATATAATTTTCTCATTTTAAACATAAATGCACACATATATCACAAAAAATTCAACACTAACCCGCTGTCAAATCATTTTCTCAACTTCTACATCCCGGGTTTGAATTATGAGATCGCTCGCTATAGGTGGTTTAAAAAGTAAAAAATTCAAAGTCGGAAAAATTGGAAAATATAATTAAAGTGATCCAAGATTTTTCGGAAGAATGTTACTACCAGCTTAGTTTTGATCTTTACTAGCACTGTTCATGAACATTATACATGTGTATTGTCTTTGTATTAACCCCTATCAGGATTTTTACACAAAAGAACTTTAAATGTCGTTCGGAGGAATGTTACTCCGATTTTGAGCATTCGTCCTTCAAGGAACTGAAAACAATCTTTCTACAAAGCATCATAAGAAACTTATTGCTTGTGGATTATCTAAACATCCGTAGTAACATTACTCCGAGACTCAGTTTTTGTCTGTTTTATATTGAACGTTGCCGTTTTGCATGTACTTCGTTTAATTTTGAATAAATCGTTGAGAATATTAACGTTGTTCTGTTATTTTTGTTTGATAATAATGTCTGTGATGAATTACACTGCAGAAATCTAAACTAAAACCCGTAAAAGGTACTATTGACGCAGTACCTTTTTATTTGGCTGTCCCTTATATTGGTTTGCGTATATAATAGAGACTTTAGATTAAACGTATTCTTCATGAGTGCGGGAAAACCTAGCATTGAAAACACGATGGAAGAAGAGTTTGTTTACAAATTAGAATCACGTTTTTCATGTCTTAAATTAGATAATTCTTATATCAGATGATACTCGAAGCATTATTATTCCGATATTCATTAATGTAGAACGATATAAATGGTTAATTACGTGTAATAAAGACGAAACACGATTTTAGCATCATCGACACGGTAAACGGAGTAAATACATGTACCCCTCTCCCTGAGGGATGCATGTACTGAGAGTGTTTATTTATTCTTTATTCAAAAATTCCTCTAAACGAAAATCCACTTGTGGTTTAAAACTTATAAAGTAAAGACACGGAACACATGGAGCACGAACCTGACTATAGCAAAACCCCTACAACTTCATCATGGACACTTAAGTTTCATTTGGCTTTAATTCCTGTTCCATCAATCTACATGATCTCCGATGACAATCTTCCCTTTGTTCCTATCCTTGTCAGTCTGTCTCTGTTTTCGTTCATTGCGAAATCTGTCAAACTTTACGGTATACCTATCATTCTCGTCGTCGCCATTCTTGTTGATAGACCAAGATGGATATCACGTGACCCATTTAAGGCGGAGTTATTCAAATCTTTTGTGTTTTTTTACCGTGCCGGTAAAAAATAAAAAAATATTTTTTTGATTTCTTGTATCTTTGTTATGTGATTGACTTATAAAGCGTAATTTGTGTGAAAGTCCTACCTTTAAGTAAAGAAATGAAGCAAATAATCAGATCTTATTATTGTTATTCACCAAAAATACGCTATATATACCTTTAAAGAAAAATTAGCAAAAATAATTGTGCCACGAACACAAAATCTTGATTTTAATCTTTCCTACATGCTATATTAATCAGTTTGTTTAATAGATCCAGACCAAATTTTGGGCATGTCACCAAACGAGATGGTTAAAAATGGAAGAAGTACCACTATGTAATTTTGTGTCTCACTCTTTTTTATACATTGTAAGATTAAATTAATTCAGTGACGTTTTCGACATTATTTTCTTTAAATTATTTTCAATTTTATCCGAAACACAAACATTTAAGCTGCACTGACCTAGACAAACGATCTGATACACAAATTTTAAACCCGTGATGTAGAAGTTGAGAAAATGATTTGACAGCTGGTTAGTGTTGAATTTTTTTGTGATATATGTGTGAATTTATGTTTAAAATGAGACAATTATAGGTCTGTTACTAAAATTCAAAGAAACTGGAGTCGAAACATGGGTCGAAGGGTAAACCGTCTTCGGTTCCGACTTTTGTACACGTTTTCCAGAATCAAAATATGAGGGCTTGCGAAGAGAAGTGGATGTAGGCTATGTCTGTCCACTTCTCAAAAGAGAATACGCTAATCTGATGCTTTTCTATAGATTATTTGGGATATTCAACATCATATAAATTCATTTTCCTTCTAGTCCCTGTTGTTGTCAAGCATTTTTTTCTCATTTTCTAATTACGAACTACTTTTGCTATTTTGACAACTATTTTGCTGCGTTACGGTTCATTCTTTCCATTAATCAACAATAAAAAATCAATATTAAGATATAAATGCAAGTATTTTATTCTTTAAATATCTGACACTAATGATAGCGACAAGAAACTGCATTTGTCCCCAAGACGTATAAATATGGCATACTTAAGAAAATTCTTGTCAGGGGTAGAATATATAAATATACTGAATATATACTGAACATAATATATCAATTCAGGAAAAGCACAAGAATTTTTTATCAATGTTGTTCATTAGGATCTGTTGGCGTGAATGTCACTTTGTTATTTAGGCTTGACACAATGCGATCTCGCCCTCTACTGCACAGTGAAGCCTCCATCTATAACAATGGGAGACCCTGTCATACTGTCAGCGCCAGAGGAACACAGAAACACCACCAGGTCACTTATCTACAAATCAATCAATCAATCAATCAATCAATCAAACAAAAGATCAATTAATTAGTCAAAAGATCAATTAATTAGTCAATCAATGAATAGATCAATCAATTAGTCAATCGATAAAACATTCAATCAATCAGTCAATCAAGAATCGGTTAACCTTAGTTCATTAAAAAATTTTAGTAGACGTTTCTTTACGGTACAAACGATTTACATTTAATTTCATGTCATTGGATCAGAGTTATTATAATATAAGACACCCTTGGCCACATGCTACAAAACTTTCCATTTTCACAATGTTACACGTACATTACATTATGGATACTATATTCTGTGCTTGAAATTACCTGTCCAACTTCCACAGGTTTTCCAGTTGGAGCTCTGGAAAAGAACTTCTCCTGAAAAGTAATACAGTACCGTACATGTATTTACATGTATTATTAAACACAAGTGGAACATATAACGTAAAAATTAAGTTACAGGACAACATAAAGAAAGCTACCTCAACAATCAGAACGTTACCTTTGCTTCTTCAAATGTGGCTAGACCCTCTTTCTCCTGATAAGCGCGCACCTGTGGATCTGTGACTGTAATAAAAAGGGCATGAGATAGAATACATGTCCGCTTGTTCATTTATTGTCCAAACTAAATCACGTATACCTCACATGAACATTTTCCTAATGTTCAATGCACGTAAACGTGTTTTAACACTTGTGATGGTTTTGTGGAAACATTTCCAAAGTGCGTTGAAATTACATTAAACCGCCATCAAAGAAAAACCAATGCTAAAAGAAAGAGTTCTCGGTTGAATATTCTCTTTAATTACGCAAATGATTGACATTCTACCCAATTATTCACTTCATACTAGATTACTAAATTTATTCTGTCTCTGTAAGATAATAAGTGTTTAGAGAAGACTGCATAGAATTTTGATGAGGCTCAGATGAACAATACTTAAGATATGGAACATGTGCACTGATCCAGTTTTATTTGGCTTCTGAATTCGTGTACATGCTCCGACCACGAGTTTAATTCCTGATGAATTTATCTTATCCTTAATTTTTTTCATAAATTACAAAATCAAAAAACCAGACATCAACTTATCAAACAAGCTAAAGAAGTATGATAAAAAGGAATACATGTCTAGTACAAGATCTTTGCAACAATGCCTAAAGTAGTCTTGCTTTCGACGGATTTAAGAAAAGTCTTTTGAGCTGAGATTGTAGACTCTTGCAATCTAATTTGACCAGAAACATATCATAATGTCAAATTAATCTTTACAATTTTTATTCATTACAGATTTTGCAATTCTTCACTAAGGGTATAAAGTTAATTGTCTTTGAATGATAGGTCGATAAACCATAGTTCTTCATACAACAAAGGAAGGTAATTACCAGCGGTGTAGACGTATCCAGGACAAATTGCATTACACGTAACACCAAAGGGTGCTCCTTCCAAAGCCACGCCCTGTAACAAATAATTAAGAATAACATTACAACAATTATTCCTCTTCTCTGACAAATGATGGAGCATTTACAGGACTATGTTGTTTTTTTTAGTAAATTCATAAAACTTTGTTAATTTTGAATAAAAATGTGGAGATGAAGCAGATACTCACATGCGAACAGATTAATTTTTAATGTATAAATTGGTGTGGTAGTGCAAAAGAAAATACTAAAGTCAAAAACCAACCCTGGACAACCCAATGATTCCCGATTTAGCAGCACTGTACACAGCTTTTCCCGGCTGACTGATCAAACCCATCATGGAGGATATGTTGATAATTCGGCCCCATCCTGAGAATTACAAACGTCAATTCACGCGTGAAAAAATTCAACATTAGCGTTAACGTTTTGTCAATTGCAATCAAAAGAGGTTTTTAGAATAAATATGATGATTGACATCATAATGGCACGCCCTCTTACTAATTTCAATACCCGAACAACTTAATTATTTAGTATGATCAAGAGGGCTTGTCAAATCGCAACTTCTCGGGCCTTTCGGACAGAGCTCGGAAAAACACCTCGAATGTATTGACATCACCGGATGTTAGAATTTTATACAAAATGGAGTCGCTTCCCATTAAAATAAGTATCGGCTAGACAGCGCCGTGTGTCGCTTTTGTGGTATATTTTAGGATACATCGTTGACTTTAATGAAGTCTAGCTTACATCTCAACAGATCGTAAAATGTAATGTATTTATATCAAGTTTTATAAAAGGGGGTTTGTCATGGACGCCTAGGTAATACATTCGAGGTGTTTTTCCGAGCTCTGCCGGAAAGGTGTGATTGAGGGCTTGTCTTCATTTGTGATTGATAAACATTTTTACCGAACTTTGTCTTACTTTTGTGCATATCTAATAGACTCTCCTTCGAAAAAAACATTTATTTAACTATTTTTATACTAGTGTTCATATATGATACAGTTATCAAAATGGATACTGAAATGTTTGTCCCTACGGCATATACTAACCTTTCTGTTTCATGTTAGGAATGAAATATTTGATAAGATCAAATGGAGAAGTTAGCATTATGCTAATCATTACATCCCATTTTTCATCCGGGTATTCGTCGATAGGACTTACATGATTTATACCTACAAAAAAAAACCCACATCACTCGGATGTCATCACGGTTTTATTTAACTGTTGTAAAATGTCAAGATCTTTTCAAAAACGTGATGCTTAACATACCAGCATTGTTAACTAAAATATCGACTCCATTATGGTGTAGTTTAGATATTTCTTTGCACATCTGATGAACCGAATCACGTGATCTCATATCACATGGTACAAAGGAAGCATTGCCATTGCATGATCTGTCAACATATGTAAATTAGGTCAACATGTAGAGATGATGATCAGTTTTATACTTATATTGCTTCAACTTCCAAGACTAGATCATCATAAGACACGTACACTTTGAATTCTTTTATCAGTTCATCAATGGTCGTTTGATCCCCTAGTCCAGTCAAAATCAATGCACATCCTTTCTTTGCCAGACTACGAGCAATGCCAAGTCCTATCCCACTTGTTGAACCCGTCACTAAGGCAACTTTACCGCTTAAATCCATAACTATGAAATATATTACAGTTATTTTGACATTGCATCTTAATGTCGTCAGTATGATTTGCATACATGTTAACTACTTTTGATGGTGATTGATTTTCAAGAAGATGGGTGAATAAGGCGTGTAAAAAATCCTATATGAGAATAGGATTCAGATACAGATAAGATACTATAAAAGTAAAACATATTTTTTTTTCAAAATTATTGAGTACAATGTATATTTATCATAACATCGATTTATAATAACACTTAAATGTTAAATACTTGGAATACGTTGATTTAAACTGGCGTATGCGTGTTAAAACATCCAAATAGTGTCATTTTTATAACTTTAATGCCTTTTTTATAGAGTTGGTCTGAGCTCCATATTCATGTCATAGTCGTCTAGGCTATATAAGGTTTAAAGGAAATCAGACCGATTTTAATCAACAAAAACGTGGAGAGATGACCCACTATACTTTAAAAATGTCATTTTGTATCCCAACAATACATTGAACGTTTTAGAAAAATAATTCAATTTTAAGTCCGTAAATTCGTGGTCTAAGTCGCATATAGCATTTTAACATTTTGGAAGTTGGTTATGACTGAAATGGCTCAGTGGTTAGATCACCAGAGATTAGGCAACATTATAGAGCTGGGGTTTTTAGGTTGTGGGTTCGATACCACCAAAACTTTAGATTTTTTTCTTATCGTTTCAACGTTGTTGAAATGTTCAAAACTGAATATAGTTAGAAATTGTCCTTTTGTAAACTTGTATTATAGAGCATTATCAAGTATATTTAGTTGGAGAAAAAGTAATTTGAAATTGTATTTTACGACTAAAACCAAATGGGGATTTGCGTTATCTAAATTCCCCAATCTTCTTACTTATGAAGTCTGCTTTTGGTTAGGAAGCCGCCGCTCGATAACTGTGCACATGATTAATATAGTTTTATATTATATGTACATTAGATATTATATATATATATATATATATATATATATATATATATATATATATATATATATATATATGCTGTTTAGTAATTTTCGAAAACAAATATACTTTTACAGTAAAAAGTACATGTATACTCATTGTTGAAAATAACCAACTGAATTCTGAAATTCACTTTCTATTATTATTAGAGAGGTTTAGCAAACCAACGTGTACGCGTACGTGTACGTGTGGAAAGGAAAATATGTGCATTACGTCATCAATTTGTGTAATGACGAATCACTACACGTATGTACCCGAATAAACATACGTGTAAATTGCAAAGTACCCGTAAGGTCGAACTTGTAGCTTCTGTTTCCCTGTTGGCTATTTATTTTAACAAATATGTGTAATTCTCTTGAGGTTGGATATTTAATGCGAATACTGATACCTACAAACATAAAATTTCATTGAAATTTAATATGTCATTGGAGTAAAACACACGTATCTCTCCCTCCAAAACATGCGATATGGCTCTGTTATTTTATTCAACTTGTATAAATAAAAATAAACATATATAAAAAATGATGTTCAAAAAATCAACACATGCAGTTCTCAATTTTCGATTGCGACTAAAACTATTCAGATCAGTATGAGAAAATATCTAAAAATGCATTTAAAACATTTACACGTACAGGTACACGTTATAACTGCTAAACAGGAAAAGTAATATGAACTGGTACGCGTAGTTCTAACTTGTAACCTACACGTACAAGTACGCGTACGCGTTGGTCTGCTAAACCTCTCTATTATTATTATTATTATTATTATTATTATTTTTTGCATTTTGGAGGTCGCAATGTTTTAATCATATTATGACGGGAAAGGCACCCCGTAAATAAACAAAGTCGTCCTCAATAGAAGACTCTTTACATCTACATGACCTACCTATTAAATAGATATATACTTCTGAATTTTGTTTGCTCTTTCAACAATGCATCGTAAAGTTGCGTTTAAAATGTCACTGGAAAGAAATCTTTTTCAAGATGAAGTAAATGCGATGGAGATCTCTGCAGTTTGTCAACTTACCGTAGGGTATGGCTGCACCGTCCTGAGTTCCTCAAATCAAATTTGGCTACGTGTCACGACCGATAGTGATCGTGGAATTTGACGAACTTGTTTGCAAATTGTAAGAGAACCATATATAAAAAAAAATTATCAATGTGCATTTTGTCGCATTATTTTAAACAGGCACCATGAGACACGTTGTATCGTTTTTTAAAGGGGGGGGGGCAGACTTACCTAACAAGCTAGATTTTAAAAAAAAAAATCGCCAAACTAGGGAGTGGGGGAGGGTTAGTAAGCATTGTGACAAACGAATACATAAATATTTCCCAAAAATCCTTTTCCCTAATCTTGAACATCCTAAACCTGGGGTGGTAGGCGTAATTACTAAATATTCTTTTATAATGGCTCATTTTATTATTTATTTCCATATTTTTTTCTAATAATCCCAACAAGTGGGAGGGGGCACTTCCTAAAAAAGTTCCATTTTTCCATGTAAAGTTTAGAAAATCTTCTGTTTCAAGAAAAAGTGCATCTTCCCCGATACTACGTGCTTTTTTAAATTCAGCAAGTATTCTTGCTGTGGCAGACCAAGTGATACGCAAATGATGAAGTATCGTTTCGAGGGAAATTTAAACAGAGTTAAAGAGAGGGGTTTTCTTGCCTGATTAAATCCTTATATTTTAAATACCTGGTAGACTGAATGTTTACATGAAATTTGAGAAATAGTTTGATCACAAAAGTAAAACATAGATATGCCAGTGTGTGTGTTTATTGAATAATAAATAGATATAAAATAAGCATTCATATCATCAGATAATTTTATACGATCACTTATACAAACTGAAAAATATTTTATGCACATTTTATTATACATGTAAGTCGAAAAAAAGTAACGATTTTCATTTTTTTTTAAATCTTAAATGTACCGCAAAGAATATATATATCTCGAAATTTGATTTCAAAATACCAAAAAAAAAAAAAAAAAAAAAAGAAAAAAAGAAAGAATTTCAAAATTGCACATTAATCAGAAATATCAATTGTATTAATGTGACCAATTACAACGCCAGCATTATAAAAGGAATTCTTTTAAATTCTTAGTATTAAATAGAGAGCATGGTTTAAAAAAAATGTAATATTTAACGTAAAATATATTTATCACTACAAAGGTATTCGTAAGTTATGCCATCATAACACTATTTAATTAAGGTGGCAAGGAACACCTCTATGTTGTGATGTACTCAAATGTAATTTCATAAATAGTTTCTTTCCCAAAATTGTCATCTAACAGCGTACCGCAGTGGGTTAGAGTGTTCACTATGAATCTATGCGTCATGAGTTCGAATCCCGTTGGAGATTTTAAAATTTTTACCTTTCCAAAAAAATTTAAAATGTATTTTTGGGTTAAATATTGCAAAATCTAAACCGGTGAAAGTATTTTAATTATAATGTTCTTTAATCCACATGTGTCCCATATCACTTTAAAGTCCAATCTCTAAAACAAAATAATTCGTTCTGACCGAATAACCGGTTAATGATATCAACGTAAAAATTTGTCACATATAATTGTATGATTGCTTAATATAAATGACTATACAAACCACGATAATAGTATTTTATTCTCTATCGGTACAGTGTAAATTATATGAAACTTTATTCATGGTATTATTGTCTTTAAAGAGAAAAAGAATTAGTATGCATGAACATGTCTAAAAATTTTCCTGACTACGAACATAGCGGTTTCGTAATCAGTCGTCGTTCTACTTCATTCAATGAAACTCTCCTGAAAAGTCTCCTTCTTGAAAACTGATATTTAGAGATACCACTACAAAAGATTTCACATTTATTTCAGTTTCCAGATATCAAAAAAAAAAAAAAAAAAAAAAAAAAAAAAAAAAATCGAGGCTAATTTTGTATGAGAAACAATTACATGACCTATCATGGTTCGAGACTCCAGTTATATACAGGAATGATAAAAGATATAATTAAAATTTAAATGAAATTCAAAGGATAACAATTTATTGAGAGATTCAAACACTATCTCAGACACCATAAAAACTGATGTTAGGAGACACCATTACACAACTGTTAACAACTCTTCTAGTTTCATTATATTAGATTGAGGCATTCTTTGTTTTAAAAAGGTCAGCTACAACAACCACACATTTATTTTGGCTGAGATTCCGTTTTATACTTAAATGATAATTCATAAAAAAGAAACACTTTTACAAAAGTATGTACAGGATAAAATAAACAATGATCACGGAAAAATGCTTATGTTGCTAATCATGGAATTCTATACATGTCATTTATATGATTTTTAACAGAACGGTATCTTGCAATTAAGATTATAAACAGCAGATTAAAAAAAAAACAATCCTGATAATATTATACGGACTCTTTACATACAAGAAATTGAGTGTAAAAACTTTAAAACTTGTTTTGTTTACCATATAACATAAACATATACGTTTTAATAGGTCAAATTCACAATAACAACTTTATTAAACCCTTACAATCTATTCAAAATAGTCTACGTGAATCAAAGGAATGTTATGCAATCAATATTATGATCAGAATGAGTAAAAATATTTACTGCTCTGCCTAAAAACATACACTACAAAAACTGAAAAAACCCTATTAATTCAACATTTCTTGCAATCATGTCGCTTTCCCAAGAAAAGAAGGAAGTTTAAAACACATTAAACACATTCTTTCATTTGTTTACTGATAAATTATACTCCGGTACACTTTTTAAAGCGGTCTTTATTATTTGAGCATCAATAAGGAAATTAATGTATCAAATTTCAGAAATATTATGGCTCTTTTCATTTACTAGATCTTAAATCATGCGATTAACTATATGAAGGGTCCGAGAGGGCCCTCCATAAAATCAAACTTATTATATTTACACAGTAAAGTTCTGAAATAGGATTTGGACCTTCCCCGGCATACAATTCTACCCGTCAGACCATCCTGAACCCTGAAAAAGATCTAAATCCGCACATATTGAACTTCATTCATTTGATTGACGTAGATAAACTTCGTATAAAAAATGACAAGAGAGTCTTATCGAATTAAAAAAAATTTTTACAATCAAAATGTGTTAGACGACGACAAAATTTTTTGCATATATCTAGAATATTAAAGTAAAAAAGCCGTGACTGTGAGAAGAAAAAAAAATGTGTTATTTTACATGATAACAACGGTGCTCCTAGCTCCCTAAGTGTGAACTACAAGCGCATACTAAAGTACTTTATAACATGTACTATCAAAACTTGCACTAGTAAATCAACGTGTAAAATAAAGTCGTGGAAAAGATGATGTAAGGAAAATGTCATTTAATTTTAGATTAGATTCCTTGATAATTAAGTAGATTTGCCTGCTCAGACCAAGCGGGATACTGGGCCGTCCTTTCTCCAGCAAACTGATTATCATCCCTCAGCCGATGGCTCGACCCACCTATTGTAGCATTACATTCTGGACACTTACTCTCCACCGTAGCTCCTCCACAATCCCCAATCATATATATAAGACCTGAAATGATAAATTCAAGTTATTTATCATGTTTCGAATTTTTTATGCATATTGAAAAATAAAAGCGCTTTATCTCTCTCTCTCTCTCTCTCTCTCTCTCTCTCTCTCTCTCTCTCTCTCTCTTACCATTTGGACATTTAAACCAACGTCCTTTACTCTCTGGGATCGCCCTAACATTTTCAATTCTTTCTTCTTCAGATACACCAAGTCCATTTGCAGGATATTTCTTTTCCAAAACTGCTAACACATTTTTTAAGTATGCTTTTTCTTCACGATTCAGCTTTTTCCCTCCTGTAAGCATATTTTCAACCCACCTTAGTCTTTCAGATTTGGTAACTGTTTGAATGCCACGTGATTCAAGTCTGTCAATGCATATGATATAGCGCCGGAAAGATTGTAGACGATCAATTTCAGCTTCTGTGTCTTCCAATTCCTGTTCAGTGAATTTCTTTCTTGGGACTAGAATCCAACTTTTGAATATTTTTAGGTCTTCGAGACATTTATCTTTATTACGCATATTCTCTACCCAATCCTGCTCAATCCTATTGATCGCTTTCAAAAATTCGATTTGGTTTGTCATTGCCACGAGTGTATTTTCATCTACAACTGTTTCAAACAACATATCATATAACTTCCTAATAGCTTTAGCATTAGATTGATTCTTACTCATAAGAGTTCTACATTGATCGGGAATTTCATTTCTCATTTTCGTAATTCGACATTGATCTCCGATTATTTTTCTCTTTACATTTTCTATATCTAAAACAGTTTTTTTTCACATCATTTCCGTATCTTAGGTTTCGGCGAATCGGGGTTTTACATTTGGGACATTCGATAGGTTTAACGGAGACATCTATTCCATTTCCTTTTCCAAAATTGTCAATGTAATCATCTAATCCAGTAACTTCAAAAATATGACCACAATCTTCTAGCTCCACGAATCGTGCATTAACATCCTCTTCAGTTCCAAATAAAATTTCCGTCACTTCGTCTTTGTGGCATATACGGCATTTTTTCGGACATGGTTCTCCACAGTCCAATGCATTGGTCGTTACATTGCAATAGCTTGCGGCAAGGTTTGTTACATCGAGGAAGATTGCATGGCTCAAAACATCTTTTTGTACACTTATAATGCCTGCAAGTCCAAATACATTGTTTGACACACTGAACACACAATTCTCCACAGGACTGCATACATGTGCTGTGTACACAACGATTCTCACATGGTTTTTTGCAAGGTGTGCATTTTGAACAATTATCTTGACAAATATGACCACAAACAAGAGTTCTGTTACATTTGTATGTACATCCAAGATGAAGTTTACTATTGCAACACTCTCCGCACGTACCTCTACACTGATGTTCACAGGATAAAAATTTCCCGCAAGGGTGGGTGCAAATTGCTGAATCTACTTTAAAACAAAGACTGGTTTCAACATGACCACATTTTAATTTTTCTCTTACTGGTTCCTTACAAACCTCGGTGTGACTTTCTCCACATATATTTTGACACACGTGGCCACATGGGAGGCATTTTGTACATTTTCCCGTACATTTAACCTGGTGTGGTTGAGTTGAACAGGGCACTTGTTGCGTATGTCCACATGGCAGCATTTTTGCGACAAGTTTTGAACATTCACCACACTGCTGATAACACATTCGATCACATCTGTGGTCTTTATTGTCACAAATGCGTTTCTGACAAGGTTTCCGACATTTAGTTTTTTTTGTGGTGGGCATCAATTACGTGACAAACAAGAGAGCAAGTATGTCCACAAGGTAACCTGTATTCGCAGGGTTTCATGCATCCTCCCTCGGGGGCTTTCTTGAAATCCTCTGGCATAGTTGCATATATTCCAGCATCATTAAGATGATTTTGACAGTAAAGATGTAATCCCTCTCCATACAAATTTTCCATTTTAGCATGTCGGACAATCTTTCTCCATAAATCGCTATTATCCGACATTAGTTTAAAATTTCCAATGACATAAAACCCATGTTTAGCACGCGAAAGAGACACACACACACCCGGTTTTCAATTTTTAGAAAACCTATTTTCCCTTCGTCATTACTTCTTACAAGCGACAGTAAGATTATGTCATTTTCCTCTCCCTGAAAATTGTCCACGACAGTAATTTTGGTTCCATAAAATTCAATTTTTGGCATAAGCTTCTTTAGTTGAAAAAGTTGACCAGAATAAAGTGTGAGGATTGTGATTTGTTCTGCTTGATATCCTTGCAATTTTAAATATCTACAAAGAGCAACTATGTATTCGGCTTCATAAAGGTTTGAGTGACTTTTCTGTTCCACATCGTTACTATCTGGATAGTCATGGTGAATAAAGTACATATTGTTTGAAATTCCCATGATGTCTGGGTAGGTTTTTACAATCTCGTGATCTTCCAACTCTGGATAGATAATTCTCATCATCTTTGAAATTGTTGGTCGCATTCTATGCTGGTATTTCAAGCAATCACACTCCATTCCATTTTTCACCATTCTCTCGAACATGGATACATCAAGATTGTAGTCTTTTGCTAGTCTGTATACAGTTGGGTTAGGTTTTAGCTGTTTGTGATCACCTATCAAAATCAAATGTTCACATTCTTGACTCAACGTTGTGAGGATATGTGCTTCTAATACCTCTGCTGCTTCCTCTACGACTACTACTCTCGGACTAATTTCCTGGAGCACAGACTGATATCTTGCTGCACCTGTTGTTGTCATTCCTATCACTGTTGCCATACGCATAATCTGTTGATCCTCCTGCATTTTAATCTCTCTTAGACGAGTTGCACTTTGTTCATACTCAGCTTCCTTACTACGAATCTTGTCCCTATATGAACAACAAAATTTATGAATCCAATAACGAAAGAGACGCCATTTCTCATTTTCAGTCAGTCCCCAAATGTCATGTCCCATTCTTTGGAGGTTTAAAAACTCTCATTCCGTCATACGGTTTGTAGATCTCAGTTCCTTTCGTAATTTACTTTTCATCTTTCTTTTCTGTTTTCTGTCAATTTGCCAACCCCCTTCTTCGTCGTCTGCGTTTTCAAATTCTGAAACATTGAGAGCCACTGGTTTTACTTTGATTTGAACTCTTGAGAATTTTTCTTCGAGATCTACTGGGAGTCCATGATCGTCAGGAAAATCCAAATCAATATCATCTTCATCATCAATTTGTCTCATCTCGACCATTCGATCAACATCGTCCAGGACATCAACACGTTCATCTTGCTCAGCAGGTAACTCATCAATAAGTTCCCCGTCTTCATCGACATCTTGTCTTTTTTGTTCTTGAGGAGCTTCGAAATCTCCATGTTCAATTTGCAAAATTGTTCCATAACCTAGCCATTCAACTATTGCTGACGATTTTCTTATTCTCTTTAGAGATATTCCTGGATCGTAAAATTGCACGTATTGTTTAAAACCTTGAACAAGTTCAGTGTAATAATGTCCCATATAAGGTTCTAAATAATCTTCATGAATGATCTCTCTTTCCGCAAACTCGATTTTCTGTGCAATATCGTTGATGACTTCTCTAATTTTTTTTAAGCTCCCAGTTGATTCGTCGAGCCTCTCTGGATATATGTCTATCGATTTCTCTTGACCGCCTCATCTTGATACGATAGGTATTAATGTTATAATTTTTTAGCACCTCACTACTGCTTCGACCTCCGACGCGCAATATGTCACCATTGAAACATTGTAGTATACCTTCTAGAAATTGGTCAAGGGCATGATTCGTGTAACAAACAATCAACATCGGTCTGTGTTCAAAAACACCATCCAAATTAGTATTCCAAACTTTGTAGTTGTGTAGCAAAGCCTTGACAATTTTCAGTTCCAATATATGTTTTTCCTGTTCCAGGTGGACCCTGAGTTATAACGAACTCATTTGTGAGAGCCCTTTGTACTGCCTTATACTGTGATTCATCAAGATTAAGCTGTGCTGCAGAGGGCCAACTATCAAAATCCATAACTCTAATATTTGCACATCTAGCAGACAATGGACTGAAATTATACTTGGAGTCACGCAAAATCGGAATATCATGATTTCTCAATTTTTTCTCTCCCTGTAAGACAATATTATCGTCCACAAGAGGACGGAGGTCATAGGTAATGTTCCTTCGTCGCAAGTACCTAGGGGGTTTCACTTCCTCTGTTTCACACCTGACAATATATTTTTCAAATGGAATTCGGCGCATGTTTTGAAGTCCACGCAACACGTGTTTATATGCTTCAAAATAAGCTGTGGTCTCTGCCATAACAAACCGTGCATCTCTTGAGATATTTGCCATTTCTTCATGTGTTTCTTCAAATATCAAGTCCACAATTCCTTTTGATATAAGCTTTACTTCCCTATTTGAAACGCTGGCAAATAGCATCGTGCGAAAGCCATCTCTCGACAAGCAAACAAGTGATCCAAATATTAGGCGCTTGCTTGACTCCCAACGCACAAACTTAAGATTATCGGCATTAAAGCAGATCCTATAGGACAGTCCGGATTTGTCACATATAGGTGATATGATCTGTACATCTTTGTATATTCTCAGATCCTGCAAGCGTTTAACTTGACTCGTATTGTTCAAGGCTTCAGTGTATTCCTGAATACCATCGCGCAAAGGACTAATAAAATCCTCTCTCAAAAGTCGAAATTGTACGTCTAAGTAGTGGTCCAGGTCCCTGTACCTTCCTCTTTCTTTATTTCTTCGAACAAAAGGGTTGTGGTCCATTCCTGCTGCCACGTTGACGTTCTGTGGAAACACATTGATATCCCTGAAATTAGTGTCTGGCTCTCGTTCGTCATCTCTCTCCATTTGTCTTCGACTATTTTGCTTTTTTGGTTTTTGTTTCATAATTCTATCCCTGACTTCCTTGCATGTTTCGAATGCTTGTTCTAAACAGCTGTCTAACAATTGTCGACTTTTTAATTTGTTAATCACGGATTCAATGATACCAAAGAGTCCAAAAAGAGTTAATAAACTGTGTGGCAAATGTCGACCTAAGGCGATAAACAACTTAATGACATCTTCAACTGATTCTTGGTATTCCATCATTTCATTCTCGTTTTTAACCATCTCGAGCATAAATTCCAATACCGAAAATCTAGGAAAACATTAACTTTCTATGGTAGTTAAAAATAGTATGGCACCTTGCGGTTGCGATTCGCATTCCAATGCTTTCGCAATACATCTTAGTATCAAAGCCGTCATGTTTGAATCGTGAAATTCGTCTTCAAGGGCTTCATTGAAACGAGTATCTGGTGAACTTAAAGTCATTAAAACCTCATTTGCGTGTTTTGTTTTTAGTTCTTGTAGTCGGCGAAACCCACATCTCAGCTTCCAGGAACCGTCTGGGCGCCCCTTGATTCTCCCTGATGCTCCTCCGGGTCTACGGCCTCGACCGCCAGGCCTTCCTCTCCCGTTTCGTCTAAAAAAGAAATCCACAACTCTTATTAATACTGTTGCTTAAAATTTAGTCTTGTTTTGATATATGTTTTTTTTAATTTTAGGTAAAGTTTTAAAATAATATATATAATATACCAGCAAATTGATTAATGGGGCTTTCGGTAATCTATTATCTATTAATGGGCAATGATCCTCTGCTATCAATATAACTCTATAGTTTTTATTAAATAATATACTGTTTATCATCATTATCTATATCAAAAGATACAAAAGAAAAAAGATGAAGGTATACTCGCATCAGAGCTTATTGTTATTGAATTAATTTTATGTTTATTCATGATATGAAGAAAAGGTAACAGAGTGAACAGAAAGAGCATTTGAAGATAGAGTTATATATGACATAATGCAACGGTACTTAAAAAGTCATAATATAACTTTATTGTAAGTTTTTGTACAACACACTGCTAAAATAAGCAAGAGTTATCTGCCTTGGCAAATACAGAATAGAACAGATTCTATATGGTACGTGATGACTCTGATCAAAGCATGGAACTCCAAGTAAAACCGCTTTGTTAAGTCAAGTACAAATAATAAAGTCGGTGTTGTTTCTTGATGATTTAATACTTAAATATATTGAAAATTGTAGCAATAAAGCTCTAAATAAGAAAATTTAAAAGTTGTTTACCCACACTGTTCCTTTTGTTAACCCTATTCTGAGACCCATTAAATGCCTAGTGGTGTGTGTGTGTGGGGGGGGGGGCTGTATTGTTTAAACTAAATTCGAACCTTTATTCCTATATTAAACTTTGAATATATTCTTTTGGTCAAAGTATATGACCAAAAGGTAATAATTAAAGGATGTCATTAACAATTTTCAGTAAATATTTTAACAAAAGTTTTTCACATATTCTGGATCCTTGATAATTTACAGACATTTTACAGGAATATTAATAATCAACACTGCCGCAGTCTATTCTAAACTCGTGTTACTTTCACTTATCTCGTTTGTAAAGAATTCTCCGCATTCAAATTTTGCTTGAAAATTGTATAATTTCTTATTGTAATCGGCTTTGGCCAATCACAGTTGTGTCAATGAAAAAATGACAATAACAAACCGTCAACCATCTCAAAAATCCATAAAACGAAATACAAATTCAAAGCAGAGCAACACGGACCTCCAAGATAGAGGTAGGATCAGGTGCCTAGGAGGAGTGAGCATCCTCTGCTGACCGGTCACACCCGCCGTGTGCTCTTTGTCGTAATCGGGAAAATAAAAACCGCAAAAGTCCGTAGACAATTAGGTAATTAATTATGGTCTAACAATTAGTATGAAAAACGTCAGTCAGCATGCGACTCAGTGGAAGATTTTATTTGCTGACAAGGTCGTCGTATCGACCATAGAACTTACGAAAAGATGACTTTAAACGAGACTGTTGATAGTCCTGTTTTATCAACTTGTTTGTCAGTAGCTTGCCTCGTCTTAGAAACTGTTCATACGAAGAGCATGCCCTTGCGTATCGAATTAACTGAGAGACAAAAACACCATATGCAGGTGATGAAGGTATATTGCTTCATAAGTAGGGAAAGTTGACTATAGAAAAATTGAAGTCATCGCGTTTATCATAAAGTTTTGTTGTTAGGTTACCATCAATGTCCATTTCCAGTAAAATATCCAAATATGAAATAGATGACGCTGACTCTGTGGTATCTTTTATTTCAAGTTCACTGGGATATATCGACCAGTACATACTGATCATGCAATCTACCTAGTTCTTTTCTCACTTCTGCATTATTAAAAACAGAATGATATATGGTTTTCATTTGACCTCTCAGTCGTTTAATACGAGATTTTAATATACATCTGATGCTTTTAACCCACTCTGACAAGGTATCAAGGTCTTCTTTTTCAGATTTTGCCCATCGCTTGGCGTAATCTTCAACAGCATTCATGATATGTATAAAATTACGACGCCATGTGAAGGATCTAGGTTCCCTAAATTTTGGTCCTTTCATAATAAGTGATTTTAGGTCATCGTTATTAACTAAATTGACATCACCAGTAATGACGTGTCCGGCAGGACTATAGTTGTAGGGTGAAGAAGAACATGAACACGTTGGAGGATTATCTTTCAGATGTTCGATATCAAGGTCTTGTAGAGTTTGTTTGTAATTGAAGAGTTTGGAAGCAACGGTTGAAGTATAACTGTAGGAAATACAAGGAGTTGACTTTATCTTGAAATATGGCGAAATGCAGGACTGAACTTTTTTGTGATTAAGAATATTGCTTATATTAACGGCATCGATTCCCTTGTTGGCATACTGCAGTTTAAAACAATGACGTGGTGCATGAGCAGTATTTTCTGTTTGTGTAGGTTTAAAAAGCCGATGATAAGCAATATCCATACTCAAGGATCCGAGTCTGTATTCAGGTGTAGAAAAATCAAAAAGCGGCTTTTCCTTGACTTTTTCAAGAAGATTGTTTAGCTTTTTCAAAGGGACAGAGTACAGTTTGGTGCGAATGTAATGGAGACCCAATTGTTTATTAACATAAGGTAATAATAAATCAAAGGAAACATCGTGTATAATTGGTTTGTTATAAGACCGATGTCCATGACTACGCCGACGTCTCTTTGTGACGTTAAAAAGTCCCATTACATTAACTTGAGTACACTGTGGACTTGAAAGATTCCCCACACTATATGAGGCATCCGGCAAATTTTACTATTTGCGCACGCATTGCGCCTTGCACTACTTTATTTACCATGTATGACAACCTCATTTAAATTTTTCATTACACGTAGATTATCCGTTTGCTTTGAAAATAAAACATTTATACAGTTACATACATAATGATTTGTTTAAATTTAAAGAATTCCACTCTATTTTCAACATGATAATAATTCCTAAATGATCTCTATGAACGTGTTAGGTTAACAAATACTCCTCATTTAACCCAAGACAGCCTATCAAAGTCAAAAATTGCAAATTTTGTATATTTATTCATTTGAATTTTAAAAGACATTAAATTATCGGTAATGTATTACATTGCATATTTTATTTTCGGTGATCATCAATGTCTTATAAGCTCGATTGTTTTATCTTATTTAACTATATTAAATACTTCATAGTTAAAGATGTACACATGTCGCTATATTACATGATTTGATGTTTCAAGTGATGCATTCAGAATGAAGAGTTTGCACTTTCTTTTCATGAATAAATACAATCGGTATACTCTGTCCCAAGATATCCCCGATTTACATTTTGCTCAAATACTCAATAATCATAAATACTTTAGAATTCAAACGGTGTTCATTCTAAAGTATAAAAAATTCTTTTTTTTTTCCTTTGGAATGCTTTCTCTAGCTTATGATGTTTCAATACACAGCTAAAATTAAGGAGTCTACGGGGATTTTGCATTGAAAAGTACCCGGATGATAACTTGAAAAACTGTGCAAGGTATAACGAGTGACTTTCGAATGAAAAAAAGATGTCAACATTTCCAATTATAAATATCAGTAAGAAATCTGTTTTCGTTCTTGTTTTAAAAATGATAATGAATTAATTAAGATATCTTTGATATTTGCATTTCATCGATTGCAATTGTTCTATCACAGTTATGTGTATTATCATTAAAACTGTTTAAATGTGATAGTACAATAAATTGTGACAGAGTATAGTGCACTGCTCAAGCCTGAAACATAAAAATGCATTGATTTTGTAATGCTCATAGAATAGATAAGAATTTTTTTTTCGGCGTCTCAATCATTTTTTAAAGAGTTTTTAATTCTTGAAAAAAAATCTACTCTTTTCAGGATCAACGTTTTTACAAAGGTATATTCAGACTTCCCGATTCTGTCTGTTTCACAATGATGTCTAGAAATAGTTATTTGTCAGTACTTAATAAAATATGATGTCATTATCAACTGTAAAGTCATAGTTTGTATTCCAATCGATAGTTCTCGGGAAATGTTTTGCAACTTTAAAAGTGACTTTTATTGTAACAATTATGAAACCGGTAGATGCCGTCTTTCGTACTAGTGATCCTAAATTCAATACTATTCATTACTTTGATTAATCAAAGGTTTTTTCGGGATTCAAAAAAAATATATTTCAGATATAGATGTAAGAGAAGTAAAGTGCTTAAGTGAAACTCTGAAGGAAAAAAATTAAGTTCAGGGCAGATGAATTGACGCATTTTGGACATCTAATAAACCTTGGAAGACAGCCCATAAAAGACCAAGTACAAACAGTCGAGAACTTACCAGTAATACCAAAGAATTGCAGGTTTTCTGTAGGATGCTAAATACACAATGATTGCTGTTTATTAAATTTATTAGTTATATTAGCACCTCCGTGTGATTTATCAAGTAATAAAAGTCTAACTTGTCTTAGGGTTCCCAACAATAAAATGCTATGCAAGGGCATAAACCGTCTATGTGTTTTACTACTTGTTTATTTTGATGCATCAACGAAGCTTGTTATGTCAAAAGCTACCTCTACACCTGGGTTGAGAGTTATGTTGCCATTGAAAAAGGAGAGAAGCTAATAACTTATACATTAAGAACACTGACTTCAGCAGTAATCGCTACTCCCAGCTGACACTATGGGCGCGATTATTCGAAGCAATAAAACATCACTAATACTAATGTGACAAAATTATTTTTTCGATATAATAAGACCACAAATCACTATTGGGGCTAAATTAATCCAACTTAAATATCACCATAATTGCTGATACACGTACTATGTATCATCAGCGAAGAACTCTGTAACATAAGCTAACAATTGGAAAGGATAAATGATCCTCATTAAAATGGCAACGTTTTTAATTTTACATGTTCTTAATCTTTGATACATGAAAAATCTCTTTCTTACCCAATATCAAACAATTACTTAGGAAACAACATACATATACATTATCATTTATGAAAGTGGTACACTGTTTGCATTTGATTCCTTTAGATTTTTAGTTCCACACCAGATTTGAAAGCAGACTCAATTAGGTACATTTTTCACCGACAGCTGGTCAATGTATTTTGTATAAATCTATCTTTATGTGAAAGAAGAAAAAATACACAAAACAGTGCTCCTATGTAACTTTTAAAAATTCAAAAGCCCAGTGGACCTTCTCCATTTAAAGTGATGTTGTTTACATGGTGTGAACTCGTTTCATCTTTTATAATGTTACTTCTCTGTAATCCAGTGTCACGTGACATAGATTTCGGTAAGCGTGCTCGACGCGATTTTATATACCATCACCTTTCATTTATGCATATGCATTATTTGTTAGTTTCGGATTTCATCGTTCCCTAAACTGGTGAAAATTTGGCGATTAACGAAGTTACGTAATATGTATAAACTAAAGTCGTGTCCGGCAATCTTAATTTCGTAATATACATATCGTCTCTTTTACCAAGGATAACATATTTTACTAAAAGTATTCATATTTTTAAAAAAAAAAGACAGAAAGGACAGGGTCACAAAATGGTATACTAATTCATCGATAATGCGTCAATCATCATTACAATAAAACACGATCCACAAGCTAAAATGTGTCAATTTTGTTCCCTCTTGTTTTAAAATTATTTAAATCCTGACAGAATTTCTCCAATTCATTGTCTATTAAGGGAGTGTTTATATATGTCAAATGATATCATCCTTTATCCTATGTTTTGATTTTTTACTCACATGGAGTTTTCGAATAATTGACAAATACTTTGGCAGAACAATGCCAGATCTACACATCTTTCATCGATTTGCGTTCAATTGCGAAAAAAGCATTTTATTAGCATAAGCTATTTAAGATGCAAGGAATAAAGTTTTTTTTAGTTTAAAAATGTTATTGATTATAATAAACAGTTTTTTACACAAAGACATAACGAACGTTGTGTCAAAGAACCTGGGGGAATAAGCCGAGGCATACGCCCACAAGTGGCCACAGATAACATTACAAATACATCAAGTAACGAAACAAACTTTTACATAACGTAAAATTAATAATATATATACTCGAGGGCTGAATAATTATGTTGGGATGAAATGTGTAAATTGGAGTTCTGTGAAGGAATTAGATAGTCCGTGTTAGAGAAATTGGAAGAAGTTATGAAAATGGTCAGTTTCTAGGTCTAATTGCACATCGTCATATAGAAAGACTGTTCATGAGTATCGTCCGCAGCCACGGTCCGGAGTCTGCATATATATACCTTCCCGACTCTTTAGGTAGTAGGGGACAGTTTTGTTTATACAATTTACTGTAGCAAGGGGATGAGTGTCTATGGAGCTGAGTTTCCGCAATTCCCATTCAGCACAAATACCTTTAATTACTTCACTACTTACAAAGCAAATCTCCAATCTCTGAGGAAAAGTTATAGTCGGAATCTGTAACATTTTCTACAAACTGGTTTTTCTGAGATTTCAACCCTTTCATATTTCGCCCATTTTTCATGATTTTTCAGCTTTTTAGACCCTCCCCAGCTAATTTCCTGCAAAGGATTGACCTTCCTGGCCGTGTGCATGTTGCACCATCACATGTCAGAAACTTACCGGTGTATAGTTTACTATGTCCAATCCACCTACTTGTCGTGTTATTTTACCTCCCGTCTATAACTTGCAATTTCACTGTGTAATCAGCTCAACAGTAATAGCCGCAAGTTTCGCATTTTACTTCTGATTCCCATGTACTTAAAGCAATAGGAGCTGAAATTTTTTTTAGGAAAATGTTACTTTCTGCTAAAATAACAAAAAAATCATGGTTTTTTAAATTTCTGTTAGCTTTATTTTTGTGGGAAAAGCCGTAAAGAAGCCTTAATTGAAGCAAATTTTAATCGTTGTCGTCCTGTACAAAAATTGAACTGCTATATATTCCTTAGAAGAAAAATCTTTCCTCTGACAAAAATTAATGGTTTTTTCAAATTTTATTTTTCATAAAAGTTTAAGTTATATGAAGACTTAGCATACTAGCAGATTTTGCAGCAAAATAAAATTCTAAAATATACAGCTCATATAGGCATAGGGGCCTATACATATTGCATATCAATTTCAACAAGCTACATCCCTCTAACTAATGATAATCATTAAAAATTATTTCATGAATTTTAGCAACACTAATAAGCCATCAATTATAGCAACTCTCAATTTTACAAAAATATTAAGTATAGGATATATGTTGGCATAACGTTTGTGAAGAGACCATGGAATTCTGAGAGCAATCTTTGCAAAGTTGCAACTTTAAGTAATATTATGTAGATGTGCAGTCATTCACTGTATGTAGACCGCGACAAGCTTGCCCCTCACCTACAGCCATAAAAAATAAAAGTCCAAACTAAATGTACACCAGTATTATAATTAAACAAAATTAACTGTATTTATTTTACAACGATTGAAAAACAACTTTTACGACTTATATTAATATCTTTCGTTGGCACGGATGTTAGCTCAATGGGGTCATTGATGTGGGAGGAAGCCGGAGTGTCCGAAGCAAACCCACGTGTCCAAGCTGGCGACCACCATACCCACTGTCCATTACGAGGATCGAACTCGGGTCGCAGCGGTGATAATTAAGCGAGTGCATTTTCCACTGTGCTACTTGGACACCCTAAACACTGTATTTCTCGTATTTCAATAGATTGTTTATTTACCTTTGACCTAAAATTAATATTCCGCTCGCTGACTTTCTTAGCTTTCAAAAAACTAACCTTATACAGTGTATAGCGCAAGCTGGGCTGGGATAATATTAGCTCCTAAAAGCCTTGTAACGAACGGGGGACAATGACCAAAAATAAACTTGCAAATCTATTTTTCCTGCGCGCGAACTCACTATTGCATGACATAACTGATACGAATAGATTAAGAATCTCTGAAATGTCGTAAAATATGTTGTTCATCTTTGCATTTATATTGGTCGATGATTGTAGACATTTTAAAAGATAAGACAAAGGAAAACAAATAATTAAATACCGTATATTCACCAATTATCTTTAATTATGATGGCTTAATATAACATATGTATACATTACCTTCCATACATAACTTTTATCGATCACTGCAATAAAAAGAAATCGGGTTAAGTATTAAACAATTATCGTTATCAGTGTATTTCAACAAACATGGATGCAACCATAGTGACAACTTAGTTATAGCTTACTTGGTAAACATATAAAAAGAGAAAACAAAACTGAATTTCTTTGAAAATGATTAGGAATTTTAATGTTATTCGGTTTAATTCAAATGGTCAAATATCGTTTGCAAAGTTACAAAATAAAGTATTAATGTAATACTTATTTTATGTACAGGTTATTTATTTTTGTATGCAAAATAACTCAATGAATTTTGATTATATATTACATCAGTTTTACGCTATTAATAAATACAAAAATGTATCCTAATTAATATTGTTATTAAACATTATAGTCATCAATCTGTTTATTAAACAAACTAAACAGTATTCAAAAGCAAAATCTTTAACAAAACAATATAAATCAAAGATACGCTGATTCAGCCCATCATCAATAATGTGCAGTTTTCCTTGGCGTTTTTTAATTCATAAACCAATTAGTATATAAATTTAAGGACGTTTTCACGTACCTGATCATGGCTGAGACTATATTACATTTGTACAATTTGAACATTCTTCCCTCCGATTTCCCTGTTCACAAAAATGACTTAACAGAAGATCTCCATAAATATTTCTTGTTTCGTTTTGCTTGATGGTAATTCCAATTTTGCTATTTTTAAGGAGTTGGTGTGGTCAATACTTTAAGCTCGTCAATAATTTAAGTATAATTAAATAGCACTTGTTTTTATAATGAATACATAATGTAATTATAAAGTTATAAGTTATAAAATTTAACTTAAAATAAGTACTGATTTTTAAACGACATAATGCATCGCGCTTCTTATATTCTCATGAGCGCTGTATGATAGAATCATTGTAAAATTGATAGGATATCATTGTTCAATTGTTTATTTTTATATATGTTCTACCGCCACGGCATAAATTAACGTCTAGTTTTATATAAGAAAAATAAGTCAAGATGTTAATTGAAATAGGTTCAATCTATACATTTTTAAGTTATTGTTCTTTAAATAACGTAAATTCTTCCTCCTAATTCATCACATATGTCGTTTGAAAATCAGATTTTAAAGATTCCCTACGTTTGAATTTATATTGATCTAAAATAAGATAATTATTGAATGCCGGTTCGAACACATGGTCGGCAAACAAATGAAAAATGCTGCTTTACCTTCTTATCTACTTGGAACATCTACCATCTTACAGTTTTATGAAGTTTTATCAGATTTTTTTTTATATCTATAGATAAAAAAGATTATTTTGTTTTAATAAATCAACTTAAAACGGGTGATATAATAATTATGAATAATATGTATTTATTTAAAACTAAAATGTGTTTGTTTCAATAATTGTTCTTTACAAGGGTTCTTGTATTAAATTACAATCTATACTACTATATTAAAATAATAGACTCGAATTTTTGGGCTTTAATACCGAGAAATCGGAAGAGTACTGTCTTTTGTTTTATATATTTTAAACATCATTGGTACTTGAAGATTACCAATTTGTTTTTATTTTTTCTCAATCAAGCTTCGCTAATTAATAACCAACGAAAATTCCTTTAAAAAATCAGGAAATCATCTGGATTTTTGGGATTTTACAATCTTGCGCATGCGCATTACATTCACGCTAAATCACGGGAGGCTCTTTAGTTTATGTTTCCACAATATCACATTTGCATGGATAAACTCAGACACGATAATACAAATACGTGTAAATTTTCATTGAAAGTTTGCTACATGTATATATTCTGTTCATCAAAGAAAATACGGGAGATAACTCTAACTCAGTGCATTTGATATGAAAAATCCCGAGAGTTCCGAATGTCTACATAGTGTGTTAATTTGAAGCGAGTAAAAAACGTTGGTGAAAAAGTGTTGAATTCTTCATTAATATGAATTAAATTTTTAGATGAAATGTATTTACAGCCTCAAAATGGTTTGTTATGAATAATTTGACTGTTATTTTCAATAAAGCTTCATTAATTTTCTCAAAGTTGGAGCGATTCTGCAGTTTTTTGCTACATTACGGGTAAATGGGAGGCATTTTAACTGTGGTGAAGGCCTGTCCCGAGACACAGTTAGATTATTCTATTAGAATAATATTAGATTATTCCGATATCATATGCAATGTCAACGCCCCGTGTACGCACGGGTCAAAGTCTAGTACTTATAATAAAGTAAATATAGAAAAGTAAAGTAACGCGTTTATTCGCGAAAGTTTCGCGTTATATCGCGAAAGTCACGCGTTTATTCGCAAAAGTAACGCGTTAATTCGCGAAATGTTCGCGTTATATCGCGACATTTTCGCGTTTATTCGCGAAAGTTTGCGTTTTTCGCGAAAGTTATGCGTTTATTTGCGAAAGTTTCGCGTTATATCGCGAAAGTAATGCGTTATGCATTTTGTCGTAGCCCTCTTTTGTACTCTATCATTATTTTCAGCCAAGTTTGATTTGATAATATGGATTAAAAATATCCGTAGAAATGGAAATAGTTTGGACCATCTTTTTGACAACACTGTATACAAGTCAGAATTAAGAAATACACAGAAATTTAACTTCTTACCGTCATTATTCGATGCAGATAAACGTAACTTTACCATAACTGGTTGATTCTTTAAAAGAGCAATGACAAAAGCATTAAAAAAAAATGCAAAAATTATTTTTCATTGATAACACAGTAATAGTTATATCTAATCACAGACGTGTGGGATTTTATCAAATTTCTTTGAAGACTGTGTAATAAATGACAATGATCATTAATAAAAGCAGAAAGGGGTTACAAATGCACAATGCTAATCTGAAGCTTATCTATAGATTATCTAGGATGATTATCTATAGATTATCTTGGATGTTCAACATCATATAAATTAATTTTCCTTCTAGTCCCCATTGTTAAGCATTTTTTCTCATTTTCTAACCACGGACTAATTTTGGTATTTTGACAACTATTTTGCTGGGTTACGGGTCATTCTGGTTTTAAAATATCAGTATTTTAATGTTTAAATATCTGACACGGCAAGAAACTGGATTGTTCATTTTTTGTCCCCAAGTCGTATGAATATGGCATACTAAAGAATCATACATTACAAAACTTCTTGTCAGATGTAGAATATATAAATATACTGAAAATAATATATCAATTCACGAAAAGCACAAGAGTTTTATTATCAAGGCCGTCTATTATGATCTGTTGCCGTTAATGTTGCTTTGTTACATGGGATTGACACTGTGTGGTCTCGCCCTCTACTGCACAGTGAAGCCTCCATCAATAGCAATGGGTGACCCCGTCATACTGTCAGTGCCAGAGGAACACAGAAACACCACCAGTTCACTTATCTACAAATCCATCAATTAATCAATCAATGGATATACCAATCAATAAGTCAATCGATATAACATTCAATCAATCAGTCAATCAATCAACCTTAGATTATTTAAACCTTTCAGTAGTCGTTTCTTTACGGTAAAAACGATTGGCATTTAATTTCATGTCATTAGATCAGCGTTATTATAATATAAGACATCCTTGGCCACATGCTACAAAAATTTCACCTTTCACAATGTTACATGTACATTACATTATGGATACTGGTATATTCGGTATATTCTGTGCTTGAAATTACCTGTCCAACTTCCACAGGTTTTCCAGTTGGAGCTCTGGAAAAGAACTTCTCCTGGAGAGTAATACAGTGCCGTATTGATTATTAAACACAAGTGGAACATATAACGTAAAAATTAAGTTACAGGACAACATAAACAAAAGCTACCTCAACAATCAGTACGTTACCTTTGCTTCTTCAAATGTGGATATACCCTCTTTCTCCTGATAAGCGCGCACCTGTGGATCTGTGACTGGAATAAAGAGGAACATGAGACAGAATACTTGAACGCTTGTTCATTAATCTTTCAATTTAAATCACGTATTCCTCATTTAGCAGTCACATGTACATTTCCTAATATTCAATGCACGTAAACGTGTTTTAACACTTGTGATGGTTTTGTGGAAGCATTTCCAAAGTGCGTTGAAATTACATTGAATATATAGCCATCCAAGAAAAGCCAATGCTTAGAGAAAGAGTTATTGGTTGGATATTCCCTTTAATTACGCAAATTTTTGACATTCTTCCCAATTATTCACTTCATACTAGATGACTAAATTCTGTCTCTGTAAGATAAGTGTTCAGAGAAGACTGCTTAGAATTTTTATAAGCCTCAGATGAACAATACTTAGGATGTGGAACACATGCACTGATCCGGTCTTATTTTTCTTCTGAATTCGTGTACATGCTCCGACCCTGATAAATTTATCTTATCCATAATTTTTTTCATAGAACACAAAATCAAAAACAAAAACAAACATCAACTTATCAAGGAAGCTAAAGAAGTATAAATAGGAAGACATGTATAGTACAAGATTTTTGCAAGAGTGAGTCTGTAACAATGCCTAAAGTAGTCTTGCTTTCGAAGGATTTAAGAAAAATCTTTTAAGCTGGAAATAGACTCTTGCAATCTTATTTGAAACTTATCATAATGTCAAATTAATCTTTACAATTTTATTCATTAAAGACTTTGCAATTCTTCACTAAAGGTATAAAGCTAATTGTTTTTAATAATCGATCGATAAACCATAGTCCTTCCTTAAAACAAAGGAAGGTAATTACCAGCGGTGTAGACGTATCCAGGACAAATTGCATTACACGTTACACCAAAGGGTGCTCCTTCCAAAGCCACGCCCTGTAACAAATAATCAAGAATAACATTACAAAAATTGTTTCTCTATTCTGACAAATTTTGATGGTTTTTGCAGTTAATTCATAAAACTTTGCTAATTTTGAATGAAAGTGTGGAGATGTAGCAGATACACTCCCATGCGAACAGATTAATTTCAATGTATAAATTGGTGAAGTTAAAAAAAATACTAAAGTCAAAAACCAACCCTGGGCAACCCAATGATTCCCGCTTTAGCAGCACTGTACACAGCTTTTCCCGGCTGACTGATCAAACCCATTATGAAGGATATGTTGATAATTCGGCCCCATCCTGAGAATTTCAAACGTCAATTCACGCGTGAAAAAATTCACCATGAGCGTTTTGTCAATTCCATCAAAAGACGTTTTTAGAATAATTATGACGATTGACATAATTATTGACATCACGCCCTCTAACTAGTTCTAAAACCTTAACAACTTAAAATGTGTTTAAATTAAGTATGACCGAGAGAGCTTTTCTTCATTTGTGATTGGTAAACATATTTACCGAACTTTCTTGTCTTACCTTTTTTGGAACCAAATACCAGCATAACTAATAAACTCTTCTACCAAATAAACATTTATTTCACTACTTTTATAGTCAAACATGATACAGTTATCAAAAATGGATAAATGTTTGTCTCTAAGGCATAGCCTGACTATTAAACTATACTAACCTTTCTGTTTCATGCTAGGAATGAAATATTTGATAAGATCAAACGGAGAAGTTAGCATTATACTAATCATTACATCCCATTTTTCATCCGGATATTCGTCGATAGGACTAACATGATTTATCCCTACAAAGAAACCACATTAATCGGATGTCATCACGGTTTTATAAAATGTTGTAAAATGTCAAGATCTTTTCAAAAATGTGATGCTAAACATACCAGCATTGTTAACCAAAATATCGACTCCATTTTAGATATTTCTTCGCACATCTGATGAACCGAATCACGTGATCTCATATCACATGGTACAAAGAAAGCATTGCCATTGCATGATCTGTCAACATATGTAACTAAGGTCAAAATGTAGAGTTGATGATCATTTTTATACTATATTGCTTTAACTTCCAAGACTTGAACATTATAAGAAACGTACACTTTGAATTCTTTTACTAGTTCATCAATGGTCGTTTGATCCCCGAGTCCAGTCAAAATCAATGCACATCCTTTCTTTGCCAGATTACGAGCAATGCCAAGTCCTATCCCACTTGTTGAACCCGTCACTAGGGCAACTTTACCGCTTAAATCCATAACTATAAAACATTACAGTTATTATGATGTCTGCAGTATGATTTGCAAGTACATGTTCACTACTTTTGATGGTGATTGACTTTCAATTTAATTACATGCATGAAGTCTGCTTTTGTTTTGGAATCTGCTACTCGAAAATTATACATGTATTATAATACCGGTCATTAAGTTTCTCACATGAAATATTATATATAGGACGGATAAAAGCTTGTTTCCGCTGCTATTTTAGCGATGTTTGGAAGAAAAAAAAAACTTTTATACTATAAGTATATACTATATGTTATTAGTTCTTTTACAGTAAAAATGTGAAAATTATATTTCGGTAAGAGCAAATATAAAAGAAAATGTATTTTTATTGTTGAAAATAAACAGACTGAATTCAGAAACTTGCTCTTTATAATTTTTGTATGCATTTGTAGGGTCGCAATGTTTTAATTTAAACAATGATTTAGTTAATTTAACTTACTACATGTATATATAATCAAAATATTTATTTGTTAAAAGAAAAATGTAAATATAAACAATAAAATGATTTCTTTGATGATTCATGCAGGTCGTGAAGGTAACGGTAATCATTGCAGAAAAAAATTACACCTTCATATCCCGCATGAATCTCCAAAGATTAAATGAAGGGAAATGCCCCCCGTAGATAAATAAACAAAGTCGTCCTCAATCGGAGACTCTTGACATCTACACGGCCTACCTAACAATGGATTAAATAAGTATATACTTCTAAAGAACTATATAAATATTATGATATTAGTCAAATTTGGCCCCCATAATTTGCCATTTTTTAAAGTGTTTCAGGTACATTAAATTGTTGTGTTATATTTTAGAAGAGTTAATATAAACTATATTTTTTACCCATTTATCTGATTAATTTGCACGCACTGGCAGTATATGACGTCAGAAATGACGCTATTTTTATAATTCAATCAAAATCAGTCATTATTTGACATTTTTCTTATCTTTTTTCGAATGGGAAATATAGAGCGACGCTTTGAACAAGAACAAAATTTTTGTCATTTATAAGTACTGACTAGATACATCTTTGGTGAAAATATTTTGTTTGTTCAAGCAATCGATCAATGTTTTCTTAAAGAAAAACTGCTTGAAAACCAGCCGTTTTACGCTAAAAATGCGAAAATGGCGGGAAAAAGTAAACTTTATGATGTCATATTTTTAAATTGTGGGCACTTTATTCAAAATAAAAATTATGAATAAACTTCAAATGTATATCTGTACAAAGAAAACAAAGAATTACAGTAAAATGATGATGTTCATTTTAGGGGGCCATTTTAGGCTCAAACCATATATAGTCCTTTTGCCCTTTGAACAATGCATCGTAAAATTGCATTTTAAAATGCCACTGGAAAGAAATATTTTTCCAAGATGAAATGCATGCGACGGAGGTCTCTGCATTTCTCCACTTACCGTAGGCTATGGCTGCACCGTCCTGAGCTCCTCAAATCAAATTACGTGTCATCGTAGTGATCGTGGAATTCGACCCGGAGATGTGCACTTGTTTGCAAATGTGCAACAGAACCAAATTAGAATTATCTAAGGTTATCAATGCACATGTTTTGTCGCAGATTGTAAACACCCACATAGCATCGTTTTTGAAAAGGGGGACGGACATAATTACTTGACAAGCTAGATTTATTTTTTTAAAAAATTCACCAATCTGGAAGGTTGGGGGGGGGCGATTAATGAGCATAGTGACAAACTAACACACCCATATTTCAAAAAAATTATTTCAATTCTTTTACCCTAATATTCAACATTCTAAACCAGGGGAGCGTATGCCTACTACCTGAAACTTCTATAGCTTCTTATAGCGCGCTCTAAGAACCTGTGCGCGCAGGGGAAAAACAAGATAAACCTACAGATTCAACAAGAAATTTGGTGCTGAGCCAAAAATGGCCATCATTTAACTCGTAATTAACGGTGACTTGAGGTTTGAAACACGTTTTGAGTAGCGCACAAGCTTTGGTGAGACCTAAGATATTTTTTACATGCTTCCATTCCTTCGTATTGAGTCGAGATACATAAACAAATGAATATAGATTTTAACGTAAGACGTCACAGTGATCTCGCGCTATATTTTGCGTGATAAATTTAGAGGTGGGTCAAACATCTGTAATGCGTGTACTAGCTATTTCAGTATAAGCTGTGTGGCAACGCGCTTTGAAAAAAATTCGCACTTTGAAAAAAATTTTCAAAGTGCGTTAAATTTGGATCTAAGGAAACCCACTTTGAAAAAAAATTCAAAGTGCTTAATGAAGGTACACCAACACTTTTTAGTATCGAGACACTTATCGCACTTTGAAAAAATAATACTGTATAAATTATAAATTCTGGAATATACAGGTAATTACCAGTACATCATTTACTAGTAATTGATTACAGGAAGAAGGTCCCCTACCCCTCTTTTTTTCCTTCCAAAACGTATATGATATTCAGCAATTTGGTGTAAATGTTTAAGATTGGAAAAAGAAATGCCCTTTGTTGTAAATTAAGTACAGTGATATTGAAAAAACGTTCTGGTCAAACAATAATTTCTCCAATAGTATGTTAAAGAATATATAAGTATTTCAACATAAGCCCTCCTTTTAAATTCTAATCAAATAAATCATTTCAGCGTAAAAAATAAAATAAAAATACATATGGAAAGCCACAGGGGACCCCCAAGTCATGTTCTGTATATTCATAGTAATTCAATCTTGGGCAGTAATGTTTACAATCCCGGCCAAGTCATGATCGGCCACACGGGACCCCTAAGTCATGTTCTATATATTCATAGTAATTCAATCTTGGGCAGTAATGTTTACAATCCCGGCCAAGTCATGATCGGCCACACGGGACCCCTAAGTCATGTTCTATATATTCATAGTAATTCAATCTTGGGCAGTCAATGTTAACAATCCCGGCCAAGTTATGATCGGCCACACGAAACCCCCACGTGTAGATTTCTTTCTCGGACTGATCCTCTAAAAGATAATATTGTTTTTGATACCTATAACTAACGTATCTTTTTTCACATCATGTTTGTTTATAAGCACATGCAATTGAAGCCAGTTGAAATATGTTATACCTTATCTCCATTATCAATAAATAAATCATTTTTGTTTTTAGCATAGCCCAATGTACCATATAAGAAGTAAATTTGCTGCATATACAAAAAAAGGAAAATGCAGTTGCTAAGCGATACACTTTATGTCATATTTGAATAATTCAAATCTCCCGTGTTGTTCTTTACGTAATTTGTCAATCTACGTAAGCTTATGAGAAAAGAAAAAAATATTATAATCGAGAAACTGTTTATCATGTTAGCTGAGAATGCATTGAATTCTTTTTAAAATATAAACCATTAAACAAGATTAAAACAATCATTTATTGTATATAAAATTATATATTATACTATATAATATATATACTATAAAATATATATACTATTTGTTTTTTTTTCAGAGTGCGTTGACATGGTCCAAAAAATAACGCACTTTGAAAAAAAAATTCAAAGTGCGTAATTTTTCAAAGTGCGTTGTAACAAAACTGCGAAACCTGCCTTAGATGATTTTGCTGGGGTTTAATTTGTTGGGTTTTTAAAAAAAAAGGGGGGGGGGTGATAGAGAGATTATATATATACAAGAAAGAGCCATACTTAACTGTCATACCGATCCAATTGTAAGCTATTGCATGCATGAAAAGTAAGTACATGTATAAGTAGGAAGGAAATTTTTAATAAAGGTCATTTTGAACTGAATAATAAAATAATAAAAATCTATGCAGATATTGCATATTGTCAAACCATCAAATTGGAAAATGGGAAATTTTATGCAGATATTGCATATTGTCAAACCATTAAATTCGAAAATGGGAAATTATACACACCTATAAACAGGGACGGGGGCACGGATACAACGTATGTAATTAGAATGCAAATATAAGCTTTAAATTAAAATTATGAACCAGGAAAAAAAATAAAAGTCAGATAACAACATGTTAAAAAAAAAATAACACTGTATTTATAATTTACACTTTTGACCAAATTAAACACAAATTACAGGCTAATCAATTCTCTCCAAAAGCAAAGAACGGTTTTAGGGGGAAGCAAGTCCATGTATTTTGCAAAAACTTTTTAAACTTAGAAATATGATATAATTCTCTCTCTCTATCCCTTTCTCTCTCTACCTGTCTCTCTCTCTTTCTCTCTCTCTCTCTCAAAAATTATTTAATGTTAGTTGATTACTGTCAAAATATCACTAAGTTGATAATGATGCAAAGTATGTGTATTTCTTGCTGCGCTCGCCACAACGGTAGCACCGTAAACATATTACATGTAATTGTTCATTTTGTTATTTTTTTCCATTATTTTTTTTACATGTTTCCCAAAACAGGAGTCGGGGGCACTTCCTTCAAAATTCAATTTTCTTCACGAAAATTAAATAAATTGTCTGTTTCCAGTAAAGTGTCCCTCCCCCGATGCTACATGTACGTGCCTGTTATATTCAGGGAATATTCTTCATCCCTTTTTATTATTTCCTTATTACCTCCAATTGGAACGACATTGTCATTTATTTGGGCAAAATTTGTGAAAGCCCTTTTCCCCAGGATGCTATATGTTAAACTAGGATAAAATTAATCATACAGTGGGTTTGAAGAAGAAGTCAAAAATGTAACAACGTTACAAGACGTACAGAATATTGAAATAAATTGTAATTTCAATGAACAAGCTCAAATTAAAAAGTATCACCTCAGGGGGAGAGTACATGGATATTCAATTATATACATTTGATGAATAATCACAATGTCATACTTTATTTTATTTCATCTTCAATTCAAATCAAGATATCATTTAAAGAATTTTTTTTACATAAATTATCTCAAATAATAAGTAGGCTTTAAATTATAAATAAAACATTTATAAATAAATACATTTGCAGTAAGGAAAAAAATCAGATAAATCACGAAGTGCAATTGAGAGAAGTGCATAAATCAATAAATAATCATAATTTAAGAACTTCCTACAATTTCAGGTGTACCAAATTTGTATAGAAAGTATTTTTAGAAAAAAAAATATACAGAATTTGTTTTATGGACAATCCCTCAGTATTTTACAAAAATGTTCTTTCCTGTTGTAGTTGTGTCACTTTAACAAAACAAAAACCCTTTGGAGTCCAGTGTCTAGAAGCAGTGTTAAAATAATATTATGTAATCAAAGTGTGCATCACAAACTATTTTAAATTATAAAATATTTATGCATGCAAATCTCATCTTGAAAACAACCTTCTGAAAAATGTATTGTAGTCATAATGATTACTGTAGTATTATAACTACAAGCCTAATTATCTGCTAAAATACAACACATAGTTCACGCTTGGTTATAGCAATACGTGTTGCCAGTGCCATTCAATTTTATTCAAATTTCAATTTTATAAAACATTTTATGAGCGATCTTTTAACATTTTATGTGGTATGGATTTTTACATGCTTTTGTTTTAGAGTCATTAAACGGATTTCTGGAAACGGTATTGGTTGACTACACCAATAATAAACTTAATCAATACAAAACATCAAATAAAAATTAAACATCAAAACATATGTAATCACAGATTACTAAGCTCACCGAGATAAAGGCATCACCTTTATGAGGGATCACCTTTATGAGACCACCTTTATCATATTATATGAAAATCATAGTTAATAATGATCTTGGATATACATAGATACTGTTTTGACACAATATTGTATAACTATATCATATGTTAAAAAATTGTAAAATAAACATATGTTCATTTCATACGGTATTATATGATACAATGTTTATCAATACAATAATATAAAATACGATATTGCATCCTATTATACTTACAATATATATATCATATAATACAATAAAATACTGTAATAAATAATGATAAAATATGATATTCTAACACATGATATGACATTGTATCGTATTATACATTATTGTATTTGTTCATATAATACAATATCATAATATAAAATACAATATAGTATTATATGATACAATATCATATCACATAATACATCACAATATTGTAACATATTCGATACATAATAGGATATTGTAACATATAATACAATATAATTTGATACAAAATTGTATCATATCAATTGATACAATATCATGTGATATAGTACTATATTATATCATACAATATCATATAATACTATATTGTATTATATGATACAATATCATATTATACAATATCATATAATACATTTTCATGTGATATAATAATATATCATATAAACCAATATCATATTATACAATATCGTATCATATGATACGGATACGATATATATTATACAATATCATATGATACAATATTATATGTTGCAATATCATATGAAACAATAGCATGTGATAAAATAGTATATAATACAATATCATATTATACAATATTGTATCATAATATACAATACTATACATAACAATATCATGATACAATATCATATCATAATGTACGAAAAAATTGATACAATATCATATCGTATCATATAACTTTTTACAATATAATATATGATATAATATTGTATCATATAAAACAATAGTGTATCATATCATACAATACTATATCGTAGGAATCATATTATATCATTTAACAGCAAACACATCTATCAAGCAGGTTTGAGTGAGGTAGGAGATTTTTTTTAACCATCCTTGATAATGGAGATCAGGCTCTGCATCTGAAGCTACCTCTGCGGTTCATTAATATTATAGTTAAATCAACTATGCAAGCTATTATCTATAAAATATGTTACCTGTTCCAAAAAAACAAATCTCATCCAGCATCCGAAACCTATGGCTCGGATTCAGCATTCAAACCTGCCAGGTGTATCAGTATCATAAGACGCATCATCCATGCAAGTTTGGTGAAGTTAGGACCAGTAATAACTAAGATATAATCATCAGAGAGCACCTGCTCAAAAAACACCAGCTCTTAAAGCCTTAACCTCCCTCCAGCATCCGAAACCTATGGGTCAAATTCAGCATTCATGCCTGTCAGGTGCATCAGTATCATAAGACGCACCATCCATGCAAGTTTAGTAAAGCAAGGACCAGTAATAACTAAGATATATTTTTTAGCATCCTTGATAATGGAGATCAGGCTTTGCATCTGAAGCTACCTCAGCGATTCATTTATTTTATAGTTCAATCAACTATGCACGTTTGAAAAAGTACTAATATTTATTAAACATGTGGCCTGTTCCAAAAAAATAACCTAATCCAGCATCCGAAACCTATGGCTCATATTCAGCATTCAAGCATGTCAGGTGCATCAGTATCATAAGACGCATCATCCATGCAAGTTTTATGAAGTTAGGACCAGTAATAACTAAAATATAATCATCAAAAGGCACCTGCTCCAAAATGTTTAACCAGCTCTTAAAACCTTAACCTCCTTCAGCATCCAAAACCTATGGCTCAGATTCAGCATTCATGCCTGTCAGGTGCATCAGTATTATAAGACGCACCATCCATGCAAGTTTGGTGAAGTTAGGACCAGTAATAACTAAGATATAATCATCAAAGGGCACCTGCTCCAAAAACTTTTACCAGCTCTAAAAACCTTAACCTCATCCAGCATCCGAAACCTATGGCTCAGATTCAGCATTCATGCCTGTCAGGTGCATCAGTATCATAAGACACACCATCCATGCAAGTTTGGTGAAGTTTGGACCAGTAATAACTAAGATATAATCGTCAAAGGGCACCTGCTCCAAAAACTTTAACCAGCTCTAAAAACCTTAACCTCATCTATGGCTCAGATTCAGCATTCAAGCCTGCCAGGTGCATCAGTATCATAAGACGCACCATCCATGCAAGTTTGGTGAAGTTAGGACCAGTAATAACTAAGATATAATCATCAAAGAGACCTCTACTCCAAAAACTTTAACAAGCTCTAAAAACCTTAACCTCATCCAGCATATGAAACCTATGGCTCAGATTCAGCATTAAAGCATGTCTGGTGCATCAGTATCATAAGATGCACCATCCATGCAAGTTTGGTAAAGTTAGGACCAGTAGTTACTTAGAAATTGCTATCAAAGGGCACCTGCACCAAAAACTTTAACCTGCTTCAAAAACCTTAACCTCCTCCAGCATCTGAAACTCATGGCCCTGATTCAGCATCCAAGTCTTTCAAGTCCATACGTAGGTCAAGATGCATCATCCATGCATGTTTGGTGAAGATAGGACAAGTAATAACTTAAATACAGGACCTGCAACAAAAACCTTAACCAGGTCCGGACGCCGACGCCGGGGGTATAGCATAAGCTCCCCCCGACTTCGTCTCGGTGAGCTAAAAAGTAAAAAATAAGTAAAGATACAGCCACATCATAAAAGTCACATTTAAGGAACCATTAATATGACCACTTTTTCACCTTTACCCAGTAGGTACTTGAATTTGTCTTTATACATTGTATATTTTAAATCCAGCAAAACGCACACGATATATACTTTCAAGAGAATTGCTTAAAATGGGAGCAAACTTTACAATTTACTTCCGTATACGAAATACCGTGCACTTTAATTTATATACGTAAATAGTCTGTACATTCATTTTTTTTGCATAATAAATTTACTCAATCAAGCTCATATGATCTATCCTAAATAGATTTCAACATGTTATAGATGACGACTTCTAGTACGTATCTATATCGTATTCACAATAAAATGACATGCAATCCAAAACTCTAATCTGTTAAATATATTTTGTGCAAACATACAGTGTTGTTGCCATCAATAAATCCAAACATAATAGGTAAAGACAGACAGTGCTAAATGCAAATCGACAAAAATAAGGGTTACACTTGTATTTACTGAAACTGAATTCCTTGATAATTGAGGAGATTAGCCTGCTCAGACCAAGCGGGAAACTCGGCTCCATCCATTTCTCTAGCAAACTGGTTATCACTGCGCAGCCGATGGCCCGATCCACCTATTGTAGCATTACATTCTGGACACCTGCTCTCTACCGTAGCTCCTCCACAGTCCCCAATCATGTATATGTGCTCTGTAATAAAAATTTTGATTTATTCTTCAATTGATATACTATTCTAAATATAAATATTTTATTATTTGAATGTTAATGAATATCAAAATAGATCTCTCTCGATCTCTCCACTTACTATTGGGGCATTTAAACCAGTGTCCTTTACTCTCTGGCATTGCTTTAACAATTTGAAGTCTTTCTTCTTCTGAGATACCAAGACCACTTGCTGGAAATTCCTTCTCCAAATCTTTCAAAACTTTTTCCAAATAGGTTTTCTCGTCGGATTTCAACTTTTTCCCTCCTTTCAGAAGATGTTTAACATCACTTAGGCTACTTTTGAGATTGTCTGAAACTGTTTTACGGAGTGAAACCATTCTGTCGATGCACGTGATGAAGCGCCGAAAAGATTTAAGACGAACTATCTCGTCCTCTGCGTCTGTCAACTCCTGTTCAGTAAAATATTTTCTTGTGGTTAGAATCCAATTTCTAAACGAAGTCATGTCTTTCAGACAATCGTTTTTAAACATTTCTTTCAAATCTCCGTTGGATATATTTTTCATCCAATCTTTTTCAATATTGTTAATTGCCTTTAAAAGCTCGATTTGATTTACGACAGCGGCCAGTGTGCTTTCATCGTCTACATTTGTTTCAAACAACGTATCATAGATCTTTCTCATTGCTTTCCCATCAGATGGATACTTTGTAGAAAGAGATCGGATTTTCTCGGGGATATCATATCGCATTCTCTGAATTTGCTTTCTATCTCCGATAATTTTTCTCTTTACGTTTTCTATGTCAAGAACAGTTTTCTTCACTTCGTTACCATATCGCAAATTTCGACGAATAAGAGTTTTACATCTTGGGCATTCTATAAGTTTAATAGCGGCATCATTCTTGTCTCCTTTTCCGAAGTTATCGATGTAATGATCTAAACCAGTAACTTCAAAAATATGACCACAATCTTCTAATTCCACAAATCGTGCATTCTCTTCATCTTCTGTTCCAAAGAAAATTTCCGTCACTTCGTCTCGATTACAAATACGACATTTTTTCGGACATGGTTCGCCGCACAGACCAATACATGGATGTGTACAATTCAACTGCATGGGACAAGGCCTGTTACACCGGGGACGATCACATGGTTCAAAACATCTTTTTGTACAAGTGTAATGCCTGCACGTCCAGGCGCATTTTTCAACACACTGGACGCACAATTCTCCACAAGTTTGAGTACATCGACTGTGCACACACCGGTTATTACATTCCCTCTGGCAGGGAGGGCATTTGGAACAATTATCTGGGCAAATGTGGCCGCAAATGAGAGTCCTGTCACATTTCTTTTTACATCCAACATGAAGTCTACCATTTAAGCACTGTCCACAAGTTCCTTTGCACATGTGCAAGCAGGATAAATTTTGCTTGCAGGGTTTTGAGCAAATCGCCGATTCAGCTTCACAACAATGAACGTTAACAGCATGACCACATTTAAATTTTTTTGTAACTGGGTGTTGACAATTCTCGGTGCATCGTTCACCACATAGGCTTTGGCACATATGACGACAAGGAAGACGCTCTTCACATTTTGCCATGCATTTAAACTGGTGTGGTTTAGTCGAACAAGGCACTTTTTGTACGTGTCCACATGGTAGTGTTTTGTCGACAGGTATTGAACACTCGCCACAATTTTGGAAACACATACGTCTGCATATGTGCTCTTCATTGTCGCAAATTCGTTTTTGGCAGGGTTTGCGACACTTACTTTCTTTGTGATCAGCATCTATTACGTGACAGACAAGTGAGCAAGTGTGTCCACAAGGAAGCCTGTATTCGCACGGTTTCATGCATCCTCCCTCGGGAGCTTTCTTAAAATCTTCTGACTCAGTTGCATAGATTCCAGCATCGTTTGGATGATTTTGACAGTAAAGACGCAAGCCTTCTCCGTATAGGTTTTCACGTTTGGCATGTTCTACAACTTTTCTCCATAAATCGCTATTGCCTGACATTAGATTTAAATTCCCGATGACATAAAACCCATGTTTAGCGCGAGAGAGAGCCACGCACACACGGTTTTCGATTTTCAAAAACCCTATTTTACCATCATCGTTGCTCCGAACAAGAGAGAGCAAGATAATGTCATTTTCTTCTCCTTGAAAATTGTCCACGACAGTGATTCTAGTCCCACAAAATTCGCTTTTTGGCATTAGCTTCTTTAGTTGAAAAAGTTGACCAGAATATAGTGTGAGAATCGTAATTTGTTCTGGTTTGTAACCTTGCAATTTAAGATAGCGACAAAGAGCAACTATGTACTCGGCTTCATAAAGGTTTGAATGACTTTTTTGTTCTTCTTCGTTACTTTCAGGGTAGTCATGGTGAATAAAGTACATATTGTTTGAAATTCCCTTTATGTCTGGATAAGTTTTCACAACTTCGTGATCTTCAAGCTCTGGGTAAATAATTCTCATCATTTTTGAGATTGTTGGTCGCATTCTGTGCTGGTATTTCAAGCAATCGCATTCCATTCCATTTTTCACCATTCTCTCAAACAAGGAGACGTCAAGATTGTAGTCTTTAGCGAGTTTGTATACAGTTGGGTTAGGTTTCAACTGTTTGTGATCACCTATTAAAATCAAATGTTCACAATCTGGGCTCAACGTTGTGAGGACGTGTGCTTCTAACACTTCAGCCGCCTCCTCTACGACTACTACTCTCGGACCAATGTCCTGGAGCACAGACTGATATCTTGCTGCACCTGTTGTCGTCATTCCAATCACTGTTGCTAAACGCATGATCTGTTGATCCTCCTGCATCTGAATCTCTCTTAGACGAGTCGCACTTCGTTCATACTCGGCTTCCTTCCCACGAATCTGGTCTCTATATGAACAACAAAATTTATGAGTCCAGTAACGATAGAGACGCCATTTTTCTTTTTCAGTCAATCCCCAGATATCGTGTCCCATTCTTTGGAGATTTAAAAACTCGCGTTCCGTCATACGGTTTGTAGATCTCAGTTCCTTTCGTAATTTACTTTTCATCTTTCTTTTCTGTTTTCTGTCAATTTGCCAGTCCCCTTCTTCGTTGCCTGCATTTTCAAATTCAGAAACATTGAGTGCAACAGCCTTTGTTCTGATTTGAAGTTTGGCAAATTTTCTTTCGATGTCTGCAGGGAGTCCAAGATCCTCTAGAAAATCGAAATCAATATCATCTTCATCGTCAATTTGTCTCATTTCGACCATTCGATCAACATCATCAACGACATCAACTTGTTCGTCATGTTCATCTGGTAACTCATCAATAAGGTCCCCATCTTCATCAACATCATGTCTTATGTGTTCTTGGGGAACTTCAAAATCTCCATGTTCAATTTGCAAAATTGTTCCATATCCAAGCCATTCAACTATGGCTGATGATTTCTTTATTCTCTTTAGTGATATTCCTGGATTGTGATATTGGACGTACTGTTCAAAGCCTTGGACAAGATCATGGTAATAATTTCCCATAAATTGTTGTAAATAATCTTCATGAATAATTTCTCTTTCCGCTATTTCTATCTTTAGTGCAATCTCGTTGATGGCTTCTCTAATCTGATTTAACTCCCATCCCATTCGTCGAGCCTCTCTGGTTATATTTCCATCTATTTCCCTTGATCTCCTCATTTTCATGCGGTAGGCACTGATGTTTGAATTCTTTAACGCTTCACTACTACTTCGACCTCCGACGCGTAAAATGTCGCCATTGTAAAATGACAAGATACCTTCTAAAAATTGGTCGAGAGCATGATTAGTGTAGCAAACAATCAACATTGGTCTGTGATTTACAACACCTTCCAAGTTTGTGTTCCATACTTTATAGTTGTGTAGCAAAGCCTTGACAATTTTCAAACCTATGTATGTTTTTCCTGTTCCAGGTGGGCCCTGAGTTATAACGAACTCATTTGTGAGAGCCCTCTGTACCGCCTTGTACTGCGAGTCATCAAGATAAAGCTGAGCTGCAGATGGCCATCTATCAAAATCCATTATCCTAACATTTGCACATTTAGCAGACAACGGACTAAAATTGTAATTGGGGTCACGTAAGACCGGAATACCAAGATTTCTCAGTTTTTTCTCTCCTTGCAAGACAATGCTGTCGTCCACTAGCGGACGTAGATCGTAAGTGATATTTCTCTGTCGCAAGTACCTAGGCTCTTTTACTTTGTCCGTCTCACATCTTACAATGTACTTTTCAAATGGAATTCGGCGCATGTTTTGCAGTCCACGCAACACGTGTTTATAGGCTTCGAAATAAGCTGTGGTCTCTGCCATAACAAACCGTGCATCTCTTGGGAGGGCTGCCATTTCGTCGTGAGTGTTTTCAAATTTCAAGTCCACAATTCCTTTTGATATAAGCTTTATTTCTCTGTTTGAAACGCTCGCAAATAGCATTGTGCGAAAGCCATCTCTCGATAAGCAAACAAGTGATCCAAATATTAGACGTTTGCTTGACTCCCAACGCACACGCTTCAGTTTATCGACGTCAAAGCAGATTCTGTAAGACAGTCCGGATTTGTCACATATAGGTGATATGATCTGTACATCTTTGTATATTCTTAAATCTTGCAGACGTTTGACTTGACCAGTATTGTGCAATGCTTCAATATATTCCTGAATACCTTCGCGCAATGGACAAATGAAATCTTCTCTCAAAAGACGAAACTGTACGTCCAAGTAATGGTCAAGATCCCTGTATCCCCCCTTTTCTTTATTTCGTCGAAGAAAGGGGTTGTGTTCCATTCCCGCTGCCACGTCGATGGTCTGAGGACAAACATTGATATCTCTAAAATCATTGTCTGGCTCTCGTTCGTCTTCTCTCTCCATTTGTCTTTCACGATTTTGTTTCATTGGCTTGGGCTTCATAATTCCCTCTTTGCATTCCTTGCAGGTATCATATGCTTGTTCTAAGCTGTCGTCTAATAAATCCAAGAGTTTTAGTTTGGTAATTACAGATTCAATGATAGAAAAAACTCCTAAAAGAGTTGAAAGACTATGGGGTAGATTTTGAGCTAGGGCAATGAACAACTTTATGACATCACTTATCGATTCCTTGCGATCCATCATTTCAAATTCGTCTCCAACAAGACCAAACATAAATTCCATGAGCTTCAATTTCAAGAAATGTGAACCTTCTATTGTAGTCAATAAGGCTATGGTGCCTTGACGTTGTGATTCACATTCCAATGCTTTTGCGATACATCTAAGAATCAAAGCTGTCATGTTTGAATCGTGACTATCATCAGCAAGGGCTTCTTTGAATCGAGTTCCTGGTGAACTTAATGTCATCAAAACCTCATTTGCGTGTTTAGTTTTCAGTTCTTGCAGTCGACGAAACCCACATCTCAGCTTCCAGGAACCCTCTGGGCGCCCCTCGATTCTCCCTGATGCTCCTCCAGGTCTACGGCCCTGACCGCCAGGCCTTCCTCTCCCGTCTCGTCTAAAAAAGAAATCCACAACTCTTAATGATTTTATGAAGTCAGTTAGAATTAACTAGATATGTAAGACCACCAGAAGTCATGTTTGATCGTTGATAATTTTAAAAAGATACTAGTATATAAATATTGATTCATTTTTTTTTCTTCAAAATTTTCAAATTCGTGAACTGATTAAATACTTATACATGCATTCATCTTTTTAATATAATTTATGTGATTATTTAACCACTCTAATTCATATCTTACTACGTTTTGCTCATTTTCATGAAATGCGCTTACTATTTTCAAAGTTTTAAATCCACAAAGTTCATTGAAATGACCTAAGGCTTATAAATGATAACAAAATTTGTTAAACGATGTTTTGATTTTGACATTGTTTTATACATGCAATGCCTAAATGCCAAAATTTAAAAGCCATACTGCTGGTTTCACTTGTTTACTCGTATGGGGTTTTCGACATTTTCGGCGGAACGACGCCCTGAACATGATTTGGCTTAATTGTTGCCGAGACTCAATCCTTAGATATTAGATTTCAATGGCGATGAAAGCATTTAAAAATCAATATATAAATTCTATCAATCAATATTTAAATATATTTAAATAGCATATAAATATCATCACCGGTGCTAACAGTAAAATGAAACTGCGTTCGTTATTTCAGTATGTAAAGACAGATAGTCACTCAGTGTGGGCTAAATTATGTACATCTCGAAAAAAATATTTAAGTGCGTTTTTTTTTTTTTTTAAATATTATGGCTATGTCTTTCATGATTCTATTCACGCTGTATCTATTGTGATTGCACATTTATAAGAATTCATATGCATGATGATGCAATACATTCGTTATACATTTGCGTTGTATTTCTAATTTGGTTTTTATTTACCGCCACACATAAGAATGAATAAATTATTGATTACGTTCCAATTTATATTTACAAACATTTCAAAGATTAATGTGGCTTTGAATAACCTGCTATATTAAGCATTAAAGATTCTTTTTCATTATTTTGTTACATAAAGCTATAAATTTTGATATATATAAAGCTAATGTATACATTACCTTCCGTCCATGACGTATTTCACTGCAATAGAAGGAAAACCATGCTCTATTATATATTCAGTATTAATACAGTTAACATTAAGGTAGTTAGCAGAAACTTTGATGATTGGGGGGGGGGGGGTTGATTTCTTATCATTTACTTGGAAACTATATAAAAAGAGGAAACTATATTAAATGAGAAAACGAAAGTACATTTCCATAAAATAATTAGATATTTCCTTGTACTTTCGATTTGGTTAAGTTTGTCAAACAGACTGTATTTCAAATATCAAAAGTAAAGAATGAATATAAACAATCATATTATTTTTTGTACGGTTTCTCGTCATTTTGACCAATTAGAAAACATGTAAGCTGATCAACCCAACGGAAATTAAAGTCCACTGTGTTTGTAGTACTTGTATGTAGTTTTAGACATTTTAATAATACTCTATTGATAAACAATACAATTGTCCCACCAAGCAAGCAAGAATGAACCTTAAAGTGATAAATCGATCACAAACTATGAATTTACTTCATTAAAACACACAATGATCTACCCCGCAATTTACAATGGTTCTAGAACGCCCACAGTGTCATAGTAAATGAAGCTATTACAGTTTTTGATCACGTCCTGAATTAATAACATTGCTTAGATTAAAGCCTAGAATGTGTTCACCTACCTAAACAAGGACGGTTTGATACGAACTGATCCTCATTCCGTCTGGTTTACTTACTCATTCTGTTGACGTCAGAGAAAATTCCTGTAAAAAAATTCTACTTTCGTTTTTGTTTCACGCAGTATTTTCCCAGTATTCCCGTCATCTTTTTAAAATTAAGCATTCTCGTCATCTTTTTAAAGTGGTGCGTTTATAATTAAATAAGAACTTCATCTATTAAGGTCCGATAAAATTTTCTTAATCTTCTAACCATAATTATAAAAAAAAATCAGCGACACATTATTCTTTGCATAAAGTTCAGTAATAAAAAAAATCGCAGTTCAAACTGAATATTTTTAAAATATAGCAATTTCCATATCAATTCAAATAAAAATTTATTTCCTTTGTATTTGAAAATTTTTTGGTCTTTCTTTAAATTTTTATCAGTTGACTTTAAAATTTGTCAATGTGGATAACAAGACATATTCGGGCTTAGTGCAGATGCAGAAAATCACATTTAGCTTTTAAATTTCCATTTTTTCTGTAAAGTTGGTTATAAAATATATACCTGGCATTAAAATCATTGTACAAAAGAACACACCCACAAAAAATAAAATAAAAACAAACAAATAAATAAAGCGAAAACACGATGGCTCTATATAAATTAAATTTGGGCATTCGATATTTCAGTTTATATTAGACAGCAATCACGTATATCCAATAACGTCGCGTCATTTCAGTCCTAGCCAAACAAAATAATTTTGACAATACTATTGTGACGTCTAGTCGAGTGATGCATATGACGTCACAATATCCGAGACGTCACAATGTCCATTCATAACGTTGCAATTTTCGTTAAGCATGAAATGCCAACCAACAACCGCCTTCAAAAGCTTTTAAGAAGTGAAGAATACTCCGAATTTAAGGACCAACAGGTTATTTTAGAATCTCAGTTTGTTGAATTGACTCACAGAGGAGATCCTATAAAGTAAGTATGTTGAGTTGATCAATTCACTGTAAAAATGTGTTTAGCTAAAAAAAATATTATTACTTAAGAGAATGTTTTCATTCTTTAATACATTTTTTACTTCAACACTGAAGTTTTTATATTATACAATTGTTGCATATCTTTAAAAAAATCTGATTCAGATATTTAAAATATAAACACTTTCATTTCATCTTGACAGTAGAAAAGATATTTGTACTGCATTACAATCGAATATCAGTATCCTGGAAAACGGGGGCACGAAAGCCTTTTATTCTTTGATTACTGATATTTACTGTAAAAAATAATATTAATTTCACAAGAGATAATATAGACACATGTAAATATGTTACAAGGTGGAAGAATAGTTAATAATAAATGCATGCCGCGATGATTATTTTCGCCATTTGTCTTAATGTGAAGTCTAAATATATAGTTCTATTATTCTTCCATTAATTAAAAAAATCACCACATGGCTCTTGTATAAATATCAAAGTCATTTGTATGGACAGTGCTGCATAAAAACAAACCTGACCAATAAAGTAAAAATTTGGTATTATAATGAATCATAATGATCGTGGTTGGTGTGTTTCAGTGTGACTTAAACTACATTCAGTGTTATTCTTTCATACATATCGTTCTAAACTCTCTCGATTCTTTTCCTTCCTATCCTGTGCTGACCTCGGTATCGAGTGTAAGTAGCGTGTCAAATTTGGACATGAAATTACAATCTAAATAACAACATTCATTGCATGCGCTAAAATATATTCTAATTAAATACTATGACGTTACCTCTCACGGATATTAAATATTTTAAAAGTAAAGTAACTTTATGAAGATATTTATTTATATCGTATATAATAATTAATCATTTATCCACAGAGTCGTTCTGATTGGAATCACCGAGGAATTGTTCATTGTGGCTACTGACGTCATCAACGATCTACGGAAGTCACGTGCTAGTGTCCTGATTACGGATATTGACCCGGACACCATGGATCTGGAACTGGAGTGGGTGGTCCCAAACTTACAGGTGATCCCCGTGCCCGTGCATAACGAGCACGTGTTGGATGTGCGCGGACACAATGATCACCATCGATATTTCCTGGTGTCAGCTACTCGTGGGAATGGTAGCGAGAGACGAGTTTGGACCAAGTGGATGAAATATCTGGCGAAACACAATCCAGTTCCTGACCAGTTTCTTCAGGAAATTCCCAAATCTAGAATCTCCTTGGGTAGCTTATTTCACACTGATAAAAACTCAAGTACAGAAATGCTTGTTAAATCTTCCCTCATTGGCGATAAAAAGAAGAAGTCATCGTCCATTTTGAAGCATTCTAAGGAGAAAAATGTCAATTTTGTCCCTCGACCGCAGTTTAAAAACTTGATCCCGATTGCAACAGATCTGTATGATACAACTGGTATTGTAAAAGAGGAGCAGAAAGAGAGTTCCAAAACCTGCTTCTGTTTTCCAAGAAAGAAGAAGAGAGTTAAACACTGATATAATCAGGTGTCCTACTAAAAGCAATCCAAATTGTATATGTACCAGTACACATAGTATAGTCTATAAAATGACAATTTAAGAGAAATTTTAAAAAATGTTTATAATTTATTTCAGGCATTTCAGAATGAATACTTTTTGTTTCAAATAACATTTATCAATTATAAATAATGAAGCAAAATGCTTGTACAAGTACATATATTTGGGGTTTCCACTCGAAAAATAGTAAATAATTCAAATACTTTCATGGTTATTTTTTTTTTTTTTATTTAATTTGATGTGTGAATATTATTACAATTGATTGTTGATTCTAAAATCTTCCAACACTGACCCTGGTTGGATCTGGAAATAGAGAGATGAGTCAATAGAGATTGTACCTGTTATATAAAGTGTAGCTAATTTAACCTGACAGGACAACAAGTAAGATGAAAAGTGAGGCATCCTTGAACTGACATAGATGATGTATATTTTTAAACTACAGTCAAACCTCGTTATCTCCAACTAGGTGGGACTGGTTAAAAATTTTGAAATATCCAAGTATTCGAGATATCAAGGGTAAACTACATAATGTTTAAGTGGTTGGGACCTACAAATCAATTCAACATATCCATTGTATTTGAAATATCAGTGTTTGAGATACTGAAGTTCAACTGTATTTAATTAGTCATTTCATTCATTAATGAAAATTATTATACAGTTTCAAATTAGTTTGAACTCTGATATAAAAATAACCACCATATTAGAGACAGGTGGTAAATAAAAAAGATGATTTGTTGTATCAAAGATGATTGAGCAATGATTCTTCAGATTAGTGTTTACCACAAAGATTTTTTCCTTGTAAACTTGAAAATATGAATATCTTCACTTCTGAAGTGGTTGTCATGATGATCTAGAGGAACTTCTTCTAAGTCCAAGTTATCACTAATGAGCTACATAAAAAATATAAATTAAATAACATTTAATAAATGTATCATTTTTAATGCATGAATACTTTATATAAAAGATCAAATGCACTGTTGTTTATCTCGTGTTAAAAGAAAGGAGAAATGTCAATTATAATTCTTTGGCTTTTCGTCCATTAAAAAGGATGTGCGTATCATCCAAAATTCTAAAACTTAACAGTAAGCATTTTATGCCGATATACAGAGACAAACATCTGAGATCTCAGTCTCCTCCGCCATCTAGAGACAATAGTGACCCTATTAGTTAAGCCACATCTATTTTTATTAGACTAAAGTGAGTTTGATCTCAATTTAGTCGAACTAATGTATCAGAGTTTGTGATTGGACAATCCCAAAGATGTCCTTGTCACGACCATCTTTAAAAAGAGACAACTCTATATTTGAAAAGTCCTGTTCTAAATTCACAGATAAAAGAGCAAATTTAAACTAAAATGGGGGCAGCAATAATCCTTATACTTATAATAATAATACAACATACTTATACTACATATGCAATGTTTCATTTTCTGAAACTAACCTGAAAGAATTTCCTCTGTAGCTGTGGTTTGTTCCCTGTGGTTCTCTCTTCATAACAACAGAGCACTTCTGTGTTCTCCTGACAGTGGTCTACAATGGCTTTAACCAGGGGCTCGATGGACTACAGAATGAATTAGGATTTAGAGAAACATAACAATGTTTCAATAATTTAGAATACTTAGAAATCGTTTACTTTTTAAATATGTAGAGCAATGATTAACATGCCTGTATTGAATCTGTTAAACTTAAGCAAATGGTTTTAAAATATTGTGAAAATTGGCACTTAACGCTTTATGACTTAATAAAATAATTATTAATGTAAGGAATTGTAACCCTTGCAAAGAGGCATAAATGAAAGAAAAAATGACTGACAAAAAATTATGCAGACAGCATTCATATATTTTTGAATCTGTGTAATTGTCAATGGTAAATGCTGCTTGGTCCAATTTTATATCAAATTTTATGAATGCTGTATAAACCTGTTTCTACAATCGATGCAAAAATGAATTTGCCATGGACTTCAACATAGTCAAAGAAAAAAATGGTACCTCCTCATAATAAATGCAATCAGCCAGCAAAATGTAGTGAAAGTAGTCTTTGACAGTGTCCTCTCCCCATCTCAATGGTAGTGCCTTTGCTGACCCCTTGATCAAAGATTTATTCTCAGTAATGTTCATTTCAATCAATGGTATGAATTCTGGCAAGTCTGTTATTAAGACATCCGCACTACAAAATTCAAAATTGTACAATCCTCACAAGTTATCCGTTGTCATTTGTAATTACATTAAACAGTCATACATTATCTGATTATTTAAATTAGAAAAAATGGTCCGTTTGAAGGCTATATCCGTCCACTTAGCTACAGCAAATAATCTCAGCATGTATATACTTGAATGTTATATCAATAAAGTGTATCTCATTTTGACATAGTCTAGTATACTCTATGATCACCCCATATTAGCTGCAACGAGACCAACACATCCTGTACCAGCTCCAAGTTCCAGAATTTCTTTTCCTTTTAGAAGCTCTCCATTTCTGAAATCTGGAGTTTCTAAGTATTTTGAGAGTACAAGTGCTGCATCCCATACCACACACCCAACATCACCCACTTCCAGTTGATGAATCTTTAAAATTTCACTCCTATTTGTTTCGACTTCACGAATAAATGTGTTCTGCAAGGGAGCATCCATGACAGTTAATAACTTCGAACTCGAGCCGAATAAAAATCTAACTTATTGGATCAGATAGCTCATTGTCTTGATGTTAAATTTTTGTGTAAATGAAATTTAATATTTCGAAAGCAAAGATTATAAAATATCAAATTTTAACACGAAATACACATTTGTTTTGTTTTTAATATCGGGTTCGATAAACCAAATGGCTTATCGCGGTAAACATGAATAAGAGAGAAAAGGTGTCAGTTGAAATACTTGATTTCATATCTCCTGATGCAAACAGAAAGAGTCTCTTTATCACCGGTATTCCATACATGACAGAGGAGGAGTTGGTAGTGAGTATGAGATTAATATTCCGATGAAATCAACTTTCCAGTTCTTTTCAGCTGCTTTTGTACATTTGTAGGCCTATATTTTTTGTAACACCCCAACACAAAAGACAAAAACAACAAAAATCCCCACCATTTGTCCTATCATATTTGACTTTTGCTGACAGGAACTCCTTCATTCATCATTTTCAAAGTATGGCCTGCTGTACGGAACCCAGGTGTTCCCCTACACGCCTCGACTGCAGCCACCCTCCCCAACCACAAAGGATGGACAGGATGCCAGTAATCAGACTGGATACTATGCTTTTGTTAACTTCTACCTAGCTATGTCTGCAAGGCGGGCAAAAGATGACCTGAATGGAAAGGTTAATCTCCATGGCACCGAGTGCAAGGTTTGTAACTCAAACCAATAGACTGAGACACTTCGGACAGGTCTAACACAATCTCTTGACTTAGCTATATGGCTAAATAGTTTGAAGTATAGCTAGATATACCTATTGCAAGCTATAAATATGTAGCTAAATCAAGAGATTGTGCCAGACCTGTCAGATGTAAACAACTACATACATGCAATATTTGGATGTCTGAGGCATGTTGGAAAATTGTTTCAGGAGTCTGGCTGGTTTACATACTTAAACTTTTTAAATTTATAGCCACTATTAGATAGATAATCCTATATATTGTAGAAAACTGTTCAAAGTTGTACATTTTTCTTTGGAGAATGCTTTTAATCGAGAAAATTGTGTATGACAAAAGTTGAACTAAATAGAACTGAAAACCCACCTGACATGATTGTTAATGTTTTAAAATTCTAGTTAAATATAAATCAGAAATTAAAAGAACAAGCAGAATAGACTAATAACTTAAATAGATTTTTTTTAACTGTTGAGTTCTCATGATATGAATTTGATTTAAAAAAATTACAACTTCTTACTGAAGGTAATTGTTCCAAAATTTCACAACACATGCAATGCTACACTGAATATTGGCTGAAGTTATTCTCAAACAGTAAGATAGAACATGAGACATATTAATTCAAGACTTTTATGAATATTCTTTTTTATTGATATGATTAAAATATATAAATTTGAATATATAAATGTATATATATAAGAAATATTTTGATAGATAACTTTTGCAAAGAGGAAAAAGGAAGCAACTGAGAAGAAAACTCTTCACTTCAGTAAATGTCAAGAGGTTGCAAATAACTTCCTGGGCTTCAATGGCTGGTCAGTCTCTCTCAAATGTGTAAGTTTAGCTCTAATGTAATGTTTCTGGAGTGTTGAAATGATAAAATTTCTATTAATGAATCAGTTTAAAATGTCAAACTTGAGTAAGGCTGAAGCTAATTTAAAATCATTGACCCTTGTTTACTGCTGACTTAACAGGCTGACAGTGAAACCAACCCTACTGAGGATTTCACCTACAAAGTGAGAGAGGTGTGTGTGGTCAGACTGGATCTAAAGACTGATGGACTACACGCAGAGGGGCTGGGGGCTTGGGAGGAAATCTACTGCACCAAGGGTAAGCTGTCCAAATGTGGCTTGAGAGAATTTGTCTTTAATAACCAAAAGTGTAACATTTTATCATTCAATGTAAAAATATTGTTTTAGGATTAATTCAATTCAATCTTTTTTTAATTCAACAATGGAAAAGAGCCCCAGAGAACAATGACTGTGTTTATATTTGCAGATCCCACCAGTAGAGGAAAGGCTGTATGTAAATGTAAGAAGTTGGCGTATCAGCGTGCGGTAGAGAACGCCTTCTCCAAAGTCATCATAGTGGTGTTATCCAATGGGAAGGTAGCGGTAGAAGTGGATACCACACAGCCTGAGCTCTTACTGACAGAGAAAGTGCTGGATGACGAGAATGTACTAAAGGTTTGTGTTTGAGGCTTTATTTATTAGATAGTACATTGTATTTAATTTCTAGGAGGATAACTGTAAGTTAAAACATAAAAATCAAGTTATTCCCCTTTGCAAATCTTGCAAACAATTCCTGTCTCATGCATTATTTTGTTTAATTTTTGGCCTGAGAACCAAATTACATGTATCTAGTTTTTCTGGCTTTATAATGTTTTAATTTTCATATGTTCTTATTATGAAATTGATACTGATACACTGATGTTTGAGGATGATGATGTCACCCTGAGTGAAGTCCCTGAAGAGGATATAGACGCTGCCAATCTACACATACTGCACGAGTTAGAGGAGGTCTGAATGTTGCAGTCTTTGTTCACTGCTCATAGCAGATGATGTTATCACAACATCATGTGCTGCACAAGCTCAAGAAAATTTGCATGAATTTTTCCCATCAGATCTCCAGAACTGCAGGGGTGAATGGATTCAATGTGAGCAACGTCAAAGCTGCAATCTCTAGATATCTCAGAAAGCATTGAAGGATGCTACACCGAGATATCAACAAGGATGTTGACTGCTTCATATCTGTGCACAACCTTTTGAATTTAGAGTTTGACATCATGGAAGAGAAAAATAAGCATACTAATTTGAAGAAATCAAGCAGTTCTCTTTACTTGGAACTGGAACTGAAAGAAGTGTGATTATCAGACTAACATATTATTTTGATGTTGCACTATTTTATATTTGATTATGAACATCACAAGTATGGTTACAATTTTCACTTGTTAGTTGTATATAATATTGATTTCACTCAATGTTTAGTACGATAGATCTCTTTCACTAATGGTATACACCTGCTGAAGGTTATATTTTTGTCCCTACCCATATATCTAGCAGAGTAGCAGAGCCTAGTTAAAATGGTTATTACATGTATTGTTTTGCACCACTATAGCAGAAAAGAACAATTAAAAAAAAAGATAAAATGTAACCAAAGATAGTTTATTATGAACCCAGAAGATAAATTGATGACAAACAACCTCAAACTAAAGGCAACCGTAGCATCTATGACAGGTTGTCATGGTTAAGCATTTATAAACTAAAGATCTATCCTACCGCCTTTCTGGAAACTTTTTGACCACAGTGAAACATTATGACATATGTAAAAGTGAAAGAGGTATGATAAAAGTAATCCCTAATGTTTTTATATTGGTTTTACCAAAGAATCAGTACACAAACTGCAATATGTTGCGTTTGCTCCTTTTAAATTCTCTCAGAATTTCAATGAGAGTGGATATAATGTCATTTTAAATGGGATAATAAAGAATTTAAAAATGTTTGTGTTTGTCTTTATCTTTTGTGTTTAAAACTAGACCTTTGACTAAAATTCAGCATGATTTTTTATGCTTCTTGAATTTACGTTTGATTTTTAGTCATTCAAATCGGATTAGACTTGCATGCGTGTTTCAAAGTCGCTACACTGTTTAGAGATAAAAGCTAGCATGACTGTAGAAAAATTAAAATTATCTTTTTCCATTTAATTGTGAAACACAATTGATACTACACGTATATTGCTACAGTTCTTTCTATCCGATAATTTTTTAGAAATCAAAATAATTTATTGCATTTTTTTCTTTCTTCAACACATGTGAAAGTAAAGCTTTGAATGGCTGTACCGAGTCTGTTGGGGTGTTAATTACACGGTTCTTGTTCCATTTATGTAGGACCCCAGAACAAAATGACGCTTAGGGAGAAACCTCTTTTTTTAATTTTTAAGATTTGAATTAAAGGGAAATGAAGTGTGATTTTGACGAAGCTTTTTTTCTCCTGTTTAAAGGAAACGTTTATTGGCGTACTTGAATAACATTCAATGTTTAAATGGATGCTAGTAAGCCTTTTGAAAATGTATAGAGCGCTCTTGTTGAGTAAAGCGGCGTTTATATCGTGTCAGTCTTTAGATGAGTTTACTAAAAGGCGTTAATGATAACGTATTTGGATTTAGCGGTAAATAAAGTATAGGGAAAACTAACGGCTAAAAATTATTTATTAAACTATGTCTTCAGATCCCTTCTGTCTGAGTCGAGTCGTCTGTCTGCTCATAACCTATATTTTGGAAACCATGTTTGAAAATAATTTTGTTAATTCTGTTGAATGAATTAAAGATTGTCTCGTTTTATCAAATAGCTTTATTATCAGTCCACCTGTTGTTTTGATGCATACTTGTACACACAATTCAATTCAACAACAACTGTGGTCTGGCAAATAAGGTAACATCTATACATGATAAAAATCACTATACCTGTAAATACTATAAAAGATTGGCAATCCAATCGATAATTCAATATATAAGTGAGAAAAAATTAAAAAATGAAGGAAAATTAAGGTATAAAAAGCTAGATGCATTTAAACACGGTTCTAACTGAATGCATGTGAATGATAGTCCAGAAGGGAGAATTAAATGCCAATTGCAAACCCCAAGACACAAAATAGAATTCATTTTGCTCCCACACAATGAAAAGAAAGGAACCACTACCCCGTATGTGTACATGCCAGAATTTCATTCTCCAATTCGTTTTGATATTATACGGTGCCCTGTGTTTTCTTGTTAACACACACCATTATTTGTCAAATTCAATATCAATCCCGGGGGTACTAGCGGGGTGTTTAAAATCTTTCACAGTAGAGAGCAAGGGCGCATGTTAAACACTGCTTCAAGTTTTCATTAAACTTAGTTTGAGATTTCACCTTTTAATTATTGAATTGTTGCCTTCCGTTGCTGTGTTTAGACCAAGTACTGGATTAATGTTTTAGTGTTTTAAGGCGGGATTTCTTTTGTACGCGAAATTACTACCTTCTTCGATCATCGTAGAAACCCCGTCATGTTTCTGGGGGTTAATATACGCAAGCTACATTGATAATGGAGTGTGCATTATTGATTTTCAAATTTCCGGGTTACTAGCAATCTGAGACGAAGGTATCACTTATACAAGGCCAGGTAAAAGACGGACAGGTAAGAATCTTCAGGATAGATAACGGGAAAACAGCGGAATAGAATTAAAAAACATTTCAGATCTTGTTACTAAAGTATTTAGTTTTTCAAACAACCCATCATAATTACTTATGATACAATCAAAATAGGAACATATAAATACTGTTGAGTATATTGTGTACATACACATGTATTGTAAATTTTCGGTCGCTTGTAGTATTTCTTTATATATAGAGGACCTATTGGTGTCCAAATTTGAATTTGGATTCCTTTTAAATTTATTTTGGAAAAGGAGTTATTCAATCATAAAATATTTATAGCCTAGTTTACCTGAAGACGAATTCACAGGTGAACTGAAAGCGTTTATTGAGAATGTAAACATCTTAATGGATGTGTCTGCATTTTTGACTCCTAGGAGACGGGATTGGCATCTTTCCGAATTTCCTCATAAAGACGATTTGGACGTGAAAAGGAACTAATTTCAATTTCAGGTACAAACATTTTTTGCTGGGTTTATCCTAGTATGTATATAAGTATTGTTAACAAACTTTTTTTTAGTACCAATATCCATTTGGTTTGGTATACATGTATATTAACAATTCACGACCGTTCAGACTTTCTATTTGAAAGTAAATCTACCAATATTTACATGAAATACATAACTATATAGTCCTAAATTTGATATCTATAGGTTTTTCACGGGAGATAATCTTTGGAAAGTTATTTATTAAGTTACAAGTTATATAGTTTTACATCTAGTAAAACAAACAACGTAGGTAACTGAATTATATAGTGTACGTAGTCTCTCTATAATAATGGCATCTCAATGGTAAGCTTTGACAACTTAATGGAAAGTCAACAGAACATGACTTTGATTTAGACATTGATTCCCTAATTTTGTTAAACCGGGCAGACTTTAACTAGTTTAACACCATATTTCAGTTAAAGGCATATTCATGTAATGTGGGAGGTTGGTGGCAGCTCGAAACAATTATTTTAAAATAACTCCATTGCCCTCACCGAATATTGAGATATCAAAGTACCCATGTTCAACTTTGTGGCACCTATGTATTTATATAAGGGTTACAAATTACGTTTTCTTGTCACTTGCCATGCTGAGGAAACACTGCCTGTGTGGCTGACATTGCTAATTTAACACGGAATCGAACTATTTTAATGCAATACAGACCTTCAATACGCCAATAGCATTACATCCAAATGCAATTTATTAAAATTCTACCGCTGTCTATTTTTGCAAAACAATAACACCATCTCTGTGATGTGCACTTATGGAGTTACATTATTCTTCATTTATTTCATCAAATGGCACATAGAAGTCTGAACGTGTATAAAATTCAACACAGATGACATTTTAGTAGACTACATGTAGAAGTAAAAAAAAATCTTCCGACAGGGGAAGAAAGATAAAAAGCTAATTGGCAAAACTTGTTTTATTCATTTTAACCATGTATATCAATTTCTGCCAAGTGTTCATAAACTGATTGATGGTTTAAGCGCTATTACTTTGTGTACCGACCACTTACATAGCTTTGTAAAACCGTGAATTGATTACTTTCAATAATTCGAAATTCCACAAACGGTTCATATATTGCACGCACAGTGTTTATTTTTAGGGTTTGAGATTTAACTTACTGCTATAATGATATTTTATAAGCGCCTTTTAATTTTTTTTTAGATGTAGATCTTTCTTTTGTTGTGATGTCCATTTGCCTTGGTGATTACTGTCGGAAATGTCAAGAGGAGGAAGTCGAAATTCCGTCGTTTTAACCAAATATGGCGAACGTCCACTTATCGACGTGCCGCCATTGTCTCTATCTAGAAGCAGAGCCGATGATGATGTCCCTAGACACATGTTTAAAATTCCCGGGAAAAGAGAGACAAATGTGTATCACCAACCGCCGCGGTCGCCACAAGTCTCGCTCACAGCGCCGCAGCCTCAGCAGCGGCGGTATCAGGAACCGTTGATGGATCTACCCACCACCCAGCATCATCGACCAACTCACAGTCAAAACAGAAACTTTTATCAACCGCAATATCCGGTGCAGGTTAGGGCCCAACCCCCGCCCCCGCCGCCGCCGCCGCCGCAACCGCAAATTCAGCAACGGGGATATTCTAATTTAGCACCTGATTCGAATTTGGTTCCGTATAATTACTCTCACTATCGACCACAGCCGCAACCCGTGCAACCTGTGCCACAATACAGCACAACGTACGCCCCCGCACCGACTCAGCAACCAGTGCCTAATGGAACCCAATCAAACGAAGTGCACGTGTATTATGGTCCTAACGGTGAAAGACTACCTGGACCCCTCCCTGCTCCTAACTACCCGACGGACTTTACTTTAGAGGGGACTTTAGAATACGGGAAGTTAGTATCGGTGAAAGTTCGGAACTCGAACATCTCCTACCGGGAAATACCGGACTTCGTTTTCCGGGATTTGGTAAGGATGTACGGAATGATAGAGAGAACAGATGTGAAAATTGTGGCCCAAGGAGGGGAGTACAACATATACGCTTCACCCAGCACGTCCGATGGACAAATCGCCAACAACCCTGGGTACATCTATGACCAGCAGCCACTGAAGCATGTTCCCGTCCCGACCCATGGTCATCAGCCGCAGGTTTACGACCACGAGGGGCAGGGGATATACGACCCGTTCACCAAGATCTATAGGTACGGACCAGAAAGTCGTAGGGTAAGGAGAAAACGCTATCCCCCTGTCTCCAAGAGAGGCAGCAGTTTATCTGATGTTCAGGAAGATTATTTTGAGGATAGTGAACTGTTTACTAGAGATACTCGTCGTTGAGATTTTTATTGTTTTCAATATTTTCTATTTCAAAAGTCATCTTGAAACCCATACTGTTATTAAGCGCACTTTGATTGGGCTCTGGCATTAAGAGTTTGAAAACAGATCTGAACATGGTAAATGGCGATTGTAATGTATAATTGTTTATTTTCATTACGGAAATTGCCCTCTAAATTAAAATTAAAAACAAAAACAAAACAAAAACCAACAGAAAGAACGATAAACTAAATCATGACAAATATTCAATGTAGGATATATTTTTCAAATTGCTTATGATACCGTTTCTTTGGACTGCCTAAATTAATGATGTTTTCGCTGAATTCTATTGGATAAAAACCCCGAGTCCCCGATGAAAGATTAAGGAAAGTGAGAACCTTGCTTTTAAAAAAAAAAAAAGATTTAATTTTGCGGCCAATCTGAATTTCATTGAATAATGGATTCAGTAATTTTTTTGTAGATGATGCAATTTACGAGGAAGCACACAGCCTTAGATTATGCACCAATAGCACGCCGTGGGTACAACGTTTGAGAACCATATCAAATCATGCTGCGGTTGCATCCTCAACACAGTTTTGCTTGTTTGCACCATCTAACTGTACATGTATTTGGTAACTTTTTTGGTGGCTTGAAACGAAGCAAATAGGATTTGCATTTATATAATTTATGAATATAACCACAGAATGCAATGTCTTTGGTCAGTCGGGTCTTTTATTAATATAGGTTATGCACCTGAAGCAGACATGCTTTTCATTCATGATTGTTTTCTTCGTATGTCAAGGAGAATCGTATACATGTATGCTGAATTCATTTATCATGATCGATACAAATAAATTTCAATATATCGGTATTTATAATTTTGTTTACATACATGTGTTGTCCAAAATAGCGCATTTGCCGGCTTTAGTCACGCTTTTAGCCAAAAAAAAAAACATAAACGGGTTGTAATTCACATACACGTACGAATCTAAATGCAATTGGAGGGTCCTTCCCCCTCCCCCTATAGAAAATTCCGATTTATTGAATAAACAGCTAATTTACTGAAAATAGGCCTGGGACCACTTCCCTAAGCAAACGAATTCCACCCTTAACCCACCCATCCAGCTTTTTTCCTTTCCACAACAGATGCAAAGGGACTATGAATTGATGTGGGAAGGTTGGAGAACAACTTGGCGACATTTGGAAATTCAGCATGCACCTGCATGTCCGAAACAACCTGTATTTATAAATGAACCATCATTATGTAAATGTACACGGATATTCAATATATATACGCTTTTTGTTTTAAGCCACCCCCAACCCCCCCCCCCCCCACACACGCGCGCGCGCGCGCCTTGAAAACAATGCCTGCTATTATTCACATTATCTAGGAAGTGACATTTACGACATATAATTGTTTTGCTCCATGCACACATATTCCTATTTTTAATTCCATTCTCCGTTGGTAGGATATCAACTGTTGAACAGATGTACTTAATTTTGATTTTCTTTATGCTTATACATAAAACAAATAATGTTCTTTTGTCATCACAAACAATAAAAACACTCTTCACTTAGGAAACCTTTAAAGAAAACTTAAATACGCGAGGTAGTGCTTTCTTTCATATTCCAGTGCCCTCAAACCAAAGAGTTAAATATATTCTGTCAACTGGGCGCTTGTAATAAAGACTAGAAACGCTTAACTTGGTCTATTATTGATAATACATGAATGAAATCAGTTCAATGAAAAAAGTAAATACACACATTTAAAAAAAACTTCACTTTAAAATCTCCAGTAGGCTTCATACTTGATATTTTTATGCATGCATGTTTTACGTATGATATATACTTCAAAATGATTGTCAAGTTCAAATCCTCTCTGGTGTATTTCTAAAATGTGTATTGCGGAAAGTAATTTAAAACACCAAATGTTACGTGTATTGTATGTGTGAGCTTTATAACTGTATGTTTTAAGAGATTCCAACATTTCTTTCAAAACATGATGGCCAAAGAAGTCACTTCATACTTAAACAATTAGACCACACGTACACAGTGTTCAACATTTTTCCTTTATTAAAACAAACATCACATTTATGTTATTGCTCTTCCTCAACAAAGAAAATATCATCAAAAATATTGTAATAATAGATAATAATACGTGTAACAGTATATAAGAGGTAGTATCTGTACATAACTTATGAAATTGATTTATATGATTTACTTAACATAAATATGATATATTGGTGTTAATGCATTATTGCAAATTACTATACATTCAACATTCATATTTATAAATTAAATTAAATTATATCCTACATCATATTTTTTAAAAATGTCTCAAAATCTACAGTTAGTTATTTACACTGGATTTATAGATTCTCGTTTGTCTTTCCACATTTGTACAACACTGCTGTTGGTTGTGTTTCGTTGTTTCAGGAGATCATTAATCCGTCCATCAAATAATCCGTATGTTCCTCCTACAATCCATGATTAATTTTAACAAAATGTGCTATTATATAATCATATAATATATAACAAGATCATGCGCGGATCAGGAGGGGGGGGGGGGTCCGGACCCCCCCACCCCCTGGAGAATGAAAATTTATTAAATTTACATAGTAAAATTATCGCAAATATGCCTCGGACCCCCCTTGGCAAAGCCCCCCCCCCCTCCCCCCCCCCCCCCCCCCCCCGGATTAGGAATTTCATGATTTTTGGAATAATTTTTTTTCCTAGGTATGTTTTTTTTTTTATAGAGAAGGTATACTACGTTTTTTTGCTTGTCAAGATTTCTGATGATTAGTGTAGCCCCCCCCCCCCCCACTTTTAATTCGGATCCCCCCCCCCCTTGGAAAAATTTTCACAAAATTTTCCATTAATATTTTCTATTATATAGTCTTATATCAAAATCATCTGTCTGCATTGATATTGAGAAGAAATATTGTATCGGTGTACTGCATACTTGTGTGTTAAGTGTTAGAACATTAAGTTTTACCTGTGTGGATTATGAGAAAACTTTTTACCTGGACGTGGATAGTGAAAAAACTTATGGATAGTGGGGATAGTAAGGAAACCTTAATTTGGATTTCAAATACCGGTAATGAGGAAAAACCATACCAAATAAATTTAAATAGAGAGTTATAAACATCACTATTGAGCATGTGATAATTGAAAAAGTGAGAAAATAGCATATATCTGTGAATTATTTTTTAAAAATACATTTATTAATAAAAGAACAGAAAAATATCCTTTTTCAAAAAAATGTACATGTAGCTTTAAGTTGAGAAATCCTAGGAAGTGAGGAAAAGGATGAATAGTGAGGAAATGTGGACAGACAACATTTACAGTAATACAAGCTTATAATGAAGTGCCAGGGATGGGCGATTTTGCTTCGTTATAAGCGAAATTCATTATATCCATTAAGTTTACAACATGTAATAAAGTCAAAGGGGAATGAAAATCACTTTGCTGTAAACGTCAATTCCTTATAATCATGTTCGCTATAACCGTGTTTTACTGCATCCAGTATAGATGATGGTAGATAGTGAGACAAGTGCTTTACCAATTTGGATACATGTAAGAGAACTTTTTACCAGAGTGTGGATAGTATGAAAACTGTGTACCAGTATATTATATGGATTGTCCATGAGGCAACATGTTTACCATTGTGGATATTAAGAAATCTTTTACCTGTGTGGATGAACAGAATCTGATTTCCCTTGAACCTGCTTGGATTTTTATTTAGTTCAGACACCAGTCCTCTCACTGCTTTCCCAGTGTATGTAGGATCTAGAACCACACCTGTTGTGGCTCCCATATTCATTATGAATTCTATAGAAGAAATTCAATGGTAAATGATCTCATTTAACTTTTCCACTGCAATATTGAAGTATAGTGCATTTTATATTCATATACTGTATATACATGTGTTTTACAGTGTTTATTTGCTAAATAGAAAAAAAATATGACACAAACCAAGTTCATCCTGTGTAGAGAGCCCATAACCTCGGCCCTTGTAGCCTTCTATGATGTCTAGAATTTCCTCTGATCTGACATCTGTCAATCCCAGTTCAATCAGAGTCTCGTTGACATGATCATGAAAGTACTTAGCATCATCACATACAATCACAGCATGGACTCTACAAAATTCATGTTCAGTGTCATTTATCAGTACCTCACATTTCATGTAAGTGTAAAATACCATTTAATCTGCAAGTATATGTTTCACTAATGTTTTCTACATTAAAATTGCTTTAAAAGCTTCAAAAATATGTGTTTTACTTGTAGTCCATCTCAATCATTGCGAGATATTTACATTTGCAAATATGCTTCCTTATATGAACCTATAGAAAAGCGAAAACGTTAAATTCTATGTAAACTTTTTTATGACATCACAATGATTATCGCATGCGCTTATCGGTTTGACAGTTGCAATATTGTAAACGTAAAACATTGTTTTATTAATGATCCTGAAAGATTTGCCATTCTCAAACGTAAATATAAAGTAATAAACAGCAATGTTAAAAAGTTAACCGGGATAAGAACTTGGTTGGATCAAATCATCCGAGAAGCCCTTCAGGCTTCACAGGATTTGATCATGTGACTAACCAAGTTCATATCCCGGTGAACTTTTTAACTTGCTGTTTATTTCTTAATAAACTAATCTCTTAATATTTTTATATTGAGACATGAATATGCAGGTACTGACTTGACCTTTGACCCTGTGAGATGATTGGCTATACAAAGTCCAGCAGCAGTTCCTCCACTCCCACAGGTCACTACAATATCTGTGATATCTGATATCTGAGGATATAACATATGGTAATACAGGTTGATGTGATATTTGTGATATCTATGGACATAACATATAATACAGGTCACTACAATATCTACGATATCTGAAGATACATGTACAATAAATAGAGCTAATTTTTTTTTTTCACACTTTGGTATACCAGGTAGTTAGTATATACAAACACATCAAAAATCAAAATTAAATGGTGATTATGCCAAATCCAAAGGACAGGGAAGGAAATAGTTAAAGTTGTTGATTAAGTGGGAGGATTTTTTATTGAAGGGGGGGTCTTCTTTCCTACATTGGGATCTACTTTTTTCTTGCACTCAAAAGTTTGTACTCTTGGCCATGTGTCCAATCACTAGGGTGTAATAAGTCCAACTGTTCTTTACACTTTGTTTTTATGTTAGACCAATACCATATCACATAAATAAATTATGTCATTCCACCCCCAGGTAGTCACATCAATTTTTACTCAACAATTATTATAATATGCTATAAACTGTGTTACTTAATACATGTAGAACACAACGTTATATTTACATTTTCCAGTGTCTTTGCCTGTGATAACACTACGTATCAATTTTGTACTATATAAGCCATAACTTCAAATGACGCCAAATTGAGGCGCCAGCGGGGTTTGCTTATTTATATTTAAATTTGTAATTGTATATGATGGCTTAAAATTATGTAAATATAAGTAATAAGGAATCATTTTTTGAATATTATGAGGTGATAATTTTGATCAGGGCGTGATCAAATCTATTATAAAGCCCTTCGGGCTTTATTGTATTTGATCACGCCCCAACCGTAATTATCACCTTATAATACTCAAAGAATGATTCCTTATTCTTTAAATAAATGTAAAGAACTTACAGAAGACTGTATATCATCAAAAACTGTCAGGAAACCAAAAACTCCAATAGTGTTAGATCCACCCACAGGAATCAAATAACTCTCCTCTCCTGTTGTCTCTCTAAAAAAAAAGTTTTCTACATCTAATACCTGGTTCATGTATATATAAACAAGTAATATTAAAATATTACATTTACTTGACCCTAAGAGTTGTATCATATCAATATGCATTTTTTCTAGAGAGATCTTTTGAAAAGAAAGCAAAATTTCAACTGTTCATTGTAAAAAATATGTTTTTATGGATGCATTTACATGGTATCCCAGATAAAACTTTTCCTCCCACATTTACTTCTAAAGAATATGTCAACTCAATACACTCAATTACAAAAAAGTTACCGTATAGTGTTGGCCAGTTTTTCCATCCTTGGTTTGAGTTCTGTGAGGTAGGGAGAGAGTCTAGGCACCATGTACATGTGAGCACCACACAATCTGTTTAGTAAAACATTGCCTTCGCAGCCAACCTCATCCACATTCTACCAAATAAAAAATATAAGTAAACACCCTTTAAGTTAATTTCTTCTCTTCATGAATATACTGCAAATATCTGTTTTGTTGAAAAAAATATTCATAAGCTCAGTGCTGAACGACAATTGAACTTAGTGCTAAATTGATCATGGGCAGAAATATTGTGATCTGAAAACCTATACAGAGAGCCAGTTGGCAATTAACTGCTTGCACCAGTTCATTTGTTTGGATTTAATGTTTGTTCATTTCGTGTTGATGTACATTAAGTTTGATTTTGTATATATGGTGCAAGACCAAGACAAACATGTATCAATTTGTTTTACAAAAATTGTATTAGATTATGCAATTAATCTCATTTATTACGTTTTAATATCTATTGAATTATAATTATATAACATATGATATTTTGTGTCCTGTTCTCTGCCCATACATTGTTAACTTGTCTGATACCTGTACATCCCCTCTAAGTACTAGATGTGGAGTTAGTCCCAGCTCCCTGGCAGCAAGGGCCGTAATCCTGCAGTGATTGGACTGGATTCCACCACATGTTATCACATGTTTACACTTCTTGTCTACAGCATCGGCCAGCAAGAACTCCAGTTTTCTTATCTGTGGAAATAATGCATAATCTGTATGCAGGTTATTTTCACCCAATCACATTTGTAAGAGATTTTTCTCTCACTTAATTTCACTCTGACACCAAAAGGCAGTTATGGTACAGCTTTACCAATACTTGGGTATTTTGAAAAAGGATCTTGCATTCCTCAAAAAAACTTGATAACATCTACCTTTAGTTAGTAAAGTTCACTTATCAATTTATTATGTTGTATTGTTAACTTGCATATAAAATTTGTTAAAATAACCAATTTGATTATTTCTACATTTTATCTTCATTATATAATGTTTGGGGTTTTTTTCTGAGAGAGCACGGATAAGTGATCACCTTGTTTCCTGAGATTACTGCTCCATCTGTGTCTTCTCTTCTCATAAACACTTTAAAGGATTTAGGAACACCAGGGAGGTTCCATAGATTAATTTGTTTGTTTTTCACACTTAGCTGAAAACAAAAACTGGTCTTTTGAAAACTTAATAGGAAGTAAGTTGGAAAAAATATGATCCAATTTCTTAATTGAACTCATTGTCAATATCTTGGTCAAATACATCATAATATGTTAATATTAGATTGATATCATGCCTGATTGTGCATTTGACATAATTAAAATCTTTAATCAAATTTGAAATTGGTAATAGCTGAGAATTTAGGTGATGTGTTAATATGTGAAACTTGAGCAACATCATCTGTGATGTGATAATAATTATGATTTGTTCTTTAAAAATTCACTTCATTATTTCATTAAATATTTATTTAAGATTACCTACAGGAATGATAAACTTAGGGATGTTTCTGAGACTCTGAGCCCACAAGGGTGGAGAAAACCTCTTTAGTCTAGATAACGCTGAAGATAGAGAAGCCATGTTACCCGCATCATTTGTTGCTGATTCTTCACCTGAAAAGTAAAACATAGGTAATCACAGATTACAAAGCTGAGACCACCTTTCTCATATTATATGAAAATCATAGTAAATGATCTTGGATATTCATGGATACTATTTTGACACAATATCTTATATGTTAAAAAATTAAAAATTTTTTAAAAAATTGTTTGATATTCATATGTTCATACAGAATTGTAAGATACAATTGTTTATCAATACGAAAAATTAAAACACGATATTGCATCCTATGATACTATACAATATACATCACATGATACAATATAATTATGTAATATATAATGATACAATATGATATTGTAACATGATATGTATATATGATACAATAATATGATATTGTATCATATGATAAAATAGAATTTGATACAACATTGTATCATACCATATTATACAATATAATGTGATACAATGATATATTATTATACAATATCATATTATACAATGATGTATTATATGATACAATGTCATATATTACAATATCATATGATACAATTTTATATGATACAATATTATATAATACATTATCATATTATACAATATTGTATCATATGATACAATATTATATATTATACAATATCATATCATACAATACATATAGAATATCACACTGTTGTTTTGATCTCAACCCTGGTATCAGCCTGAGCGGTTGGTATCGGCCCAAGCCCGAAGGGCCGGGCCAATACCATCCGAGGGCTATATCTAAAATTGAAGACTTGTATTCAAATTCAAAATAAGGTTTATAATTTATCATAAAGAAGATATAGATTTTTTCTGATTTACTTTAAATGTTTAGAAGCTGTAAGAGTTGTCAGACTTTGTTGACAAACCATCATCGTTTTATATACAGTAGAAGGGAGTCTGTCGTCTGAGATTAAGCACTATCTTCTAGAAATCAAAATTATTGAGAGAGAAACTGCCATCCTACACAACTTCGTAATGAGTCAAATTCTTTCACTGGGATTTCGTAAGTTTCCTGTCAGATTCCATTCATAAAAATCTATACTGTAGCAAGTTGTTTGAGAAAGTTCATAAGCGCGTCCATTACTTTAACCACTTAATTTTTACAATCTAAACTCTGGTTTTCTAAGATTAAGTCTCATTCCATCCTTCTTTATATCTTCCATAATTTAAATGCTGATTTATATTGAATAAAGCTTCCAATTGTTCTAAATACACAAGAGTTGTGTAGGATACCCCCCCCCTTACTTAGATACATATAACTCTTTGGTGCTTTTTTTGAATTATTATTTTTCAATTGTCAGCAATAAATAAAATTATTATAATATCGTATTTTTCCCAAACACATGATTGGTCGATTGCTGTCACGTGACCGTGCTATAAATTCTGTTATAGACCTTACTATACTAAAAAAAGAAAATTTATTGACCTCACTATACTAAAAATAGATTTTCATGACAAAATACTGGTTTTGGCACTTGCGACATTGTGACATCATAATAGCGAAATCAACACCTATACCTAATGAACAAAATATTTTACTATTATACGCTTGAAGAGAATGAAAAGAATTGGTTTTTGATTTATTATAATAAAACAGTTATTGCCTTTTGATATCGGTCAATACCTGATGAGAGTATATCAACCTCAGACTTCGTCCTCGGTTGATATACTCTCATCAGGTCTATAAAACCATGTATTGACCTCATCAAAAGGCTATAATTGTATAATATTCATATTATACAATATTGTATCATAATATACATACAATACTATACATACAATATCATGATACAGTATCATATAATAATATACAAACATATTGATACACTATCACATAATTTTTTACAGTTTAATATATGATATAATGTTGTATCATATAAAACAATAGTGTATCAAATCATACAATACTATATCAAAGGAATCACGTTATATCATTTAACAACAAACACATCTATCAAGCAAGTTTAAGTGAGGTAGGAGGTTTTTTTTAGCATCCTTGATAATGGAGATCAGGCTCTGCATCTGAAACTACCTCTGCAATTCATTTATATTATAGTTAAATCAACTATGCAAGTTTGAAATAGTACTATCATCTATTATACATGTGACCTGTTCCAAAAACCTTAACCTCCTCCAGCATACCAAACCTATTGCTCAGATTCAACATTCAAGCCTGTCAGGTGCATCAGTATCATAAGACGCACCATCCATGCAAGTTTTGGTGAAGATAGGGCCAGTAATAACTAAGAAATAATCATCAGAGGGCACCTGCTCTAAAAACTTGAACCATGCAGCTCTGAAAAAACCTTAACCTCCTCAAGCATCTGAAATCTTTGGCTCAGATTCAGCATTCAAGCCTGTCTGATGCATTAGTATCATAAGACGCACCATCCATGCAAGTTTGGTGAAGTTAGAATCAGTAGTAACTTAGAAATGGCTATCAAAGGGCACCTGCTCCAAAAACCTTAACCTCCTCCAGCATCTGAAATTCATGGCCCAGATTCAGCATCTAAGTCTTTCAAGTCTATAAGTAGGTCCAGATGCATCATCCTTGCAAGTTTGGTGAGGATAGGACAAGTAATAACTTAGATAAGGACCTGCAACAAAAAACTTTAACCAGATCCGGACGCCGACGCTGGGGGTAGCATAAGCTCCCCCCGACTTTGTCTCGGTGAGCTAAAAATCCATTTCAGAGCGTTCTATTGTCAAATAAGCTTAATAACTGAATCGCGTCTGAATGATTAACATAGTATTAAGTTCATGAAAATAACTAACTTACATTTTGACTCCATTTTTCATAACTGACCCCCACCCAACTGATAAGGCTGTGACCTACTTAAACAGAGAATTGAATTGACTAAACTCTCTTGGATATATTTCCTAATCTATAGCCTACCTAGATCGGTACTCCTTTATACATATCATTATCAGTGTATGTCTATAACTGCTGATATTCAATGATATTGTAATTTGTTATTAATACAAATTCACACAGGATATAACAAATGCTAACTAAACATAAAACTTAGGATCAACTTTACTTTTTTCCGGAGAAAATTGTGTTGTATGAGAGAAAATACAAATGTTGAGTTGAACAATAATAGACAATGTAGTCGTTTTTCTGATAGATTAAGCAACATTTCTTTGAGGAAAATTATGTATAATTGAAATTTGATCTTATGTGTCTTCTCAACGCAATTTATTTCAAATTAAAATATTTCACTTTACATGATACACCTAGTACTTCTTTAGTGTTGACATGCTATGTGTCACTGGGCTCATATCGGAAGTTTTGCGCTGTGCTTTGTTCTTTAAAATGGAACGAATCTTCACAGTGTCTCTTTGTCAAATAGAACAATACTCATTTTATTTCAATGCAAAAAAGCGTGTCGATTACAAATTCACAAAAGAAAGGAATTTAAAAACAATTAATTCACGGTTTAAACTTGGTTCATTTACCGAAGAAGAAAAATTGAGGACCATTTAATTAATTAACCAATTAAAAACAGATCATGAAGAGGGTTGAAAAGTCTCCATATGCAGCCCGACCATCAATGACTATGCCAATTCAGAGGCCAAAGAACATATTGAAGGATAAACCCATAAAAATGCCAGTGGAAGATGTTAGACCGAAACGAGAGGGAAATAGCCGTGGGTCTGGAGAAAAGCAAAATGGTAGAGACCAACAAGAGAGTCAGGTGTTGTCAGGTCGAGAAACTATAGGAACAAAGACGTGTGAAGGAGATATAGTACACACCAGTCAAGTTACAGAAATGTGTTCGGTAGAGATTAACCAAGCTAAATCAGAAACGAACTCGGAAGACAGCAAAAGGCACGGCACTGTAGTTCTAGAGAAAGAAACGGAGATTGAGAAAGTTGAAATTCGAAAAGACACTACGCAAACAAAAAATGAGGACATTGCTTCCTCTGAAAAGTTTGAAGAAGAGCTGAATGGAGATTTCAAAAGCAGTGGCGTGAACAGTCGGGTGAATAATGAGAGCCTGGTGTCTTCGACAGCAAATATTAATGGTCATCTTGAAAAAAAGAAAGTGGGTAGAAAAGAACCTTCTCTGTCCGAAATATGTGCAGAGCACAATGAGACGTTGATTATATTTTGTAAAGATTGCAAATTGCCTGTTTGCACAGAATGCATTAGGACAACACACAAAGAACACGAATGGATCCAGCTTCAAAAAGCTGGCAAACTAATGCGACAGAAACTCGCTGAGCATAGAAAAGACATTGTCAAAACACATCTTCCAAACTTTATGACATGTCTAGAAAAAGCGCGAATAGAGAAGGAAACGGTACAACGTCAAAGGAAAGACAAAATGGAGGAAATTATTGCTCAGAGAAATGAAATGATATCGGCGGTCACTGGACTTAGTCAAGTTATGTTGGACTCGTGCAATGAAGATTTAAAGATAAACGATGGAATTATTACGCAAATGGAAAAGGACGTCGCCGAATTAGAAACGGTGGCATCAAAGTTGCAAGAAAGCACATTGAATTGTGCGAGCGATATCGAAGCAATCCAAATGGAAATCCGTTTATCATCCATTCTGCAAAAGACAGTCCCGACCAATGTAACTTTCAACACAAACATCAATTTCATATCCGGAGAAATCGACATTGATCAACTAGAAAATATGCTTGGAAAACTAACCGGCTTCGAACATGAACAGAAAGCAGACGACACTCTTGCAAATTCTGACGTCGCCAAATCCACTCCGAGGTCACCACGGAGACCCATTCGCCCTCTAAATGACTTTCAAAAATGCGTTCAGTGTAAACGGATGGTTAAGAATTTTATAAAAGTTAAATACATGTGTGGACACAAAATTTGTAATTTCTGCTGGTTTGCCACCATGAACAGTAGCCGTTGTCCACACTGCAACTCTCTCTAGATTTTACAGCCGACACAGCAAATTCTTGCGATATTGTGGCGCTAAAGAATGTGTACTGACAAAAATAAATGGTATAACAAACGGTCCGTGTAAACATTTAAAATTGAACATGTTTTGTTGAGGAAGATGTACAGTTGTGACGAAGTAACACACACATAATGTAACCACGTCTCATTTTCATTCTGGCTGTTTTTCATTTACTTCAAACACCTTTCAGTTGATCGCACACGTGTTTACATATTGTAGGGATCACTCAGTCAATTTAACAATTCCAATTTACATAGCTTGTGAAATAACCTCTTTTTTCACTTAGACTCCGTAAAACATGCCTTAAAACTACTTTAATAAATGACATGTTGAAATAATTTTTTATCTCAATTTATTAATTTTTCATGATAAATGAATATAAAGAGATGTACAATGTTTTGCTCCATGTCAAAATACATGTCTTTAATGCATGATTTGTGTTTAGTAATCAATTCTCGAACAACTGAGAATCTACACTGGTAAGCCATATGTATAACTGTTTCATAGAGGAAACATATTTCCTCAACGTATGAATGGCAAATAATGTCTGTATTCACTCATGAAACAAATAAATAAAATGAAAAATATTGACATAGCTTTCAGTCGTAATGCAAAACATGAGGTTGAAAATAGTAAATAATTTGCAATAATGTGTAACAGGACAGCTGCTAACAATGAAGTGAACTAGGTCCACTTCTATCATTTTATAAAAACAATGACTAAAAACGACCAGAAATATTGAACATAAAAGCTTAGTTCTTAGAACGCAGGAACTACAACCATAAACAGTTCATGTACATCTCCATCAAGTTGACACGATTCAGCACTGTTGATTTCTTTTTTTCTCTTCACTGAATGGTCGAGTTTGTATTTTTGTTCTATGTACAATGATTGGTCAATGCTAAGACCTCTCTTTCTTTTTGATTGGTCTTTTACTGACATGCTTATTAATTATTTCTGAAATTTTTTGTTTATGTTCTAGCACTTTCAACATGTTGGCTTTGGATTCTTCAAGCTGATCCATAATAAGTTTGCATCTCTGAATATTTGCCTGAAACAAAAAGAAAAAAAATGCCTCACTGAATGCTGATAGCATGAAAATATTTTAAACAAAAAGTAGTCACAAACAATTCCGCTTTTTTTCTTTACAAAGAATATAAAATTAAGAATTGGATGAAATTAAATTGTAAACTTAACAAAATAAAAAATTCAAAACTTAATTCTAAATTACCCGGTACCAATTGAATCACTGAGACAAAATGTCTAAATTACACATTGCTAAGATTTTACATTGAGTCTTCCCAAGTTTACCTGAGTCAACTCGTGCATCATGCTCAACTCATCCTCCATTGACACTACATTGAGTTTGTTCTGTGGGCGGGGCGATAAAGCAGACTGAATCGTTGAGAATTTGCTCAGTAAGGTTTTCTCTAGATCATTCTAAAAGAAACAAAATTCAAACATTAAATTAAAGGTTTCTCCACCCATACTTGAATAAACATACTTATTTACATAAATAATTTTCAACAACTTTGAATTACGCTCTTTTTATCAAGTATCGACACAATACAAAGTGTAGCTTAGTCTGTACAAAACAAGCTGATTAAAGGGAGGAAACTCACAAGGTCCTCCATCTGAGCTGCCATATGATACAATTTCCAGCCGCTAGCCTTCTGGGCGGCTCCTCTCTGATTGGCTAATTCATTTACTGTAGGTCGCCTCTCCTCTGTTAAAAAACAATCAGTTATATCATATTCATTCAAATGATATTCATATTATATTAATGGTAAAACAACAAATATACCAAAAAGGAAAGTGTATATCATGCAACTGCTGAATAAAAGAGTAGTTTTATATAAGACTGAAAAAATATCAATCTTTAGTTTCTAAGGCCATTCAAAAATGTTGCAAGCTGGTATTTCATTTTTCAATAAATAGAATCAAAAAGTTTTACTTTTAAATTCAACATTGAATTACATGTATTTTCCCTTTAACATGACAATGAAACTGTACTGCAGTAGCACCTGACCTAATGCAACAGTGCCTGAGAAACAAATCTTTATTAGTTGGCTTTACGATATTATCCTTGTCGGACAAATGAAAGTAAAACAGAGATTATTGGTGGCCCACCTTTTGGTTTAATGTCTGTGTGTCTGTTAAAATGATTATTTCTAGGTTTCCAGGATATACTATAAAAGTTCATCAGAGATACACTGGGTCGACATTTTTCTATTGTCCACCGTATTCCCTCATCATCCACATATTCTACAACAAACAAAAGTTACATACTATATCAAAACACTTGCAAACGAAAATTTCTTTTACCCATTACAACAATCTAAAACACCGTGCTACCAGTACAAACAACAATATGAAATGTATAATAGTTAAATAATAAATACTGTACTAAAGTATATGAAGTTTAATTTTTGAGCTTAGTGATGGATTTAAGAGTTGTCTACCTTCTCTGTATTCGGACTGTGTGTCCTCCTCCTCCTCTTTAACTGAATCCACAGCCAGTTTCTCCTCCTCATCATCAGAGGACACAGCATCTTTCAGCTCCTCATTGGCATTTCTGCAAGTGAGCCATATGTAGTATGTACAAACATCTCTCTGTGAAATTCCTATACATAGTTTACTTATCATGCTACATTATAATTTGAAAGTTAATTCTTTTCAAATTTTTTAATATCTCAATGACTGTGCAGGTAACTCTAAAGATAATACACATGTACAGAACCTGTATCTAAACTTACAATAATTGTTTGCGTGGTTTCTTCCTGGGTGAAGCATCTGTGCTGTTAGGAAGAGAATTGGACAGAGAGGCAATGCTGCTACTGATGGCTGCTGATAAACCTATTGGTACAAAAACACTCATGTAAAGTCACATAATAAAATATAACCCGTCAAACAGAACTTCAGTTCAAACACTGACACACCAAATTGGATGTATAAATTTTTTTTACCAGTTTTTACAAATTATCAACACTGTAAATATAAGTCATCTACTTAAAATATACTGATGACATTTAATGTTGCATGTAGAAGTTAAATTTACCATTTTCTAGGCTATCCATAGGTTCCTGTTTTATTTTGAGTTCGGCCATGTTATTTTGAGTGGGTGTTGTGGCTTCACTGGATAAAGCTGTATCTGTAGAGGACTGACTCTCCCTGTAATACAACAATCAAAGAAGATTTACAATCAGTAAATTATCTATGAAGATAACTCATTTCAAAACAACTGGTATATTTTGCACTATTTTGAAGCTCTGCATTGCTGTCATATCACAAAGAGATAAAAAAAATCTGACTAAAAAATGAAATAACTGGATCCTCTCTTACCCTGCGGGAGTAGCTGGCGTTTTAGGAGAGCTGGTGTTGGACTGAGGGGCAGAGTCTGTCCTAGAATCTGGACGAGGACTGTGTCTGTCCATGGTGTTCAAACCACAAACTGGTTTCTTTACAGGTCTACATAAAAGACGCAGAGCAGGATTAAAACAAGATTTATATAAAAATTAAAACAAAGCATCAAATGAAGAAATTTTCTTACCCTTCATTGGTTCTCTTTCTAAGGATACTTGGCCGTGGAGAGGCATTAGGGGTGCTCACGGGGGTATTGCCTGTGGATTGAGAATTCTGAGGGGTCATGGGCGTGGATGGATAATTGGCCGAGGGATTACACTGCCCCATCACAGTCAGGGCAGGGATGGGGATAGAGGAGGCTGCGGCAGAGGCTGAGGATAGTGTGCTCAGACTGTCCGTGGGGGTGGTGGGGCGTGCAGAGGATTCTGGGACAGTTGTGGATGCCGTGAACGGGAGGTTCCCGGACAGTGCTTGCTGGGCTCTGATCGACTCCATCGCAACCACAACTGGCTGTGTCTGGTTAAATCTGACCGCTGCCCCGGGGGTCCCAGAATATGTGTGTGCTGCTTGCAGGGAGGCTGTTAAATTTGGAGTTTGATTTTGCACTAAAATGTAAATGAATGAATTGATGATTAGAAAACTAAGGTCTATTTTATTATCAAAGCATGTGCTTCATTATAACACCATGGTAGAAACTGTAGAAAAATCCACAGCTGTATTATGATGTATTATGATGTCTTTTTATATATCTTCTTACTTCAAGAATATGATGGTGTTAAAATTCAGCAAAAGTAATATGAAAGGAGTGCCTAGACAGAACGGAATTCTCTCTGATCTATACCACTATAAAGAGTCATGACTTACATAGCCCTGGTCGTATGGTAGATGCTGTGGATATAGTTGGGAGTGTATGCACATTGGCCAGTGCCTGCATTTGGTAGTGCATCAAGTAATCCGCCGGAAGCAAGTACGGATAAATTGGATTGGAAAGGGCTGGCCTACAATATTTCATAACAAATTTAAAAGCAATAAAAATCAGTTGTATGACATATACTTTATTATTCATAAAAATATACATGTACAAGCAGCTCTGATTTGAGGTGGAGCATCCTTGAAACAAAAATCCACATTCACCATGGAATAAATATTATGAGTTTATCACCCTTGCACTAGATGAAGCTTACTACTCCACTTCATTTGCATAGAATACCAAATTAAATAAATCTCGACTAATCATTTTCCATTAATAAGCCAAAAAAAAGTGACATACATGTATATAGAATGGTCAATGTATACAAATTCCTGAACAGCTCTCGTTACCTTTCAGTGTGAGTAAGCGTTGAAGGTGCTGTTAGAGAGGTACTTGGCTGAGTTCGGTGAGGCATGAAGATGCTAGATGTTGATGTGTGGGCAGGGGGAGCTGTCCCAGAGTTGGAGGGCTCTAGTCTTGGCCTCTCCATGGTGCTGGGGGTGACAGAGAGGGTGGAGCTGACTGTGTGTGGGGCCAGGGATAATGGGGGCTGTCTCACAGGGGGTACTTTTGCTGAAAAATAGTAAGAGAATATGTATAAGATGTTGTTAGGGATTAAGAAAAAATATACATTATCAAGGATATAATTTAATTTAATCTCTAGCAAATACTTCTGCTGTTACAGTACTATAAAACAAGCTTATAACGAAGTACGATTTCCCTTCGTTATAAGCGTAATTCGTTATATCTGTCAAGTTTACAACATGTAATAAAGTCGCATCCTCACTTCACTGTAAGCGTCAATTCATTATAAGCGTAATTGTTATAACCGTGTTTTACTGTATTTGTACTCCTATTGTAACTTAATATATCTTCCACTGTTCAAATAATAGTCATGCTGTACATAACTATCACAATAGAGATATGAGTGCTTTTGTTCATCATATTCATATTGTATTGCATCCCTGCATCTACATGTATTTCAATAAATACTAGTATTAAATAAAATTCTTGAGAAGATTTTTACCTATAGGAATGGCTGTGGTTGTCGTGGTAACAGATGATAGTGCTGCAGATAATGAAGCAGTAGAGGGGGTTGGGATAGTGATACCTGCAAATATCGAACCTCTGTATGAATAGATACTACCACAAATACACATACACAAACAGTGAAAAAAAAACCTTGCAGTCTAAATAACATAATGGCCCAAAAAATGGAATCTTTTGTTTCTCAGGCATTCCGCATTAGGTCATGAGTTGCCACATTGATTAATATATTAAGGCCATACTGAAAATTGAGTTATTCCCCTTTTCAAATCTTGTAAATACAAAATAATATCCCTGCCTTCCTCATCATATTTTGATTGGCCTTAGATACTAAAAATTAATATTCTTCCTTAAATATGATATTTAGGTAATGTCATCATGCATGTATTATTAAACAAGCTATATGAAAATTACACAGATTACAGTTTTCCCTGTAACCAATTCATTTCATTAACAACAATAGAACAGAGAGATTGAAACCTTTGTTGGTCTTCATTGGATTTGTCACCAGATTATGAGGATTCACAGAGGAATTAGAAGCCTGAGTCACTATCACTTTAGTCCCAGAAAATGCTGAAGTCTGTGGCACATGTATTGTCTTTGGAGGTCGAATGACCGGTTCTATAGGTTGTCTCCCTGCTTGTTTAGTCTCAAGTGATCTCTGCAGGGTGCCTGCTATAACAGACTTAACTGATGCCTCTGCTAGAGGCCTGGCTTGAGTGTTGATAGTTGTTTTAGGGACAGAATCCACGGTGGTCGTCCTTAATGCGTGGAGGAGGGGTTTTTGGACATCAATTGTCCTTGGGATAGAAGCCTGTTTAGAGGACCCCTCTCCGCTCGGGCGAGGGGCCTGTAAGGTGATTTGGATACTGCCCTGAGGAGTTGTGGATGTATTCTGAACTGTGACATTTGTCCTGTGGAAGAAATTTGTAAGTCATACAAAACATACCAATCAACCGTCATATATACATCATCTCTTATTGCAATTTCCTTTTTTTAAAATATTATTTTGTAATTTGAATTTGTTGAAATTTTTTATGGACATTATTATCACACAAATACAACAATTATCAAGCAGATGCCCTTACCTTGCCCCTTCGCTGGCCTGTGTCACAGATACTGTAACGCCCGGAGTGGGAGACTTAGATGTAGGGGGTGTGGTTGACCTGATCAGGGAGGCAGTCTGTACTTTGGTCCCGGGACTTTGCAAGCTGACATTGGGGTGTCTGACCATTGGCAGGGCTGTCAGGGACTTGGGCCCGGCTAATGCTGAGGCTGCTGCCATTGCTCCTAAAATCACAAACAAATATATCTACTTTATTTCTAACAGAAGCAAATGATTGACAGTAAAATTCATACACCTGTGTCAGTCCACTTTACTCATAGGCAAACTCTCGACCAAAAGTAAAGAATTAGACCATCATTAAAGTTTCTAAGAGCAAACTTTGTTAACAATTTTGGGACATTTAATACTGTACATAGCATGTTCATGCAAATGAATACTGTACATAGCATGTTAATGCAAACCTTTCGGGAGGTGAGAGGCGAACCCAGGGTTCTGAGTGGAGGCACCCCTAAGAATAGAGCTGACATTGGTGGGTGTCCCCGGACTTATCTGTACAATGCTACCCTGGGGAATGCTGGGGGTAGTGGTAGAGCTCATCAGTGTTAAAGTGGAGGGCACAGAGGCAGCAGCAGTGGTCACAATACTGCCCACTGGTTTAGGTATTTCAATGCTGGTAGTGGCAGTCAACAAAGCTGAAAATTACATGTAACTTTCTTATGCCGCTGGAATTTCTTACTGACTTGTTCCAAACCATTTAGCTTTTATTGCAACATGGTAAAAGATGGAGAATTGGGAAGGTTGGGACATAAGGAAATTGTGAATTTATTTTAAAAATTTCCACTTAAACGACCTGATTAACACTTTAATTTCATTCAAATGCAAAAACAAATGGGTACAAAAAATACAATTTACCTTGAGGTATAATGGCAGCTAAGCTTCCCCCCTCTCCTGTTTTTCCACTGCTCAGATTAATGGGAACCATCGGTGGATTCAACGTCTTTGCCTAAATAACAGGGAAAAGACACAAATAACAAATTGTTACATAAACTGTATAATAGTTTTTTTTTAAAAATTACTACCTGGGTATTAGAGTTTTCTTTAATTTATCTGCAGATACTTCAAGGATGTATAAAAGATTAAATATGGTTAAATAAATTGAATAATTTACTGTAGAAATTTACGCTACTCATGAAAGACAATTTACAAGCCCAAACTGCTAGAGTAAAACAATAACTTCTATGTACCATTTCCTGAAAAGTCATTCACAGTGACAGATTCAAACACTAATTTGGAAAGAAAAACTTCAGAAATGTATACAAATTATATTGGTATTACACACAAAATGACAGGTAATATTGTTTGTCTTTATATTTTAACACACCTGTAATTCTGAATAGTGGCTAAAGATAGCATGGCCCTGTTGGAGGTTGATTGCATGTGTGGTGGATATTGCAGTTGGATCCTCCTTCTCTCCAGCTGGTCTGTTACTCATTTCTTCTTAGAGATTTACCTGATCAACATCATCAAGATTTTATATACATATAATTTTGTAGTATTTATAAAGTTGGGTTTTTTTTTGGGGGGGGGGGGGGTAAATAGGGAGTTTAGTAGACACATAACAAATTTTCGTTGACGTGAAAAAAGATTGTTAATTTATATTATTAATTTCAAAGAGGTATGAGTTAACGTAATATCGGGGGCTGTGGAAAATAATGTATTTTGAAATTACCCCTGTATACGTCACATCGGAATCCTCGTACTTTATCGTGCAATGCATTGAAAGCATAACACATAATAATCCCTTATTCAGGGAATCTTTAACTTTTCTAACCAACTTTAAAATGTATAAATAAAACACTCTTTACACAATTTTAAGATGAAAATAATTGAAAATTCATTGTTAACCCCGAAATCCAATCTTTTTCTAACAATATTTTCACATTTTGAGATGTTCCATAAATCTTTCCACCATTCATAAAACAGACCCATTTTGAGTCCCGCCAACGTCTTCATGACAAGTATTTCAAACATTTATTAGCAATTTGCTTTATTGTTATATAAAAATGCATCCTAAGATTGAGTTTTACAAAACTTTGATTCTCGAAATAAAGAAAATTACCTGACGACAACGTTTCATCAGTGAACACGACGAAATTCATAGAATCAGAAGAACACACATTTCCTCCTTTCAAACACAGTTCTGTCAGTTTTTCGACTTACCTATTCATAGCAGCGATACCAAATTAGTCCAGAACTTAATTGTCGGTTACAATCCTGATGGAAAAAACGGTAATCTATAGTCGTGTTTTGCTTTGCTTCCGAGGTCAAGCATGCCGAACCATCAGTATTTGTAAACTTAAAAATGGTTGGACGACCTAACCACGTGACAAAGCCTCAAGTGAAATGAGTTATAGCGCATTTCAATATTTACCTTGTATAGTATATTTCAGGTTAGAAGACAAACAGTGCTTGTGGTAACTCTTCGGCTCTATGTTTCTGTTAATTTTTATTTTTAAAAAATTTAGAAGTTAACATTGATTAAACATAATTGTTTTGAAGTAGGCCTATAACGTTATCTTTTATGCTCACCGAGATTTCATTTTTCCAGTTTTTCATTTGTAAAACCTATGCCCGACTGCAATAAACACACAAGCAAAATTCATAAAAAGTATTTTTTTTTTTAAATAAATTTTTATATGATTAAAAAATGTTCTTTATTCGTGAGCTAAGTGCTCTCGATGTATTTTCTCATAAGACTGGGTGATAGTCTTCTTAAAAATAGCACGCCATTCTAAATTGAAAGTCATTGGAATTATAATGCTTATTTCAGAGATTCCCACTTTTAGTAATTCAAAGATCAATGGATAAAAGGGACTAAAATAATATTTAAGCATTCGCTGACCTAAAGGGAAGGGGGTTCCGGGGGTTTGAACCCCCTTTCTATATGACGTGATTTTTAAAAACTTATATAATGCTTATAATCTATATAAATACTATAACAACCATCTGTCAACGGACCGTATATAACACCACCCCATTGATATTTTACCGAAGTAAAGTACTCGCCCTCAGCATCCGGTGGTTTTTTTTCACTGAGTAAACATGCGAAAAAATAAACAAGAGGTTCATGGGCTACATCGCTCACCTGAGGAACAATAGGTCTGATAAAATCAGCTTAATGGAGTCATAATAGAAAATATCTGGATAATGTAGTATAATACATGTAGATCCTGTATAAATAAATATCAATTTTTTCCACTGAATATTTTTATGTTTATTATCATTAGTCCCTTTTCTAACAAGATGATTTTATAGTAATATCACATGTTGAGCATTGCAGCTCTCAAAAAAATCCTAAACAATTGTTTATAAATGGTATATAAACCTACATCAAACTCTGAACCCCTTGTGAGACCCAATCGTCCAGGAATCATCCAGAAGCCAAAATCTAAACAATATTAAATAATCACCTGGCTGATTAGTTTCTGAGAAGAAGATTTTTAAAGATTTACTCTTAATATTCCGATGTAAAAATTCCACCCCATTGTGGCCCAGTTCTACACCCAGGAATCATGATTTTTACAACTTTGAATCTACACTACCTGAGGATGCTTCCACACAAGTTTCAGCTTTCCTGGCCAAATGGTTTCTTAGAAGAAGATTTTTAAAGATTTACTCTATACATTCCTATGTAAAAATTCGACCCACCCCCATTGTGGCCCCACCCTACCCCCGGGGGTCATGATTTTCACAACTTTGAATCTACACTACCTGAGGATGCTTCCACATAAGTTTCAGCTTTTCTGGCCAAATGGTTCTTGAGAAGAAGATTTTTAAAGATTTACTCTATATATATTTCTATGTAAAAAGTCGACCCCCCATTTTGGCTCCACCCTACCCCCGGGGGTAAAGATTTTCACAACGTTGAATCTACACTACCTGAGGATGCTTCCACATAAGTTTCAGCTTTCCTGGCCAAACGGTTTTTGAGAAGAAGATTTTTAAAGATTTACTCAATATATTCCTATGTAAAAAGTCGACCCCCCATTGTGGCCTCACCCTACCTTCGGGGGTCATGATTTTCACAAATTTGAATCTACACTACCTGAGGATGCTTCCACACAAGTTTCAGCTTTCCTGACCAAACGGTTCTTGAGAAGAAGATTTTTGAAAATTTCTCGAAAATTTTCAATAATTCCTAATTATCTCCCCTTGTAAGAGGGCTTGGTCCTTAATTTTCACAACTTTGAATCCCGTTAGGCTAAGGATGCTTTGTGCCAAGTTTGGTTGAAATTGGCCCAGTGGTTCTTGAGAAGATGTTGAAAATGTGAAAAGTTTACAGACAGACGGACAGACGGACGACAGACAAAATGTGATCAGAATAGCTCACTTGAGCTTTCAGCTCAGATGAGCTAAAAAAAAAATGTATAAAACAGCACCGCTAAAAAAAAATGCAGGTTTATATTAACATGCACCAGAGACATAAATAACATTTATGTTATTTATGTCTCTGCATGCACTAGGTATTTCGTCTATATTTCGTAAGAATTACGATGGTAGTATATATACATGTATACTGTGTTAATTGAACTAGCAAGTCGGACGTTCGCGTATGAGTACACACATTTGATTTACTTTTTGCTACTTAATTTCATTGTTTAGCATAATAGATAAGTTTTACTTCGTATGATGAATACTTTGTATTTTTGTGTTGACTACCTTTACATGGATTATTAATTTTTCTTGATCAATCAAAACTAAAGCTACACTGAGAGCAAGAACTCCACGGGCAGACCCCAAGTTGTAGTAGTTAAAATACTTACCTTCACATATATGGAGACATTAGCTGTTCCTTCTGTGTTATATGTTCTGGTCGACAATATTGATAATTTACGTATTTGAATAACTATTGATAATTGATTTAATGGTTCAGCGTCACCTGAGTACCATAGATTAGATTGACCTGTTATAGGGTCTTATTTTTGCATTTTACGCCTCATTTTGCAGTCTAAACCCTAATTTGAGACTCCTCTGACTGTTACACCGCCTTTTTTTATTTGATGTTTGAGAAACATTTATGCATAAAAGAGGTGGTGGGGGGGGGGGGGAGGGGGTCGGAGGAATCTCGGATTATAACCTAGCTCCAGGGGCCAAACATTTTAAACCCCTGCCCCATGGACAGTGAATTTCACAATTTAAGAACAGGACATTATAAACATAATCACAATGCATTTAGTATATCTCCAAAGACTGGGAAAGTACAGAAGAAAATTATATAAATTCAATACACTTTCACCATGTGGCCATATCTGCATGCACACGCCTATAACTGTTAGTCGACAGTCAATTGATTACTCCAGAGCAATCGGCTGCATGTCCTACACTTTCCCAAGCAATGTGCATGATGTATATAGTAGATGTCTCATTTTATAGTTTTTTGGTAGTGTTAGTTATAATTCTTTGTTTCATGTAATTTATTTTATGTGTCTTGAAAAATTAGGGACTGGTTGTCCCGAAATTTTGACAATTTGATAATTGTTCGTGATGTCAGCCATTTTTAGTGCTTTATATATTCAGTTTACTGGCTTCATATCTATATATTAGATCCGAAACTTTTAAGATGCCAAGTGTTGTTGATTTTATAGAGAGAGAGAGAGAGAGAGAGAGAGAGAATCTATTAGTAAATTTCAATCCCATACATGCTCATTCTATATCGAATATAATTATACAGTTACTTCTAAATGGTTTCACAAACTTGGGTTTGCAGGCACTTTTTGAAAACCAAAAATGCTTAAAAAATTTATGAAACACAAATTAAGTCATATACATTTTTAATAAATCAGACATTTTCTTTCATAATGATTGTACATAAACAGTAATAAAAGTCTTTAAAAATTGGCAAACAAGCTGATGCCAATATTTGTATATATTCTATCATAAACAGCCAACAAACATTATATACCCGGTAATATTATTTCTATCATACCGGTATATTCTATTACATATTTTATACAATCTATATCTCATTTTACGATGGATAAGACACACAACAAGTGAAAAATTGAAAGCTTATCCATGATCACCAAACATACACAAACCAGCACATGAATCAGGGTTACAACAAAAACAAACAAACAATAAACATTTTAAATGCCCTACCAGCATATAAAATTTGCACATATGTAGAAACAGATGCTTTTGTGACAATAAAATGATCAAATATGGCTTAATTTGCATTGGTTTATTTTCGTTGTTGAAAAGTAATTATGAAATAATGAAATTACCCATAAAATTCCATTAAAAAATACTAGTAAATCATGAATTACAGATTTAAAATGACCGATTTATCTCTTTTTCTACATTTCTAAGAAGGCTAAATAAACAAAACCATTGCATGGATATAAATTCTGAATTGTGATTATAGTTTGCAATCCTACCAATAACTGTAAATTAATATCAGAAATCAGTTTTGTCTTCAGAAAAAGGAATACTGTACTACCAGTAGTACTCATTTTGTAAGACTTTCCTGGTCTCCATTTCAGTTTATTTGCCCATTTTTGCTTATTTATTTACATCTGATTCTGAAGGACTAAATTCTTTTATTTTTCCTTTTGAAATTGATTGAACAACTGAACTTAGCCGTTTCACAGCATCCTCAAGATCGCACTTAGTAGGGTTTACTGGAAGCTTAGAAACTGGCTTGAAAACTGAAGCTTTTTCATCCGTCAAACCATTCTCCTCATTTTGATTAAAAGGGGTTTTAGAAACAGGTTCATCAATGCTAACTTGTTTTTCTACTAAATTGTTCATCTTTTCATTCTGATGTCCCAGGGTGTTGGTAATAGGGGCACAAACACTAGGTTTCTCTTGTGCCTTTAAATGTTCTGAATTTGTCTGTGGTGTAGATTTAGACACACTAGTCTGTTCCTCACTCAAATGTGTCCTTTTTAATAACTCTGCTTTAAGTTTCTGCATGGTGTCTCTACTGGCCATGTCATTAATTGATTTTGCACTAGTATTTTCCTCACTCAGTAATGTCTTTTTTGATAACTTTGCTTCAAGTTTTTGCATTGTCTCTTTGCTAGCTACATACTTTAAAGATTCTATCCTTTCTAAAGTAGCAATTATGTCACTGAAAATCTTTTGCTTTTGATTATTTATCTGGCCTTCATCATGGTTGCTAAAAGGAGGCTTTGATAAACTACTGACTGGAACTCTCCTATGCAGCAGAGCATTGGCATTAGCCAAGGCATTATTAGGTGAAGAAGACTTCCATTTTGTCATTTTGGTAAATTCCTTCAAATATGGATGCATAGGAAGCAAGGCTTTCTTCCTGAGATTTTCATGACTCTCTTCCAGCAGTGTAGGGTTGCTTTTGATAACAGACAAAACAGACTTGGTTATAAACATGTTTTGTGTTTCCTTAGGAATTGATACCAGTGAAGTGTTCTTCTCCATTCCATCTGTAGGTTCTGGGTCAACACCTGACGATATTGAGCTAAGGTGACTTTTTTCTTCATTTTTTTCTTCTTTCTCTGAAATCCTTTTCTTTTTCACATCATCATTTTGATATAATGGGTTTTTCCTTTTCAATTCTTTTCCATCTGGCTCAGACATTTTGCCATTGCTCTGTTGATTGGAAACGAAACTTTTCACTTCAGCAGAGAAAGTTTTGTTTTCTTGGCCAATAGATGATGCTGCTGATGGTACAGTAGAGTTCTTTGTTAATAAATTACTCTTATTTGTTGACACTGGCTTTGTTATTGTTTCGGATTTCTTCCAATACTGTAAAAGATTTGAAATAACACCTTCAACTTCTTCTGATAAATTCTCACACCCTCTCTTCTTTCTCTCAGGAACTCTTTCTTGCAGGTTTTGGAATGAAAGTCTTTCTTCCATTTTTCCCTCTTTGGAAAGATCACTACTGCTTGGCGTTTCCCCAAAATCCTTTATGGATTCACCTGGTGATGCAGTAGCAACTGTTGATGATGTAGCACCTATTGATGATGCAGCACCTGTTGATGCTATATCACCTGGTGTTGATGCTGTAATACCTGATGTTGATGCTTTATCAACTGGTGTTGATGCAGTAGCACCTGGTGTTGATGCAGTGGCACCTTGTGATGAAATAGCACCTTGTGATTCAGTAGCACCTTGTGATGATATAGCACCTGGTGATTCAGTAGCACCTGGTGATGAGATCACACTACAATCTGGCTCATCTTCATCAAGTACAATCACCTCAGGTGTAAATCCATTGTTTGGATCATGATGGGCTCTTTCAATCTCAGAATCAAAGAGTCTAGGCAAAGAAATAGTATTAGTATCTGGTGCATCTGTGGAATTTCTGCCATGAGTGTACTTGGATTTCTGTGGATCATCTGTTTCCATAGCTGAGATCTGATCTCCTTGTATTGTTGAACTTTGTCTGGCTTGTTTGTTAGGAATGGCCGTTGCTGAACTACCATAATCTTCACTTTTTCTTTTTAAAGATGTATGACAATCTGCAAATAAATAATGCATATAGAGTGTGACATTATCTTTCACTCTTTTTGGATCATGTACATGTGTATATAGTGAAATTAAAGTTTTGCATTCCAGATCAAAAATTCAATAAAGGTGCATGTGTATGTTCTCTTATTTACAGGAGTTAAGGGTAATGTTCAGGTTCCTTGTTGCCCATTTTATTTTTTCCTACACAAAACTTAAAGGCTCTTTTGAACTCAGCCTAACATTTACAGCAGGAATGTATGGTGAAAAAGTGAGACTGAGACCAAAAGTAAGCTTGTCTAAGTTTTATGACTGTGGCTTGATCTTTGCTCATTGATTTTGGCAAACAATTACAGATAGTTGTTTTTATTTATTTCATACATAAAAGAACACTAGTCCACAACTATAAATATCTAGAAGCGGAGGTTGGAATCTCCTCAGTTTTTGTTACACTTGTGTAAAACAGGTACTTTAATATAGTATTTTAAAAGTAGCTTTTTGATCACTACGGTACTCATTTTTTGTGTACAATACCATATTGGATGGTTAAAGAATCCCCTCTCATATTGCCAGTAATAAGTCTTAATCAATATCTGTCAACCCAAATTTTCCCTTAAAACTTCAGTTCTGCAGCTAAAATGAATGGTTAATTTGTCTCTATACAAGAAAATATATATTAAGAAAATATTCACCTTTTTCAGAAATTCTCTTGGACTGCAACATGTGAAGATCTGCAACAGGAATAAAGGCATTTTTCCCTCCTTTCTGTTTGAATTCAGTAATGGTAACTTTCTGACCATCAAAAGTACAGATCTGTTGCGATATATCTCTGTCTGACTTATTTTGTGTCTCTGTATCTACACCACCATCTTTATCCACAATTTCGACATCTCCAGTATAAGTACCCTTATATACATTTTTTATAATCAGTGGCATATTTTGAATTCTACAAAAAGAGGTATTCTTTACAAGCAATGGGGAATCGGATGAAGATGTTACACTTCTGCGTTTATACGGTTTTGATTTCTTTGGGCGCATAATTTTTGGCAAGCACAGATCGTCAACACTTTCTGCAGTACAGGTTTTAGCTAACTCGCCTTTCTTTCCAACATTGCTAGCTAACTTGCCTTTCTTTCCAAAATTACTAGCTAACTCGCCTTTCTTTCCAATATTAACAAGACTTTCTGGTGGCTGGGGTAAATCTAAACTTGCATGATTTCCATCGCTTTTCACAGTATCTCCTGCTTCGTGAGTGGTCTTTTGTTTATTTGATGTTAACGGAGTAGATATATATGGGCGATGCATTGCAGTCAGCGGTGTCTCTTTCAACACTGTGACCTCCATAGAATTCGCATTCAATGTTATAGTGTCTGCAATGTTGACCTGTGCACCATCTAGTGTGTTGTCCAATGAACTTCTATGAACTTTCAATGCCAGAGGTGTTCCAAAATTTTGCAAACAGGCCTTACAAGTGAATTTGAACAATTGGTTGTGTTGAAGTACGGTATGATTGCAGTAGTGTTCTTTGTCAAAAAAGATTCTGTCACACAAAAAGCACTTCATAGCTCTGCTTAAAGAAGTCGGACAACCGTGCCTGACATGTTTAGAAAAATCTCTCTTGCATGAATTACAGTAATATACAAGTAGTGAAAAATGACAAATAAAGTGATTTAAAAATTGTTCGTGATTTCTTTGGAAAACTCCACAAAAAGGACAAGAATACCTAAAACCATGCACAGACATCTCATGAATTGACACTTTGACTATAGAATCAAATTCATCTCCACAGTGACAGCAGCGAAAATTGTTCAAATCATTTTCATTGTATGGGTAATAGGAGTGACTCTGATGTAAATGGAGCCTCAATTTTTGAAGATCAAGATAAATTTTGTGACACAGATAACATTTGTAACATTCAATCCCCATTTTAGAATTGTCTTCTTCGCTTGAGCTAGCTGTACAACTCAATTTTTGGCCAGAACCTGCAGGTATAGCTGGCTTTAAGCTCAGTCTTCTCTTTCCATTTGAAGAATCCTGGTTGGAAAATACTACGGGTTGTTCAGTTAATTCTAATTGTTTAGCATTCAAGTATCTTCTGATTAATGAAAATTTATCAGCTGAATTTGATTCTATGCATTTTTCAGATTCAGGTAAATTTTCTTTTGATCTGACATCGGGTTGCTCGGTTTCTTTTTCAGCTGAACTATTATCCACAATTATAACACCCTCCTTCTTTGGTTGCCTGAAATTACAGTTACTTTTATCAGTACTTATGTACATTAGTAAGAGCCAAGGATTTTACAAACTATTTCAGGAATGGGGCCTTGGTACCTTAGAATTAGCAATTTTATGACCCCGTAACAAAAATTAGGAAATTTTTGTGTTCTGTTGTAAGACTAAATTTTAAGAATTAAACACTGTTAGTGAGTTAGAATAAAGTTTATTTATTGCCAAAACAAAATCTTACTTAAAATTTAACTATTACCCAGTATGTTCTTCTGAGTAATGGAAATTGTAATTGCTCTATTCATTTAAATTCCTTTGTTTTGAATTCCAACCTCAAGAATTTTTATTCCAATCCATTTTAAATGCAAATAATTTGTGGGGGAAACTGATGTGATATTTTGAAAAATTTTGAGAGAGAGAGAGAGAGAGAGTTTTATAAATGGCTCACAATTAATTATGGTACAATATTATGTAATTTTTTATGAGATTAAATTTAAACTCACCTTGTTGTAGCTATTGTACTATCTACAGGTAACTCCACTTCTTCATCTGAAGACAAGCAAATAACATCTGGAGTGGCAACTTCCTCAGCTTTTCTTTCTTCACACATTTTACTTTCAATTTCTTGCAGATGTGGATTGGTATCCATTTTATCCATACCATTTTCACATTCTTTATCTAAGAGCTTGGTTGATTCTGTTATGGCCTCTTCTTTCAGCTCTTCTGTGCTACTGACTTCCGAACTAGGTGCTTCTTCTTTGGTTTGAGATTCCTTCATAGGGGCTTGATTTACCTGAGATAAGAGACTTTGTTCTAAAGAAGAATGTCCGTTTGATGCCAAACATTGGTCAGTATCATCAGGCACTGTGCTTGAAACTTCGTCATTTGAGGTATCCTTTGATGTACCGGTAGAAGAAACTGACCCATCATTTGTTTGATCCAACTGCAAGTCCAGATCCATTTTATCATTTACAATAAAATGGAGCTCAACTTTCTTAGTTCCATCATCACTTGAGGTGACTTTCACTTTCGATTTCAATCCTAATTGGTTAATTAATGACTGAATGCGACTCTGGTGACTTGTAAGAGAATCCTCTCCTGAGGAAGATGGTAAAATAGCAGAAATCAGTTCGATTATACTACCAGACTGTGATGTGCTTGCTTCTGAAGTAGTACCTGCATTAAGGGAAGAACTCTGTGATTTCTTTTCATTCTGTTCTTCAGACGCTGAAAACTCATTCAAGTTTGCACTTTCCTGTTTTATATTCACAGGTACGTTGGATTCTGACAGATTCTTCTTCTCGATTTCTGCATTACTTCGGTTAATGAATATTTCCTCTTTCACCCGATCCTTACTGTCAGGTAGATTTTCATTCCATTGATCATCACCACCTGTTAAATAGTTCAATGTGGGATTCAGTAACTCTTTTTCAATTAAAGCAGGAGATGAAACCTCTTGTTCAGTAGTTGATGTACTTTTGGTAACTGAGTCGCACATTGACTCATTCTTCACTGTGAATGCATCCAATTTGGGTAGTGTTTCCAGGTTCTCTGATGAGTCTTTTTTATCATCCACATGGCCATCTTTCTCCTCTTCATCGCTGGAGTCAAAACTGACAAGAATGTAGTCATCTTCATCCTCCTCATCATCAATGAGCAGGTCATCTTTCATGGTTTCACTTTTCAACAAAATTTGGTTGGATTCCTTCTCTGATGTCTCTGTTCCTGTCATACTGTTGGCAGGTCCCCATTTATCTGTTCCTGTCACACTGCTGGCAGGTCCCCATTTATCTTTCCCCTGCTGTGCAACGTCTTTTATAACAGTCAGCAGATTTTCTCCCAAAGTTCTGATGCCATTTAATGAATCTACTGGCTCTGAATGCTCCTCTCCACTGCAGACATGTTTTCTAGACTCACTGTCTTGGCTGCTCTCCCCTTCACCACCTGTTTTCTTTTCATCATACACATCATTCTTCCCAACATTCTTCTTATGTGACGATGCAATCAGTGTTTTATTTCTACTTTCCAAGTTGACATTTTCAGGTTCCGATATCTGTTCCAAACCTTTCATTTCATCACAATTTTTCGGTTTCTGACTCTGAGGGTCGGAAGTGTTTTGTTCATCCTGCCCAATATCAATAATACTGCAGTCTAACTGACTGAGTAAAGTCATTTGATTCCTGTTCAATTTCTTGCCCTGCCCGTTGGCTCCCTGTTTGTTCTCTCTGGCTTTTGAACTGTAGCTGTCACTGATAACAATAGGATTTTCTGAATCATTCTGGAAAGGATGCATTTCTAATGAATTTTCCATTTCAAGCATCTCTCCTGCAATACAAAGAAACAAAAAAACATTTTACAATCAAAGCAATAAAACAGTGGTATGTATGTTTTTAAAAAAAACTGATACATTCAAGTTACCAGCTACATTACTTTTTTTCTTGTTTTAGGGTTTTTCACACAAGAAAATACATTCATGAGCAATTTCATTAACATCAAAATATCTAAATCTATTTTTTTTTTTACCCATAGCATTGCTTCGTTTGTTTCTTTTACGTTATTTTCACATACATGTATTTATATCATGGAACTCTGACTTACTATCAAACTTGATATGTGTGTAGCGATGCATTATCAAGACTCCCAAGGATGAAAAACTCCTCCAGCAAATATCACAATTGTACTTGAGACTTGATTCTAAAACAAAAAATAATATATTTACACTTAAGCTGACATTTTTCTAAACATTTATTTTCTGAGGAAATACCACATCAAATCAAATGTTATCCACTGTCAGCATACAAAAAAGGGAATTTCAAATAACTATATATTCTATTTTAAATTGTATCAATAATACATCTATGAAATAACTGTATAATGTAAGCCTATAAAATTGTCCAGTTTCTCATTTTGTTGAAGGAAATTACTCAATCCAAATTCGTTTTCAATACAATTTATTACAGCATGATAGAATAGTTTTATAATAATACAGATCTAAGCTTAAAGCTAAGGATCTCTAATCCCAGATCATCCTAGTCGTTCTAGTGACATTTATATAGATTTGTCCCCCAGAGAGTTCAGCTTGGGTCATTGACACCACCTAAGTGCTGTTTTACCAAAATAAAATTTTTACTTATCATAATTTAATGTTTTTTAAGATTCTCACTGAGCTGAGCATAATTGAGTTTATTTCAGTCTCCCAATTTCTGACTCCTATATTAGCACCAATTTGTATTTTTTTTTGGTATTTTTTTTCATAAATTATCAAACATCAAAATCAAGGTAATATGCACATCTCTGTTACCATTTCAATAACCAGATTTTTCTTTTGGAAAACCCGGTTAAAAATTAGTAATTTAAAAACATTCATCACAATCTCTTGACTCATATAGGTCACAGCAAAGCTATCTGGTGTATACAACCAAGCTCTGTAGCTCCCGGTCTGAAAAAAAAATCAGATGGAAGACCTGGGAGCTACAGTGCCGCCCATTGAAAAAATTGTATATTTATTGTGCAGAAAAACATGTGCTAGTTTTGGACTGATTAACCTTATTTATATGCAAATTCTGTGAAAACAATTAGTACCATTGAATTCTTTATGCAATTTACTACTGATATCGTCTCTTTACCTGCCTCAGACTTTCTCCGAAACATGCTAACAATATCGGAAATTCAAGTACCGGGGATGTTAAATTTACATCGAGATCTAGTCGCCATTTTTACATGTAAACAAACTGCAACCACTTCAATTTACGGGGCTGGTGATGGTGTTTAAAAGACTATCCGAGGCAAGGAAAGAGACGATATCAGTAGTAAATTGCATGAAGAATTTATTGGTACTACCGGGTAATTGTTTTCACATAATTTGCGTATAAATAAGGTTAATCAGTCCAAAAGCGCACATTTTTCTGTGCAATTAATACGCAATTTTTCCAATGGGTGGCACTGTAGCTCCCAGGTCGTCCATCCAATTTTTTCAGATTGGGAGCTACAGACCTGCAGCTACCACTAAGTCCAATAGTAGTTTCACAAGCAGTTTATTAAAAAGCGTGGTTGTATAGGTTTGTCAAAGTTACAAAATCAAATATAACAGCCCAAGTTTTAAGCTAAATCAAAATCCAAAATCAAAATTATAAGCCAAAAATTAAAAAACTACATTAACATCATTTTATAGGGGATTATATAATATTTTACTTATAATTGACAGTTATGACTAGTTCAGCCCATCTACGATGATCATGAGTGAACATTTATTGTTAGGTTTTGCTTCCAAATACAGCAACAAAACTGTCAGAACTGTCAATCAAAGAGTATTGGGATGCAGGTTTTGAGTCTCCTGCGTGAGTATGATGCATCGCTTATGTACAATATTAAAAGGTCATTGTTATAGACATTCACTCATACATGGCTTAAATGTTACAAAGGTTAAATAGATAGAACAAGCATTACATGACTAGCTTGCAGTATCAAGGCTATCGTTGTAGACACAGGATCGCTAAATTTGACAAGTTGTTGATAACTTGTTTATATATTTTCAATTTGGATTTAACTGTGCCCAAATTCCATACCTGATTACATAACCTCATTTAGGACTACTGTGCAGTGCTACAAGTTCATTCTGACAGTCATCATTATAACAATTAATTGCGCAGTATCAAAGTATACATAAGTATCATAATGACCAATTTGTCATACTAACAATTCAAGGTCATAGCATGGCTATCTGGTTACAGTCCCCATTATTGGTCTGGGGGTCACGATTTTGACAATTTAGAATTACATTATTAGAGGATGCTTGTATAGTAATCTCATAAATTGTAGTATGTAGTTTTTGAGAAGATTTTTTAACCTTTTCCCTATATATTTCTCTGTTAAACTTTAAATCCCTCTTGGGGCCCCAGTATTAATCTGGGGCTCACAATTTTATCAATTTAGAATCTTCATGATCTTCACTATATATATTACAAGCTTTAATGTAAATATTGGCATTTCTGGTGCAGTGTTATTAAAACATGCACCCTATTTTCACTGTTTGACAATTATTTCCCTTTTAAAAAGGGTTTTGCCCTTTATTTTAACAATTTAGAATCCCCTTCCCACAAGTATGCTTTGTACCAAGTTTGGTTAAAGAACTAGGTACAGTTTCAGTCATATTTGGCCCTGTTTTAGAGTTTTTTAAAAAATATCACAGGAAATTGAAATGTAACGTTTAATTACACAAGAATACCCGTAAATTAAGAATCTATAAATAATTACCTGATTAGACTTTCACTAGGTTAATTGTGACATCACAAACAGTGCATTTTCCCATAATTTTCATAAAAATGAGCAGAAGACACCAGTTCTTAAGTAGTTTTTTGAATAGAAAAATATGTCCGCAGCTGTCGACCACGATGAAACTCTCATAATAACTTTATCATGTGATATTTCATAACATACATTAATTTCATTTTGGGCGACGGCTGAGGACAAATTTTCCTCTTCAAAAAACTATAAGAAAATGTGCCATTTTTCATCATTTTTGACCAAATTATAAAAATATGCCAAAATGTTGAAGTCATAATTATTTTTTGAAACAAGATAAAAGTGTATAACTTGGTACTTTATATACACACATGTTCAAGATGGCATAGGTGTATTTTTATGAGATTTATACAACTTTTGAATTTTAGGGCAAATATCGAAGGAAACTGTACCTTCTTCTTTGGCCAAGTGGTTCTAGTGAAAAAAGTAAAAAAATGTGAAAAGTTTATAGACAGACGGACAGATGGATGGACGACAGACAACAGGTGATCAGAAAAGCTCAATTGAACCTCCAGTTCAGGTAAGCTAAAAACTACAAATACATTGTATGTCTAAGGGACTCAAATGGTCTACCAAACAGTTTAAATTCATTAGAACATTAAAATAAATGTACCTTCTTATTTTCAGTCTGATTAAAACAATTTTTAAAGGGGGAATAACACATCATCACAAAATGACTTACCTCTGATCGAAAAAACAACATTTCGTTTTATTAAAAGGATTTTTATCGACGGCAATATACAACTTACTCCATAGTCGAATGGATAAAGTGTCAGTCTTGTGATCTGTACATCCTGAGTTCGAACCCCACAGGGGCATTTGTTGTTACTTACTGAATTGAATTTTTTAGATATATTTATTTTTTTATCCCCAACTGCAAATTTTTCGCTTATTTGACATATGTACAGTTTATCATTATATCTTTCATAATCAAATACAGTTAATTTGAGTCACCTTTTCCAGGTGTGTTATTCCACCTTAAGATCAAATATAGAATCTAAGTCAAAAGAAGATTACAAAGATCATCTTGCTAATACATGTAGTAATATGCACATCTTAATGCTGTTTGTTAAAATCACCTTTTACAGTTTCTTGGAAACTAAGGTACACTGCAAATGCAAAACCAGTACTACTGGAGTTGAAGTCATAGGGAAGTTTAACTTCACAGAAATTGGACACATGTACTTTAACTACTGTGGAATCATCCAATTTAGGCACAATTCTCATGGATTGTCAACTTTTAACAGGTTAATACATGTAGTGACAGAATTTTGTGGATTTACCAGTATGAGTAATGATTCAATATCATGTTTCATAATTTGATGGGTATGTTAATTCGTTGTTGAGGGAAACCCATAAAATCCATGAAGATTGAGCCAAATTTATAACGATTCCACAGTATAATCAGTATATATAAGCAAAGTGATGGGACTATTTACCAGCATCTCTCTTTTTACAGAAGAACGCATTTTTCTTGTGCAGCCTATGCTGACATTCAGTGACGAATTCCCGCTCACAGTTGGCACAGTAATAATTAAACGGAGACTTTTTACATTTTCCCAGATGCTGCTTCAAAAAATACCAGGACAGGAAAGCCTTCCCACAAATTAAGCAGACCACAAAAGATGAATCTGAAAGGAAAGTTATAAATACATGTACTTGTTACGTACGGTAAAACAATTCTTTAACTTAAACAATCCTGGTTATCGGAAAGAATACAAAAGTGATTTTAAAAAAGATGTTTATAATTCATTATTCAGATTGTTTCCAAAATAAAGTGAACAGGACTTTGACATTAATCCAGATGGTATTCCTATTTAAAGTCTAAGACTTGGTATTATTAATACTTAAATATGATTTACATGTACCTTTGGGCTCCATTCCCACAAAATAACAGCGAAGTAGCCGACACAGCTGACAATGGCAGACAGTGGCTCCCTCTGTGTGTCGTGTTACCTTTACACCATCCTCTACACATTTCTTGAAGAAGAGCTGATGGAAAAAGTTTATTTATTCTCAATAGAAAAATTCATAGGGAAAAAAAATTTGAGATTCACATTAATTATGATTAAAAAATTTACTTTTCTGGCCAAATAACAATATTTTTCCAAGTATTTAATAAATATATTCTTTAAGCAAATTTATCTAAAGACATTTTTTTAAGATATATGAAACTTGAGTAAGCTAAATTGTTTAAACATTTCATAAAAGAAATTTCAATAACAAAGAAACATGTATTCAATGTCAAGCAGTTAAACCTAGAATATACAGGTACAATACATGTAATAATTATAGATCATTTTGAACTAGGTAGGGTGAGTTAACCATGCATCGGACACATACCTTGGATCGGACAACTTTGGTTAAAAATATACAAATAAATGTGCATGCGCTCATGAGTTGTTTCGTATATCCCTGAATTAGAACTATTGAACTTCATCATTATTAAGAATTTGACAGTCACATTGTCAAAGAAATAGCAATATAGGCATCGTATAATGACGTCAAAAACGCCAACATTAAAAATTTAGTTGCGAAGATTTTACACAAAAGCATTATTTGAATGTTGTGCATTTGATTGTGAATTAGTGAAAATGCACACTCTACTTAAAATAATTAGAAAGAAGTAAGTTTTGAAACAAAATTTGATTAAAGTTAGTCTTAGCAATTTGAACAATTATTGTCAAGGTCATTTTTGCTCCATATATGCATTTCACCATGGATCGGACACAAATTAACCATGCATCGGACAGTTTTCAATGCATGATTTTTTCTAATTATTAACACGTTAAGTGCCCATTCCTTGTGATATACTTTAAATGTATGGTAAAATAAAAATTAAAAAATATTTGACACAAACATTTTCTCCAGACCACTTAAAATTCGAGTTTTATGGAGACTGCCTTTTTAATCCAAAGTTCCTGTAGGTGCTGGCACGATAAAGAACCCCTCATTATAAAATTCCCGACTGAAGATTCGAGGATTTACATTAAAAGAAATCTAAATAGCAATTGAATAAATTTATTTTTCCGAACCTATGTATTTTCGCATTAAAACCAGAAAATTTTGTTATTTTTAATCTCTACTGTATAGCTGTCCGATGCTTGGTAAATATTGTCCGATCCATGGTGAAATAGTTCAACACTTCATTAATTTGCTTTATTTTCTACATTTTTAACAACTTAACTATTTTTTCTCCAATAATTAAGCAAGGGGAAAACCTGTAGCTTTTAAAACAAGTTTTATTTATATTTGGACTATAATTGATGCGTGATCAAAGAGAAAAATCCAAGGGTGTCCGATGCATGGTGAATTGACCCTACATGTATTGTTATAAAGTTGTTGAGATTGTTTATGTGTACTGGTATGTGTACTTGGAATGAAATACTTACAAGTACACGTAAAATGAAAAATGTGATTTATATTACCTGTAGCATGTAAAGTGTACATTTAACATAATTATTAGAAAACAGCCTCCTCCTGATTAAAAAGAAGTGTAGTTTGAAAGATACGCAAGATAACTATCATTATGGTTTTCATATAAACATAAGCAATTTCGGCCTGACAGATAACAAATATACATATAACAAGTTAAATGAAATAAATATAAAGTTTAGCGATAGAAATTTTATTTTAAACTCACAACGCATATTCATTGCTTTATACCTTCAGTGCTTTCAATATCATACTAACACTAATAAAATCAGGGTACTAATGAAAAATAAACACAAATTAAAAGACGATAATTTCTGATAAATAAATTAAATGCAAACAATAAATGTTTTATGATGTATTAAACAATATGTACATTATGACATAGTTATATAACAGAAATCTACATTCATCCAATGTTTATGTTTTATTATCGTAATTTATCGACATTATTTTCTTCTGAATATGTCATTAATCTTTATAAAAAAATGCACTTTTTATTCTGAGTTAAAAAATAAATGCTCATTTTATTCAAAATTTGTTTATGTACTCAATAAAACTCTTTGTAATTTGTAAGTTTGTAATTATGTGTAGATGCCGCACTACACGTTTCTATGAACATGTAGAAATCATGCAAATACGAGATATGATGGCGTAATACACAATGTTTCCGGGGATTCACCTACAGTACTACAAGTACATGTATAGGCTTGAGTATCGCCAGCTACCTCACGATACGATATGTATCATGATATATTAATGTGACACATCATGTATCACGATATAGTTGTTAACTATAAATAAACTGTTATTTCTATCCATAAGAAATAGTATTGCACATAGAAAATGTCAACTATTTACAAAATCAAACAACAAATTGTAGAGAAATAGAATTTGATTCATTAGAACAAATGAACAATTTATTTCTAACTTTAATTGAAGTTTCCTAATGTCTTTATGTTATGTATACTATGGAACTATTCTAGAAAGTCAATGAAAATTAACTCATACAGTGTATCACGATGCACATGTAACGATACGATTTATTATACTTTCATGTTAAATACTGCAATCTGATTGGTTTAGACGCAGTTGACAATCCGTTCTCTCTCCCTCGCACGCTTAGCAACGGGCCGATAGAACGAATTGTTACATGCGCGTTAATTATGCGCGTACGGTTCGCCGTAGAATTCACGTCTTTTCTATATAAAAGCAGTAAAATTTGCTATAAAAATTAAGACATTCAGTATAATAAAATAAATAGTGCCTGTTTGGGAGGGTACCAGTTGAAATTGACACCCCTCGAAAACCATTGTCAACCTCCGCTTCGCGTCGGTTGACAATGGTTTTCTCGGGGTGTCAATTTCAACTGGTACCCTCCCAAACAGGCACTATTTATATAACGTGTATCATGGGACCTCACAATCAATACGATCAATATATCGCCGTATCCTTACACCTCTATACAAGTACACGTACCCGTACACATAAGAAATCTTAACCTCTCTATTGTAGCCAATGTACATGATTTTTTTTTTTTTTTTTTTTTTTTACAAATTACTAAAATAGTATTCAGATTTTTTATTAATGAGTTTTGCTGTAACTACATTCTGATGTTAATTCAATGTTAAAATGTCAAAACTTGGAACATACTGAACATGAATAACAGGCAGGTCCTCCTTGATTCCTCCCTTCATCCGTCGTCTGACATACTTTACATCTCTGAATTTCTGAGGGTTGTGTTTCATTAGAGATCACAGTGTTGACACCCGATTCTTGTAAACCACTAGACACAGACAGTGACCTTGGTGCTTGGCTTCTGGCAACATCTTGTTCAATGGCTGATTTGATGATACAGCAAATCTTGTCCAAAGCTAAAATAATATTGTCTGAGCATGTTAAAATTTACATTCTAGGCAAGCAACCTATGGAGAAGACCATTGATAAAAAATTGTAGAATGAAAATTCAAATAAATTATATTTTTGAAAGTTCTAAAATGTGAAATAGCATATTTAATTATTTTGAAAAACTTTTGATTTAAACAGGGTAAGTCTAACTGACCATAAAACTTAAGTTCAAGTAAAACAGAACCATCATTCATTTAAAGATTACTTCAAACACATATAAAGCTGTTTGAAAAGTTTCACAGCTGAATATGTACATGAAAAATTCTAGAGACGGAAACTGTAAATATATTAAGCTAAAACTGTACAGTTTGCTTGCCTGTTTTATTTTCTGTTTTGCTTGAAACCATCTCTTCATCCTCAATACAAATCACATCTTCATTCATTGCTTCTAACGATGTCATATTTGAAGGCTCAACTTGTTCTTTAGCGTTATCATCTTGGTTTTCCTCAGAGTGATGTTGGGAATTCAATTTATTGCCCGGTTTGCCAATTTGCTGTTGGCATTCTGTTTCTATAGAGTTAGTTGCATTCTGTTCCATACTGGTACTGTTTAAGTGTCCTAACACATGGTATGGCATGTGTTAGGACATTATGTTTAGTTTGTTTGATTCCTGACTTAGAAAACAGATATAAAATCTTTTATTTCTCCTGGTATCAGGCTTGTTGTAATCTGCCAATTAAGTGCTGCATATATGCTGTGTCATTTTAACCTGAAAGAAAAAAATATACCGGTAAACTCAGGGAGGTATATACATGTATACTATATAAATACATTAAAGTACACAGAGTTTTGACAAAGTCTGCATTGGTTTGAGCCCCCCCCTCCCTAAAAAGGGGGGGGTGTTTCTTGTTGTTGCTCAGATTGTTTCAAACTGGCATGCAACATAACTACATATGAATACACGTGCACTGTGTTACGTGTTCGAAATTCCACTACTGAAGAGCTGAGTTGTGAATGAATAACACGGTAGTATGATCTTTATGTTTCCAAAACATGGACAGCTGACCATACTGAGCTGACCAGCTGACGGAACAAAGCCTGACTATGACATATAAAAAAGTTTAACACGTATTTTAAAACTGAATAAGATAATTTCATAGTCATACTCGGATTTAAACTTAGAAAATATTTGAATTAAAAGGACAAGATAGTCCAATTAGCTTACCAAAACATAACAAGCAATCACTGCAAGCATTCGAGCCAAAATTCCATAACTTACACGGATGTTGCAATCGTGATCGTTGCATAAGATAATTCGTGTCCAAAGCATTTCGTATCAAGGGGATGTTTCATTCCTTTCAAATTTAATAAACGAATCTCAGTTAGTTGATGTCGAATTTATATATATTTTTTAATTAGAGCTTTGTGAATTTATTCATGCAAATACTGATGTTGAGATAAAAACTATATAATAGACGAAAAAAGAAACCAAGTCACGGAGACTTCGAAAAAGCTACATGTAAGGTGCTTGTAAAAAAAGAAACTTCTGTAATAAAAGTTATTATTATTATACTATATTGCAGGAACAAGACTAACTGCCTGTGATAAAAATGCAAAGTTACTCAATAGCAACTGCTTCTTTACATTGCACATGATATAAGTATCGTTACTCTCCATATTATTTGTGATAAAAAGTTATTGTGTATGACTTGTTCTAAATCAACGTCATTATTTCGATATATGATACTTTAATTTGAACATGGAAAAAATTTCACGCAAGTATTTATTGATTTTGGGATATTAGTGAAATCTATCTTATTTACGTTAAGGTATATGAACTGCTTAAAAAAATATTGTCAAATTAAATAAAAAGCCATAAAAAAGTTGCATGATAAAAGTGTAAAATTATTGCACGATATATTCATCTCATTTTTCAGTTATAAATCTTAAACTTATGTCAAGTTATAATTTTTTGGCATCCTCTTAGATTAAAATTAAATGAAACTACGTTTTCTAGTTTGGGGACGTTAATAAATAAGAGAAGTTACCTCCCTTATTACATCATACAACTCCAGACGAATCGGTCAGGGATTATATTGTAATACATATACACCATAATTATTTTAATGCAAAACAATGGGATATAAACTATGTAACTGAACAATGAATTCATTTTGTGCAACCGAATTTTACTGCAAAATGATTGATAATTGTTTTGAACGTTGTTATGCATCCAGGTGCAGGGATGAGGGCACTGAGAATTGGTAAACAAGTTTTCATCTATATATACTCTGTCCCGAGTTTTTGCTTCCACCACATTTCGCTTGATATTTCGATAATAATAAATACCTTTGTGCTCAAACTACGTTCATCCACTAATATGAAAATTGTCCATATTTTCTGTTTTGAAACGCACACTCTACCGCTTCAGGTTTCAATACACATCCCAAAATAGAAAGTCTTCGGGGTTTTTGCATTGCATCAGCAATTAATAAGCCCGGATGATAACGTTGAGAAATTGGGAAATTGCGCGAGGTGTTCCGAGTACTTCCGAATGGAGAAAAGATGTAAACATTTCCCATTATAAATCCCCGTAAGAAATTTGTTTTCGTTCCTGTAAACTTTTATGAGTGAAAAGGGATAATTTGTCAATGAAGATATCTTGGATATTTTCCATTTCATCGATTTCAACCGTACTTATTTCACAGATATGTGTATTTTAATTAAAAATCATCAAAAAAGTGAAGGAAGCAATAACTTGGGACAGACTTTTAAGCGTCATATTCGGCGATCCCGTGTTATACAGCATTCGATAGCTCTGGTGCCGTATATTTAGACATGTACTGCATGTTTACCTTTGTAATCTTTAAAATCAGGTACTCATGCATGTCATTAATATGACCTTTCAAATTGCACGTTAATTTCATGCTATGTTAACCAGACGGGAGGCTCCGGACCCGGCATACTCTAAAACCTGGCATGGCATGGCATGGCCCCATTGGCCTGGTCTGACCTCACTTTTGGCCTCAAATTTGGCCTGGCCCCAAATTTTGGCCTGGCCTCAAATTTGGCCTCTTCAAAAATTTTTGGCCTCAAATTTTTTTCTCTATTTCTCATTTTCTTAGATTTACATCGTATTTTTATTGATTTCTCTTAGATTTTGAAAATTCAATGCTTTTATAATGTTTATGGAATAATCCACAGGCACTTGAATTTTTATCAATCAGTCTTTCAATAAGCCAAATATAAAAAAATTCTACCTCCTCTATATAAATGTATTTATATATAGAGGAGGTATAATTTTTTATATTTGGCTTATTGAGCGACTGATTGATAAAAATTCAGGTGCCTGTGAATAATCATATGGAAAATATATACTGCAGTATATGACAAGGGACCGACTCTTTAATTGATTTAATTCATGTATAAACACACAATAAATATCTATGACTTGCATGTACATCATTGATCTTACTATTGCCAAGGAATGGATTATGCCAATACCACAGCGATAAGCTTTAAAACTAAGAGCCGCCCCCCCCCTCTCTCTCTCTCTCTCTCTCTCTCTCTCTCTCTCTCTCTCTCTCTCTCTCTCTCTCTCTCTCTCAAAAATAAAACATCGTTTTATTTAATAGATTGACCTGATTGAGGATTAATAAATATCTCAAACATTTGTAAACTGGTATATAGCATCAAATTTCTATCACTGTGTAATGCACTTTGAAATTTTTAGTTCGTTTACATTACCTGTCAACACCAATCAAGCCCAAATATCCCTCTCCAGCAGAAATTCAATATCACTCTTTTCTGTCGCTAATCTGCTACATTGGGATCAGATTTATTGCCAGCCCTGCCGTGTAACATTTCACACGGTCTAATTTAATTAATGTCATTTGTGAATGACCTGCAAGGCATACTCTAAACCTGGCCTGGCCTGGCCCCATTGGCCTGGCCTGGCCTCAAAGTTGGCCTGGCCTCACTTTTGGCCTCAAATTTGGCCAGGCCCCAAATTTTGGCCTGACCTCAAATTTTGGCCTCGCCCCAAATTTGGCTTCTGGAAAATGTTTTGGCCCCAAACTCAGCTTTTATTTTACTCACATTTTCAAATAGTTTTCATTGAATTTTAATTTTAATTTATTTTTTTAATGTTTAAGAGATAATTATATGGAAAAGTGACATGACTGATTGAGGTTTAATTCATTTTATCCATGTTTTTACACACAATAAAATACATGTACATGTACATGTATGTTATGCATGCACAGCTCTACTCTTGCCATGGAATGGATTATGCTCAATATTAAAGCAACCAGCTTTAAAATTCAGAGCTGCAACCACTCTCCACCCTCTTCAAAAAGTAGTTGAAATATAGGTATTAGAATAATAAAGAAAAAGAAAAACATCATTTTAAGAGACTGACCTGTTTGAAGGATCAATAAATATACCAAAAATAAGCTGGTTCATAACATCAAATCTCTATCCCTGTGTAATGCACTTTAAAAATGCCAGTTTGCTTGCATTACCTGTCAACACAGTGATCAAGCCCATATTTCCCTGGCATACTCTAAAACCTGGCCTGGCCTGGCCTGGCCTGGCCTGGCCACATTGGCCTGGCCTGGCCTCAAAGTTGGCCTGGCCTCACTTTTGGTCTCAAATTTGGCCTGGCCCCAAATTTTGGCCTGGCCTCAAATTTTGGCCTGGCCCCAAATTTGGCCTCTTGAAAAATTTTTGGCCTCATGCTCATCTTTTATTTTACTTACATTTTCAAAGAGTTTTCATTGAATTTTAATTTAGTGATTAATGTTTAAGAGATAATTATATGGAAAAGTGACCTGACTGATTGAGTTTCAATTGATTTTATCCATGTTTTAACACACATCTTACTTATTGCCAAGGAATGGATTATGCTCAATATTAAAGCAATCAGCTTTAAAATTCAGAGCCGCAACCCACTCCCCCCCCCATCTCTTCAAAAAGTAGATAAAATATAGATATTAGAATAATAAAGAAAAAGAAAAGAATCATTTTAAGAGACTGACCTTTTTGAATGATCAACAAATATCTCAAAAATTTGTATGCTGGTTCATAACATCAAATCTCTATCCCTGTGTAATGCACTTTAAAAATGCCAGTTTGCTTGAGTTACCTGTCAACACTGATCAAGCCCAAATTTCCCTTCCCAGCAAATATTTGATATCAGCCTCCTCTGTCACTAATCTTATATTGGGGTCAGATTCATTGCCTGCACTGCCGTTTAACATTTCACACGGTCTAATTTAATTAATGACATTTGTGAATGACTGCAACATTGTATCCTCCGATAACTTGATTCAGTGATGGTCATTAATCATCACCTCTTGATTAGAATAGAGTTTCATACATGTGTTGTTTGTATATTTAGGAAACAATTTTTATCCCATGGGGGAACACTTCCATATCAGAATTTAAACAAAGCATACCATTTTGTGACCTTTATTGTTGGTTAGAATAAACAAATTGGTCTCCACCATTATTTTTTTTCTCAAATAAGTATTTGATATAGGTATTGTCTAATCCTTAGATCAGTTTGAGCTTAGATCAGTTTGAGCTAAGTACATTGAAAAAATATGCCATAGGAATACAATGGCAGTAAAGCATTCTTAAGTACTTTAGAATTTAAAAACAGTTTGAATCAAAATCTACAAGAATCAATCACTTATACCTGTAGTCATATATATGCTTCAATAGAACTATCACTATAGGACACTTAAAGCCATCTAATGTGATGTTTCATGTGTATTGAATATAAATCAATAAACAATCAATAAAATCATCAAATATGTAAAGAAAATATAAAAATAAAAATTGAGGCCAAAAATTTTTGTAGAGGCCAAATTTGAGGCCAGGCCAATTTTTGAGGCCAGGCCAAAAATTGGGGCCAAGCCAAATTTGAGGCCAAAAGTGAGGCCAGGCCAACTTTGAGGCCAGGCCAGGCCAGGACAATGGGGCCAGGCCAGGCCAGGTTTTAGAGTATGCCTATTTCCCTCCCCAACAGATATTTGATATCAGCCTCCTCTGTCACTAATCTGCTATATTGGGGTCACATTCATTGCCTGCACTACCGTTTAACATTTCACACGGTCTAATTTAATTAATGTCATTTCTGAATGACTGCAACATTGTATCCTCCGATAACTTGATTCAGTGATGGTCATTAATCATCACCTCTTGATTAGATTACAGTTTCATGAATGTGTTGTTTGTATATTTATCCCAAGGGTGAACTTCCATATCAGAATTTAAGCAAAGCATACCATTTTGTGACTTTTATTGTTAGTTAGAGTAAACAAATTGGTTTTACCATTATTATTTTTTTCTCAAACAAGTATTTGATATAGGTATTGTCTAATCCTTAGAGCAGTTTAAGTTAAGTACATTGAAAAAAATATGCCATAGTAATACAATGGCATAAAAACATTCTTAAGTACTTTAGAATTTAAAAACAGATTGAATCAAAATCTACTAGAATCAATCACTTATACCTGTAGTCACATATATGTTTCAGTAAAACTATCACTTTAGAACACTTAAATCCATCTAATGTGATGTTTCATATGTATTGAATAAACAATCAATAAACAATAAAATCATCAAATATGTAAAGAAAATAAAAAAAGAAAATTGAGGCCAAAAATTTTGTAGCGGCCAAATTTGAGGCCAGGCCAATTTTTGAGACCAGGCCAAAAATTGGGACCGAGCCAAATTTGAGGCCAAAAGTGAGGCCAGGCCAAATTTGAGGCCAAAAGTGAGGCCAGGCCAACTTTGAGGCCAGGCCAGGCCAATGGGACCAGGCCAGGCCAGGTTTTAGAGTATGCCCTGCAACATTGCATTAATGGTCATTAATCATCGCCATGTGTTGTTTATATATTTAAGAAACAATTTTTCTCTTACAGTGTACGGGGGATTGTCATTATCAGAATTTGAACAAAGCAAAACATATTGTGACCTTTGATGTTGGTTAGAATTAACAAATTGGCCTCTACCATTATTTTTGGTATAAGAAGAGTTACATTGATGTTGTCCGATCCTGAGAGCAGTTTAATTTAAGTACATTGGAAAACATGCCATGGTTATACAATGGCAGGGCAGTATCACATTCTCACAGTACTTTAACAGAATTTAAAAGAGACTTGATCACATTTATCGGAATCAATCACTTATACCTGTAGTAATACATTGCATTATAATTTCAATTGTTAATTTGTTACAGTAACTACTATTTTAATAGAACTATCACTATAAGACACTCAAGCCTTCTACTGGGATGCTTAATATGTATTGAACATAAATCATTAAAAAATCAATATAATGATGAAATGTGTAAAGAAAATATAAAAATAAAATTGAGGTCAAATTTTTTTGTAGAGGCCAAATTTGAAGCCAGGTTAATTTTTGAGGCCAGACCAAAATTTGGGCCAGGCCAAATTTGAGGCCAAAAGGGAGGCCAGTCCAATCTTGAGGCCAGACCAGGCCAGGCCAGGTTTTAGAGTATGCCTCCGGACCCGCATTCCCAGGCTTTATGGACACTTTCCGCATATCCCCCGGCTTTATGATGGACAGTTTCGACATGCAGATGTGTTACTGTATTTAGAAATAAAATGTTACTTTAGAGCATAGGCATTATTTGTTAACTTCTCATCACCACAGGTGGACATATAGCCAATCGTAATGAACTGTTTGCCATATAAGACAAATGTATATATATATGTATACTCATGTAAAATAATGTTGAGACGGGTTTTTTTAGAGACTTTAGATTTTGATCAAATTTAGATTTGGGTTTTATACAGTTTTAACTTAGATAACGCTAAAATATACCGCTCTTACAAAGTATATTGAAATTAGTTATTTCCTCGACTAGATCGTAAAGAGAATCGGACTATAAGTTAACATACATGTATCTGATAATCTGTTTATTATATCAGATAACCTTATGATGTGTACTGACAAAAAGATTACGCAAATAAACATCAAATGAAATTGAACATGCTTCACAAAATTTTTAATATAAATCAAAGTATATTGAAATTACATCACATTAGTTATAGTATTTTATCAATATTATAATCATATCAACATTTTGCACGCCACACATTCTTTGTGGCAAAATAATATATTCACAAAACTTTTACTATATGATAGATTCTTTGTTAATGATATATGTTTTAACTTGGAATCTTGTTAAATTTTCCATCCAGCATTTGGCACTATTTTGTGAAATTTTTTTTTATCTTCTGCTTATTTTGATATTTCTTAGTTGTCATGCGATATAATTTTATTTTGTTATTTTAAAATTCACATAAAACATTTTCTTACATGTTGTATATTAATATGTCCGAATGTCTACTGCGAAAAAAAACAACAATATTTGTGGATTGTTGTGAAATTTTATTTTTATATATAAAAAAGCAATAAAGATGTATAAAAAAATCAAATACTTGTACATAAAGACTTTATAAGTTACAGACAAGGACACAAATAAATTATTTATCTACAGAAGTCATCAACAATGTAAATTATTTATGTCAAAGAGATCTTTTAAAAAATATAAAAATAAGCACCAACATTTTTCAAATAATTATGCTCAATAATTGTAGACTATTTTCTGGGTTTTGTGTCGACTTCCGGAGGAAGCTATAATACACTCCTTGTCGCCCCTCTACCTCACAAACGTAAAACATCAAACGTAGTGGTCATTCCGGCTTTCAGAGGTCATTTGGTGAGACAGTCCATTTATGGTCAGGGGTCCACACCGGGCCATGCATCGTTGACCCAGAAGGAAACTATGTACAGGATAATCCTTTTTATGACCCTCCCACAAGACACCAAAACCCAATATGGTCAACGGCGCTGAACGGACAAGGTGAATTCCCATATGGTTATTTATAATAATGACGTCACGAGAGGCATCGGACTTTGAAGTAGGCTTTCATCACAAAGTATTTTCTAAGAGACTGCAGGTTTACATCTAATATATTTTCAATAGAATTGACGCAAACGTCGGTTTCTGGAAAGATAGGGAAAATACAAAATAAGTTCAGAAAAAGAAAACAAAACTACTTATTTTGTGAAGAAAAAAAAAACAATTGACAACTTGAATTTATATATTACACCCCCTCCCTCAAAGAAAAAAAATAAAACGACCCTCAAGCCAACAAAAAAATTCTTACCGATATTTGGACTGCCAACAAACAAATGATAATAGGATAAGTTGTAAACTCCAAATTTTTCGTAACCAACTGGAGATTTGCTGCTGAAACAAACGGAAAAGGGCGAGGGTCTCCGGAATCGCAGCGTCACAAAAGTTTTGGTCATTCTCCAGTCCACTTCCCCGGATGAACATGCGGCATCAACATACAGATCGCGACTAGAGTCTTCGTTGATTACTCTAAAAAAAAAAAAAAAAAAAAAAAGTAATGAAAATGTTTTTCCAGCTAAATGAACCAACATAATAAGCTGTAGATTACTTTTTGGTGTATCAACTGCGTTTTCTTGTCTTAACTTAAGTTTACACTCAACATGTCCTTATTTAATAAATATTCATTTACAGATGTATATGAATGTAAAATTTTAGATTTCTGTCGAAAGTTTTCCTGTAAGTAGTTGATAACAATTACATGAATACTTCATGGAGGTTTATACTTACTGCTTTCCACTTAAGTCTTCACACACAAGACTGGCTCTATCCCAAATAGGGACAGCGAGAGAAAGAGACAGTACCCAGCAGGAAAGAAGGAGAAGAGATAAAGTACGAATCATTGTTTTGATTATCAAGAAATGGTAGCAAAGCTGAATTGCTTGAGTAGCAATAGCTAGGACTCCAGAGAAGTGAGAGTACGTAGTAATGATATGGTGAAGATGCGAGAAACCAATATTTATACTTCTCTAGCGCGTCATTCAAAAATTTCGAAAGCATGTATTCTGTAAACAAACACTACGCACGTGTAATTATGAATAAATAAATCGTGACCTTATTAGGATTCCTACACCTCTGCACGATGAGACAGTTTACCAGACGGAAGACAATAGACAATGAAAAGGTAAGCGAGCGCAAAATCATGTACCTGTGATCTTCATAATACTACACGTGTTAATATTTGGGGAAGTTAAGATCCGGTACATATGTTCTGGATGCAATGAAAATACCAAAATGTTTCCTTATGAATCAGGTTTCTTGAATGCAAACACATAAGATGCATATGCCGGTCAATAAGATCTTTTATATGAGTGCCTGGCGTCAAGTAGACCCCACACCCTCCCTCTTTTCTTTTCAATTTACCAAGTTAAAGTTACCGATAAGTTAGGAAACAGAAAATTAGCAAGGCAATTACCTAAACGTCTGTTTGTTTTGTAGTATCATAGTTTGAAACATGTATATCATTGTATTGAAAATGCGGTCATAGGATATAATATATATGTATATGTTTTTAAATTATACTTTGTTGAATTAAAACTTTACAGTTTGTAAAGATGTCTTAAGAATTACTTGCTCAGATTTTAAGACATAACAATGAACACGTTTTTGACAGGTAGGTTTTATTATGTTTGATCCATGTATATTAAATTTTCTAATGCGCTATATAAAGATACCGGTATGTATCTGGTTGCCCCTAAGTGACAACCGCGTATCAAAAATGTAATTTACATTTATAAAATATTAAGCAGATTAAAATTATTCTTTAATGGGGCAGTGGTCAAACAATTACGAGTCGCTACATTAATTTTTACAATGTTAAATTTAGAATAATTCCAATAATTTCAGTTTAATTGCTATGTTGGACGCGAAATGTACATGCTTAGTGGTCACATAAATCAAAAATCTAACTGTTAGTATCTCTTTACATATGTAGTTTTGCGCTTAATTATTTTCTTATGTATAGTTATTATGATCTGAAGTGTATTAAGTGCATAGAATTATCACATATTTTGTCGAGAAGGTCACGTTTTTCAAATGATGGATTGAAATATATTTTGATTGCAGCGAATGGCATTCTGCTGTTGTATTCTGTAAAAAACACAATTGCATACATGCATAGAATTCAGACTATCCTGTGAAAAAATTAATATAAATGATATAAAAACCCTACGCTTTAAATATTATGAAGAGAAAAAACTTTGAATTATTTATTGGACGTGAAATTTGAAAATCAGAAAATTTACTTTTTATAGTATTGAAGAATCTCAGTAACTATATTTTCTTTTATCGACTGAAAAAAATGACACATTCATATCTCATTAAAAAAATATTGCTCATTTACTTTTTTTTAAAGAATAAAGTATTAGACAGACAGAAGAGTTACCATCGGATTCATTGAGTAATATTTCATGTAGAAATGAACATAGGAGTTCACGGATGATATAACCAAACAAGTAAAATCTCCCACACACCAACCACCAATATCCTCATATATAGTCCAGTACACACGCACTTGGCTCATCAGGGGTAATTATTCCTACAGCCCACTCATAGATTTATCTCCCTTACAGCCTCCAACATCCGCAATAAAATGACACTGGTTGCTGGATAAATGAACCCCGAAAGTCCGGGACACCGGGAATGACTCAATTCGTACTTGTTTGTTATCTTCGTATTTTGAAAATAAAGGCTTATTTATTAATCGTGTTTAATTTTAAGAAACATGAAATGAAGTTCGTGGATATGGTTTCCTCCAATTTTTCAACGTTATGTCGTTTACTATAGATCCTTTTATCATATCTTTCATAAACTACTAGATCGTGCATGTATGGTCTTGTATTTATAATTACATATATTAAGAATAAACATATTTTATTCCAAAGAAGTATATGATTAAAGCTTAGGAACAATAAATAAAATTGGACTCTATTGTACGTTATTGGTCTCTTAATATAAAGCGCATGATGTTAAAAATTTATTTAAAATTATTTAAAATATGTTTCAATGTTATAGAAGGGCAGGCTTGGTCTTCTATTATTTCACGCCTTTTAATGTCTTTTCTCTTTATCCTTTGTATGTGTTTGGATTCTTAAGGAAGTATTATTAATTTGGAGCTTTTAAAAATGAAATTTGATATGCGTGTATAAGTTGCAGTATTCGATGATATTGTGATGCATGTTCAATAACTTGTGACGTACATTTAAACAATAAAATAAATGCTTTCTTTGGTAATTCATGCGGGTATGATGGTAGCGTGCATTGCAGTAAAAAATACATAGCCTTCATTATTTTATCAAATAAACCACTTTACTGTTTATATTAACGTCTTTCAAAAAAATAAATTATTGAATTAGTCATAAAAGTTAAGTAAAAGTAACTAAATTATTGTTAATATACATCAGTACGTTAAATATCATAGAAGTTAGTTAATGCTTCCTTGTAAAAGAATTTGAGTCTGACGCCATTTCGTGCAGTCCGCGATTTTCTAAGGTTGCTGAAATAGAGGCGAAAATACTCAATGAACGTATATATTGTACTGTAATGTATTATTCAATACGGTGGTTTTTTTTTAAATGTTTAAAAGGATTTTGTGATGTATTTTTAGTATCTTCATGCGCAGATCTAGAGGGGGGGGGGGTCGGAGGGGTCCCGACCCCCCCCCCCCGGAAAATGAAAATTTATTAAATTTACATAGTAAAATTATCGCATATATGCCTTGGACCCCCCCCCCCCCTGAAAAAACCAATTTTCCTTCGGACCTCCCCTGGAAAAAAAATTTGGATCCGCGCATGATCTTGTTTTACATTTGATTTTGCAAGTGCGACTTTTTTTAAAATTGCAATTATATGTACATGCAAGACCTTTCTTAAAACAACACTTTTCTTTTATCATTATAAAAAAAACCATATACTTATGTCAACAAGAGCAGTTAGCTAGGATTTACATTTTGTATAATGATATTTACACTTATTATGTAAAAGTAATGCTGATTGTATTATGAAGGTATGCACTGAATAAGTACTATTGAATAATATTTCATATAGTCATTCTGTGAACTTTACAGGGGACCAAAGACTATATGTCTTTTAAAAAGAATTAGCACAAACTTGTTAAAATGAAAAATGTCTTAAAGATAAGCAAGGTCGAATATATCACATAAATCACTCCGATGAATAAAGAGGTTTAAGATCTACTTGTTCTGGCTTGATAATATACAGGATAAAAACCCATTAACAATTGTATAAATTAAGGCACTGTGTAAATTTTTACCTTTCCGACAGAGAGTTGTATTTTCATAAGTTATAATTAACGCATTTAAGGAGGCTCAGTGGTCAACAAATCAACCATCAGATCCACCTCATATTTTCAAAAATGATTTGTTTAGCTATAAATTATTATTTAGTAAAGAAAACTTCATTTGTTTTAACTTTAAAATTTGAATGTTTTCCAATCTCTTAATGTAGAGCTCTTCTTTTTAAGGAGATTTATATAGTCTAAAAAGGGCCACGACCATCCAGCCCTCCTAATTTATGGTTATGTTCACTTCTGAAAATCCTTTTAAAAATCAAAGATTTTGTGATCCATCGAAACTTAGCTACATTGAGAGTGCACGGACTGGCGCCAGATTGTGTGTTGTACGATCCATATATGGAAGAACTGGCTGTTTCTTTTATTCAACATACTGACCGATAATATCGATTACAAACAAACTCTTACCTACTGTATAAGGAATGAAGATAAAGAAGTATTGAGAAAGAAAAAAAAGGTATATATAAAATCTTTTGTGGCTGATACGGGCTACGAAGGAAGCGATTTTGTACAGAAAGTTCCATCTCCTTCGGACACGAGTTATACTTTTTTTAGGCAATGTTTGCAACCTTCATAGAAAATATTCTGTCCTTTGAATAATTAATTCCTATAATTTTATCATGTACATGTATATGTGTGTAAATTATGAGTTACTAAATACGATTGGAGTGGTCGCATACAACGCGCTGTCTAATATTGTACATAATTTGATAAAGCTCATTGAGACAGTTAAGTGTATAATCGTGTCGTTCGTCCAGATAAAAGGAAGAGGTGAATTTAGAAATTGACTAATGGAGAAAAAGAAGGAAAGTCTTCTGATAGCATGACTTCCGCTCATTTTATTATAGAATAAAAACTCGTAAAAAGAAGAACATATGCATTTACAAAATGACGCACTATACGCAATCAAAACTACCCGGATGTTAAAAACTTGTACTGGGCAAAAAGTTGCAATAGGTTTGTTAAAGAACTTTCAGAACCTCGGAACATATATCATACATATTTGGAGATTTAATTGAACCTTCACTTATGACAATGTAGTCGAAATTTGAGAATAATAATTTACCCCATAAATGTTTCTTCCTTCGTTTGAATTCATAATGATACTTTAACAATTTCTAAAAGACAAATAAGATTAAAGAACAGACAAGTATTACTTGCAGTTCTTTGACAACAAAGAAAGGAAAACAAACAAGATGAGCAAGGAAACAGACGCAGCATCATTGGAATGTTGGAAGACCACACCGTCATTTTATGTTTCAAGAATTTGATTGCCAACTTGCAGTTTTGTAAAAAGAATGCAAATATTACTTAACAGTTATCCCGTCCTAAGTTGCTTCATTTTAAAGTAATAAATCATTTATAAAACAGAAATGGTCTAGATTATCTAAGTTTTCAATGATAAATTTCTCTTTATTTTTTGGCGTTTTTAAAATGAAATTATATTTCAACCCAATTTTCTAAGTCTATTTTAAAACAAGTTAATTATGGAAATAGAGGTAGCAGTATATCATAAGAGCAGAGCTGCTTGTATGGTTCCGTGCAATCAAATTTGAGCGTTCTCAACAATTTATTTTTAATTAAAAGTGACGTTCTCATTTTACATATATTACAGTTGAAGGTGTAAGAATTTGAGCATTCATCTTGAAGACATGACCTCCTCTGTAGATGTACATTAAACATGCGGGGATCCAGAAAATTTTAAATTTTTCCCGGGGGGGGGGGGGTAGTCCGATGGCTATTTGAGTTAGTTTGCCGGGGGGGGGGCCATTAAATTTCGAGGATCAACTCAACAACGAAAACTTGTATTCAACGAATATTGATGAAATCACATTAAATATTGTGTCATTTAAATGATTTTTGACAAAATAAATGAGTTGAATTAAAAACATGTTTTGTAACTGAAAAATTGCAGATTTGAGATAACTTTTTTCAGAATTTACATTCAGTCCAGACTACAATCCTAGAACCCAAACCACACGACCTAGATCTCGAGTCTTGTTCAACCTAAAATACACTGTCATTTAGGGGGTTGTTTTTGAAATGCCTAGCCACAAGGTAATTGCAATATTGTGATCATAATTATCCTACAATTAAACACTGCACTGATGGAGATAGTCAGTGACAAATATTGCTTGACGAGCAACAACAGGGAACAGAAAATGTTGAACGGTTTATAGGTTATATTAAGAGTTAAAGGCAGGCCTTTTAACCAGAAGTCGGCGTTAATGTCACTAAAAAGAAAACATCTGCGCAATGTCAAAATAAAAGTTTTACGTGATATTTCAAATTAACCACTTTTTAAGGGTTTAAAAACCTTTTCTGTCATTGTATTTCATTTTTTATCTTAATTATGGGTTAGTTTTTATATTTTCTTTTATTAACATAATCAAGTTTAGGCATTTTGCAAAGAAGTTAACTTTTTCTTTTATCTTTAAGCTAATACATGCTCTTTAAGACAAGAAACTGTTCACAATGTCAAAATTTTGTCAAACTTTTCCATTACTGTGTTGAAAAGGAACTTTCAAATATGAGACACGTTCTCTTGATTTACTCTGTGTATTACTCATTCGTGTGTATATGTTGTATAGCTTAAGCATTGATATAAATAGTTTTCTCATGGTTAAACATTATCATATTTAGACTTGGTTCAATTACATTTTCTCTGCTACTTTCTCTTAATTTGAGTTTAATTACAAAGCCTTGCTATTAAGTAAAATATCTTTCAAGACTTTAACCAACCGTGATCCAGGGGATTTAAGATTCTTTTGTGACAGACGTTAAATCACTACATAGCTTAAAAATATATTGTGCATTTGTCTTTAATTTGCAATTTGTTTTAAGAAAAAATAAATTACAAAATCTATATGTAAACTTTTCTTTGCCATCTTCCCGAATTTGCACAATTAGTAAATATTCAACGTATAATTATAATAATGTCTTTTTCCCCCTGAAATGTTTATTTCCAAAAATATATAACTTTAAAAAATCAAAAATATTTTGATGTTCATATTTCACGTATCACGCAATTGGAAATGATTTGTTTTTCATACAGTTAAGTACATTAAATAATTAGCAAAGTTTCAACCGATATTTGCGACATGAACAATTGCATATTGTAGACGGAGTTATCAATCACAAGTTCTTTATATTTTCCGAAATAAACAAAAATGGACTTGCACACGACTCTTCTCTTTACTCATAACACATAAGCAATCCAATGAGTTATAATATATTCATAAATTGACATTCCTCCACTGACGATTCACAATTTAATGTGAAAATTTGTGCGCAATGACAACACCCATTCATTTACCTGTAAGCGCCTATAAGAACTTGACTTCTTGTTTTTTTTATGAGGTAACATAAAAATACACCTCCACAGGGCTCTCCTAGCTTCCAAATTGCCCACGTGATCCTGTCGTTGTGACGTATCAGTCGGGCATAAATATAGTAGCCGGCACTTACATTTTCATCAGAATCACTTTGCATCGAAACAGAAAACATCTTATCATTTTAAACAGAAATAATGGAGACTACTAAACTTCTTTCAGTTGGAGCCTTGTTTTTATTCATTGCTCCCGTCTGTCTTTCTGTGCCCTTGTGGGATCGCGCCTCTCTTGTCTGTGCATCTATTCCCGGTAAACAGTAAGTAAATTTTAATGCTTATATAAAATACTTACAAAATACGTATCTAAAACTTTTGCAAAGTTGTTATCTTCTACGGATATTAAAGATGAAATGGAAGATTTTTTTCTTTTGTTTATCCTTGTCAAATTAAATCGCAAAATTTTATTCCGTTTTAGAAATTAAAGATGACTATCATATTTGATTGTAAAATGATTTTTTTTTAAACTCAAAGATTTTAAAATCTCTGTTTTAAGAAGATGATATTGCAATGCAATAAAATATTTAGATTTTCTCAAATTTTATCAAACTAAATCGCGTCTTTTCATCCTTTGCAAGATTGTTTTCGTTAACAGAAATTAAAAATATTGAAATAATAAAAAAAAAATTTATCATTTAAAAGCATAATGCGACTAATATCTCATTCAATGTAGCCTGACTATTTTTAACCTGTTTTACAGAGTCCTAGACGAGGAGTCAGGTCGATATTTCATGGTCCCCCAGACGTGTGAGCAGGGGGAGGTTGCCTGGAGAATGACCCAGTCATACGTCGCTCTGAGGTTCTGGCGACCCAAACCTTTCAGGGTCTGCTTCAGCAGTAACACGCCCATCAACTATGAGAAATACAGCGTCTTCAACGCCTCGTTTGGAAACATGTTCGTCGGAAGTCCAAATATGTGTAAGTTTTTCAATCCTAGGCACTTTTTTCGAAATAACCTTCAAGAGAACTGAACTGCTCTTTACGATGCGTTTTCGTAAAAATGTTGGTAAATTATGAATGCTCTTTTGTTTCTCGCTTTTTGTTAGATTTGCATACATTATCCCAAGTTGTCCATTGATACTTTTATCAATGATAAACGTATGATGTAGGTCAAAGATTACTCTAGCGTAACCAATGGACAATAATCCAAACAATGCTGGTTAACAATTATATTTTGTTCTCTTATAGACCGGAAAGTCTGCGTGAATTCCATTGGAAACCGTTTAGATATCGTTCTTCTGGCCAAAAAATCCTTCTACCTGATGAGAGCCAAGTTCACTGTCCACTGTAACTCGTGAGGTGTTAGATTGGACGCTTCATAACGAACCCAGTGACAGTGCTAGTCAATAACCCCGGTGACAGGCCCAGTTCTACAAATGATCGGAAGTAAACTAAAAATAATCCCGACGTTATGACACGGAAAGGGAAGAGAAGAACCCCAACCATGGCGTGTCGATCTACAATAGGACCACAGGATCTCAGCTTAACACAAAGAATTTTTTCAAGCGAGAATTTTTTTATGTTATGACATAAGTTTATTTATTTCTGGTAATAAAATGTCCACATCTCCATCCTGATCTTTTGTTTATAAATATGATCTTGGAATAAGGTACGCGGGGGTGTTAAGGAAGCATATGGGCAATTTAGCGTCTTATTTAGACTGTTATATAAAAAATCGTGAGATTAAATCAGATCAAAAACTGAGTATTATCCTTTGAAATAGATGTCAATGCAATAAAATCGGGTAGTACATCACTGCCACATCGGGGCACTATCACGTGACAGCTATAAATAGCTTACGTATATTCCTAAAGATAAAATGAAATAGAACAACACTACCCTGTGGTTTCCACAAAACAATGAACATATCAAGTGAAGGAAAAACATCTCAGTTTTATCAAAACCACTGCTAGAATCCTATATTCTCTTTAATTAAATAGTTATTCATCCGGTTCTCAAAAAAACTTCCCAACTTTTATTCCGTTTGCACGGAAAACGGTATGATGCATCAAAACAACACATAACACAGGATTCTAGCAGCACTTTTTAATTTAAGCATTGATCAAACTATCGATACATGCAAAATTTGAAGTTCAGTATATACGGGGTAGTGTTGTTCTAGTCAGATTTTTATATCATAAACAACGACAGAGGAAAGCCTGGCCGAGAAATAAAAGCAAATTTACATACCTTTTAGCGAATAATTGATAAAACTAACATCTCTCCTAGTATTCTTTCGTTCCATTCTCAATAAATCACACCAAAATACTTTATTAGAGGTCTTAGATAACTTATATTTTGAATATGTTTACAGTGCTTTCCGATCAAATTTACACGACATTCAACTTTCAGTCATGACGTCATCAATGTGTAAATCTACGTAATACGATCTGATTTGTGATAAAAATTGTCTCCAGTATTTTTCATTTGTTTTTGGTATATGTTTCGTTGCTTAAATACTTGAATATGTACATATTAACTAAGATTTGTGATTTCACGAAATTACATGTAACTCAAATTCCATATGCTTCCTTAACACCCCCGCGTAAATGTTTTTATTACATGATGAACAAGTGGTATATTACATCTATACTTATATATTAGTGGTGTCAGAAGCCAATTAAAAGTGGGTTTGGGGGTGGGGGCTAGAATTATCAGAAATCTTAACAAGCAAAAAAAAAACGGTTATCCTTATGGTTTTGTCTAACTTTCCAAAAAAGTGTGTGTGGGGTAGGGGGGAGGCTAAGTCCCCCTAACCCCACCCCACCACCCGGTTCCGACGCCTATGTATATGTTATGTATACTCATGTATTGATCATTGATGAATTCATTAAATGTGCATACAACAATCAAAAGCTAGAGTAATTAAAAGTAACTGTAGCTAAAAATAATTTAAAAGGCAAAGAAGGTTCGAATAAGTTAGACAAAAATGCTATTCAATTTGACAAATTATGTCTAAATGTTTACACTCGATACACCTGAAACGCAAAGGACTTTAATACACTAAATAATAGAAAATTGTTTTTATATTAATGAAGATTATATGTCGATAGAAAACTCAAACCTTTATATTAAAGCATTGCGGGATTTAGATAATAATACTCAATGGTGTCTAAAATACTAGCTAGTACACTGTTATGATAAATAGTTCTAGCTTTGCGAATCACAATGCAATCGCTGAAAAAAACTGCCGAAATCCAAGCATGCGCGAAGTCCCCTTTTAAAGCTGCGCATGCCATATGTTACGCATGTGTACTCGATCTTGAGACTAACAGAATAATTCATTATTACAAGTTTAGCTTTTTAAAAAAGCTTACCGTCTTTGGAGCAAACTTTAAACAGCATTTAGTTATCAAAGAATTTTTTTTTATATAAAGGTCGCCTTCCTCTACATGCAATGGCTTTTGAAACTTTAGATCTTAGATCTTAGAAAGGGCAGTATTAATTTAATAAAATAAAACTTAATTCCACGGCATTCATCACTTGTTTTACTGATATTAGAACCATTTTAACAAGACCTTGGACTTTCAGTAGGTCGTAACTATCTATTCTTGCGTCAAACAAGTTAAAAATGACGCTGGTTTCAAGCGAAATATACACCAATTGCGTAGTCATAGCTCTAAAGCCAGACAACTCTTTTTGATTTCAAAGAGCCATGATTGTATGGCCAGCAATAAAATAGACAGGCCTACGTCACAATGCTGTTTGACACAACTACCCAAAGTCCAAGATCCTGTTAAAATGGTTCTAGTTTTACCCGATACTGTATCTAATATGCTAACATTTTTTTACTGATATTAGACACACCACATCAAATTTTCACATTTTTGTATTTGCATAAACAATCCAAAAAGAAAAGAACAAAAAATGTCAAAAGATATTATAGAACATTGCTTTCAACTACTTGTACTGAAAAATAAAAGCCTGAATTTCATTGATAGCTAATTTTATTGCTTTTTTCGTTTTCTCACTTTTTAAGATTTAAAATCTACGAAAATTGTTAAGTCGTTCGTAAAAAAGATCATCAGAAGATTATCTCCCTTGCGCCGATCAGTTTTTCAACCAATGAAATAAATGTTAATTTTCACATCATGTATTTTCTACCAATCACAAAGGAGAGAAATTGCACAACCCGGAGACTGTAAATTATTTCAACTCTTTACACCGTCTTCCAAGGAAGACGGTAACCAGTGGGGATTGCATATTTCCACGGGGACAAGATTCACGGTCTACGACGAGGCTTTGTATGTATATGCACTCGTTACAATCGTCGAACCTTTCGTTTGGCCCAGAAAAAGCATCATATGGTAGAACACTTGTACATGTGTATGGATTCATGAATTTTGAAGTTGTTGCTGGTGAATCAATGATTTACATGCGGAATTTAAGGCGCTCTTTAATAGAACTTATTTTATATGTACATGAGATAACAATGTCGCACTTAGAGACAGCTGATGGTGAACTTGGCCGTGAGGACATAGAAAATGTCAAGTGCTTTTAGAACTATGTCCAGACTGGTTCCCGTGGAGGTCAAACACACATCGCCATCTGTAAAAAACATAACACGAAAGATACAAAAATTATTTAAAATTTAAATTTTATTTCAAAATGCACTTATCAATATATACATTTTCTTTGCCTTTGAATTGAATGAACAAAGATAGCATGCAAATGATTGCTTACAGATTTATACAAGTCTCGAAGTCCAGTGTCTACTATGAACACTGCTTTGCAATGAAGGAATGGGACGAATAACTGAAATTTTTTGTATTATATATGGTTTCCGAAAAGGGCCTTTATTCGGTTAATCAGGTAATATCTAAGTATTTTAAACTATTATAAATTTTGCGCCATCTTATTTCCCCATTTGTCAGTTCATTGTTCATGTACATTTTAGTATGCTGTATTCTTGAAATATATATTACACGCACCAATAACTGATTGGATCAGTATCTATAAATGCTATCTTCATTGCTTTTGTTTTAGATTTTAGGACTGAAAGGCCCCCTTTTATTTGTCATCTTAACACACAGTATTATTATTTGGTCTAAAGATTATGTTGTTTTGAATGGCTTACCTGTACTTTGTAACTTGTCAATTAATTTCGATGTCATTTTTAATAAATGACAATTATGACAATTACATCTTTTGTTTTCTATTGTTTTATTTTTTGTCAAAAAAAACCCCAACAAACAAACAAAAAAAAACACAAAACAAAACAACCCCCAACCCCCAACGTATTATTGTTGGCAATGTTTTTGGAGTTGAAGAATTTTAAATATATAACCATTATACCTCGATTAGGACTGCCAACAAACACCATTCCCCCGTGTGTTATTCTGTAGACTCCGTACTTCTCTAGGTTGGGGAAGGCAGCGCTGCTGAAACAGATCCTGAAGCTAGACGGCTTGTTAATTTGTAGTTGGACATAAGTCTGGCTCAGTCGCCAGGCCACCTCCCCAGACTTACATTGGGGGTCAAGCACAACGATTCTATTCGAGTTTTCTTCAACCACGCTGGAAAAAAAGAGAATGGATTGTACAGTAGCTGCAGGTCTGTAGATCCCGGTCTGAAAAAAATTCGGATGGACCATGAAAGACCGGGACCACCTACAGAGTTGTAGCTAATTGTACAGGTATATTTACGCAGTCGTCTTAACTGAAAGTATATACACTGCTAGCTCGCTGTGCATTTTAGAAAGTGATGAATGACTAGAAATTAATGTGTTTTATATGTTTATTAAGACTGGTTTTGATAAAGTTTAGCAAAGAAAGGTAACTCACATTCACTTGAATTTCTTAGGACTTAAATATATTTTAATAAAAGTTTGAATATGCCTAAAACTTTGGAAGTACTTACTGTTTCTTTCCATTTGTTTCACAGACAACAGTGGCTCTATCCCACATTTTCAAGCCGGACACCTCAGATATCATCATGCACAACAATAAAGACACCCCTGGAAAAAGAGAAAGCAAGTCCATGGTGATTTGAAAACCACTTCAGTGAGCGAAAAAAGAAATGATGCTGAGAGCTTGGGACTTAATACCCTCTTGATGTCTGCCCAGGGGTTTGTCACTTAATCAATGTTCCTACCAAGTTTCACAGATGTGATGACGCTGTGTTGGGGCTTAGAGTCCCTGCTTATGCTGGTGAGTGTATATTAATTGAAAACCAAAATTATCCCCAGGTCATCATATCAACTGAACTTGGTCACATGTTTGTGATATGTTTTCAATACTGCTGAATAAATACTGAATGAAAATTAGTTAGTTAGAAATTATTTTTCTCCTTAATATGTTAAATCTGAAATAGTGAGCAAAACCTGATTAGCATCGCTTTAAGTTAAAATTTGATTATTGCATGTATGTAGATAATAGCAAGAAAGCGATACACACAACTTTTTTCCATGTCAATTTGATTTAAAAAAAAAAAAAAGACCTGATTTTCTTTTAGAATTTTTTTTCTGAGACTAACATGTACTTATCCTTTGTAATATGAACAATGAATTAATACTGAACTAAAACTCAAGTAAAAACGAACGTAAATATAAAAGCAAGTTTGTGTTGGTGAGAAAAAGGAGAATAAGCATAAGAAATCATAAGAAACCCCCCAAAAATCAAATTTTGTTACTTTCGTAGAACAAATAAAATATTGGAGGAGTGTAACGTTTAATATTCAAATTTTGTGTACCTTACTTTCACTCCATATTAAAATAATCACTAATTTTACGAGTGTCTCAAAAATATTGTTTACTTGATTAGTTTTCATTTTTCTGTTTTTTATTATACAAAAGAAATTGATTGAAGAAATACTTTGTATATGCATAGATTGTGAATAAAATATTGAAAAATATCTCTGAGTGTCAATTCCTTTGAGCATGTCTAAAAGTACGTGAGTGGATGCGGGTATAGTAAACTACGAGTTATTTACAGATTTCGATCAAATAATCTCAAAATACAAATTGAAAAATAATGCACTGTTTATAAAAAAAATGAAAGAATATTATCCTTCCTTATATCAGTATAAGTCAATTTTCACATCAACTCATTACTGGGTATTTCTCCTCTATTCGTAAGGTACCAGATTGTGTCCATACTTCTACTGACATAACAATCGCATTCAAAACAGATTGTATGAATTGGCTGCAGTATGAATTTGTCCGCAGTTATGGTTTGAATTTTTCCGCTGGTATGGTTTAAGGTTTATATATTTATGGCTTTTTCAAAACTTTTTTAAAAAGCTTTATAAAGCTTTCTTACACGCTTTTTAAACACAGAATTTTTCAGTAGCGATAAAAGCAATTAGTGACACTGTTTATTAAGAAGTCATTATAAACAGCATTTCCTTTAAACTTTTAAATGGTGTATAAATGTTTCAGACGGTTTAGATAGGACTATGGTTTATTTCATGATCGATCGAAAACTGTTACCGTTGCAGATGCCTCCACATATATAGAAGAATTGTTTTTTCTTTTCTTAATATGTAAAGTACTGATCGACAATATGAATAATTTACCTATTTTTTCTTACTTTATATGAAAAAGTGAGGAAGGCGAGCAAAACAATAGGAACTGCATTTGGATGGTTCATACAGGTTATTAAGATAGCGATCAATATAATAAAAAAACACATTCTCCGGTTCCGCGGGTTTGTAATTCTTTTGTTTTGCTTGCAACCTTTATATCCACTTTATATCCACATGAATCACAAAAGAAAGCTTTTAATTATATAGGTCTTGAAATTTAATGCAACCTTTTATCGATTACTTTCATTGCTTTGTTTTTTTTTGGATGGCAATTAATCAGTGCGGTCTAGATATTTTAAACTATACTCTAGGTAAAAACTTTGATCATGATGAACTTTCCAGGTAAATGAAACAATTCTTGCAAAAACACACACTGCTGCACAGTTTTCAAGAAACTTAACAAAAAGAGGGTAATTGATCATAAGTTCACAGTTTGACACGTTTGGTATCATTAATAGAGTCTCCCATTAAACAAGCAGAGATACACGTTTATCAAATGTCACAATTTATCATTAATTCAAATTATAAATTGTCATTTTCTCTTGTTGTAATAGCAAGTTACATGCAAGGTGGATTTGCTATAATTTATGTTAGCCTCATAATGTCTGGCATCTTTATTTCTCAATATCATAATTGGTTTTAATCTCTAGAAATGATTTAATTATCTTTTATAGAATATAGAATTGATTGATTAGATCAGAAAATAAAACCGTAGATCAAAACGAAACGACTGCATCTAGGGACTCTTGAACAAGTTAAGTTTATCTTTTTCTAAGAAAAATTTTAATTATCTTTTTCTGCAATCAATTTTCTAGGTCTGGTTTGTGAAACTGAGCAACACGTGAATTCGTGTGCTTTACTCTTTTTTCAAAAAAAAAATCTAACAAATACATCTTCATTACCTTGTTTCCTGTAATATGTATATAACGTTATATCCATTACTAGCAATTATAAGCAAAAAAACCCCCCCAAAAAACAAAAACTTGTTAATGGTTGCTAAACATCCTGTACGTACTAGCACGCTTCATATTTGAAGTATGAGCCAAATATGGTCAAGGGAAGAAATTATATGGACAGACAATAATTTTTCACAGACGCCTGATATGTTCTTGAACTTTGACCTAACACTTACTCAAGGTCACTGCATACCCTCTACCGTACCCAAAGACACTTTGTGAGTAAAGTACGAACCACATTGTGCCAAAAGGATTGAGTACATGGTCTGGACAGATGAGCCCAATAACATAAGGATTTTTACACAAAGGTCTGCTATAATTACATGAACATTTGACATAGAAACTTGATTCAAGGTCACTGCACACTCTTAACCTAAAGTCACTCTTTCGGTATGCTAGGTTCCTACTGTCGTGCGATCTGTTACGAACACCACGATTGACAAATCGTAGCTGATCGTGAAACCAACTATTATTTTAGCCTTGGATAAGAGGTGATGCAAGTCGATAGGTCCTAGTGCGATTCGTTGAGCTGTGAGACGGTAAGGTCATAACAGACATATTTCAGGTAAGGCGATCTCATAGCCCGTTTGGATACGATAACAAACGTTCTGAAATGATTGCCCAGATAGGATTCTCGATCCGAATATCGGGACACGAGTCCCCGATTTGAGACGCTTGTGTGCGTGCAGATACGTTCGTTTACATTACGATACGTTCACCACGAACCGATGTGTAGTTGCAATAAAGCATGCTAATGTTGACATTTCTGTTCACGAGTGATTAAGATTTAGGATACGATCAATCTGATTAGAATCAGATCCTCGATCCGCTCATTTTTCTATTGTCGCTACCTCGTGTAGCGACAATAGAAAAACAAGGAGCGGATCGAGGATCTGATATTTATCAGATTGGGATACGATTGGACCCCGACGGATATATCTATAAAGTCCGACTGACAATATTAACACATCGCAACTTTACGCAGCGCAGCATGGTGTGTGTCCCTCCATGATTGATCCAGACCATCATGATTAGGGAGGCAAATGCGACATACTGCGCCTGTTAACGATGCAATGCGATCAGATACGATATGGTAAAGAACGATTACGATTAAAAATTAGAATTGTTAATCGCGGAAAATTTTTTACAGTCAAGAGATTTAAACACGAATGTCGCGACAAACCTCGAGATCTAGTGAGATTTGATACGATGAATAACAACGATAAATCTACGATTAAGACCGCGATTTCAATCGCGCGGCGAATCTTAATAGTGGAAACTTAGCATAAAGTACATGTATGAGTCAGATTGGATCAACGAGAGTGAAAAAATGCCTCGGAAAACTTAACTCGGACGAACAGACGGACGGACTTATCATTATACTGTGTCCGCAGAGCGGGTCCCTAACAAATACCAAAATCCATCTATAAATGTTATTCTGAAAAAGGATTTTTTTTTTTTTTAGAATACTGGAATACTAATCCTCAGATTTAAAACAATTTAAAATGTACCGTCGTCGTCGTCGTCCTCCTCCTCCTCCTCATCATCACCACCACCACCATCATCATCATCACCACCACCACCACCACCACCATCATCATCATCATCATCATCATCACTGATGATTATCCAGAAAGTTTATGAATAGTTTTTATCATATGGTATTTTCCTATTCTTTAATATAAAATTGGCAGTGTAAAAGTAAAAGCTAAACATATCCAACCAAAGAAAATTAGTCAATACACATGCAATAAAAACCTTATCAAAGACTAGTTTGAGACACTTTGTCTTGTCAATTAACATGTTCGCCGGATCTGTACAGAGCTGCTCACCTTCTATTTGTCAATGAGAAGTTCCGTGTGGAGTCTTGTTTGATTAATTAGCGCCTCGTGAAGACGTTAGTTCATTAGAATAAAAGGGTGACGAAAGAGTGAGCATAATTATATTTTCGTCGGTTTTTAAATTTTTTTCTTCGAATAGGATATATATCTATCTCCAAGGACAGAGGCAAGAGTTTACTAAGATTATTCCCTGTGTTATATTCAGAGACATGGGCCCGTTGCGAGGATTAGTATTGTGGGCACTGATAGTGTTTGGGGCTTGTGCTACCTCCAAAGAACTCCTCAAGGATCGCATGTCACAGGAACACTGCAAACAAAAGATAGCCGGGTGAGTACTCGTGTCAGGGGAAATTTCAAAACACCAAAAAAAAAACCAGTATGAAGCTGATTTAAAAAAAAATTCCAACGTTATCTAGCCTAGTATCGATGTCCCCTATATTGACAATATTATTTATGTAATACAGGTATATTGATAGTGGGGACTTTCATCAATTTAGAAAAAAAAAACCAAATTGTTCTGAAGGTGGTGCTTTACGAATTTCATCAAATTCAACTTAAAGTACTGTTTTTAAACTTCATCTCAATATATTTATCCCAAACATTTATTTCATTAGAAACAAAACTATTTTTGTTTTCAACTCTTTTTGTTACGTTGATTAATGATTGTTGTTAATGACTATGGTTTGTTGAAAGATGTGTTTGCTCCGCTCAATCTTACCAATGGCTTTATTATAAATATAAAACCATTCAAATTAAGAAAAAGGTACATATTAAATTCTATGGATTTAATGTGATTGCGTTTCACCCAGATTTTTCTTTTAAAATCTTCTTTGAGACATTTGATAAAGTAGGTTGTACTTAATTGCCATTAATGAGTTTTCTTTATTTAAAGACCGTATATAATTGATGATGCAAAGATTGTGTAGAAACCTGACTATCGACGCTCTCCATCTCTGTTACCTGCATGTCTTCAAATTCAAATCAGTAAATAAATTTTGTGTTTTGTGGAACCAGATCATATAATGTCTAGCATGAAATTATGTAATTTCTCATCTTAGTTATATAAAAATATCACTAGAAAAAAAACTAAAAAAAACTTTCACAAAATACAACATTCCCGTTATATGCAATTCAAATCAGAAAGAACGTACATGTATATTAATTACATATATAACAATGCAGTCCTTCTACATTATCTATAGTCCGAACAATCCTTGTTATTTATAATGCTATTTATCTATATATTTTAACATCATTCATCATTACAAATGAATGAAATAAAGCGAAATCCAAAAAAAAAAAAAATAACCCATTATATGTTCACATGCCGGTTTGGACACACTCTCAGCTGATAAACACGAGCTTTGTTAGTAATTGTATAATAAGAAAGAACAACAAGCCATTGGAACATGTTAACAACATCGTCTTACTCCAAGCCCCTTCCAGAACATGGCTATTCTTTGTCCAATTACAACATACAATGATTTTGCAGAATTCTAACGACGTAGATGATGTCCGGTGTTTTGTATTTTTGGAATGTCTTTAGCGCTAGTCTAATTATTTCAGACACCTCAGATAAAAGTAATTCAGACATTTGTCTCAGGCCAAAAAAAAATATATTCCTGTTTCCTGTCACCTGACCAAAAAAATTAGGGTAGGTAGGTAGGAAAAAAATTTTATTTTTAAAAAATATTTTATTTTTAAAAACTTGGAGCATGTGTGTTATAATGAGAAAGAAGTATATTCACAGTGTACGGTATGTTAATGATGATTTTTAAAAAATTTCCAAATGTCTTGGTATTATTGATGCATGTAATGTATAGAAAACAACCTTTAAAGAAAAAAAATAGATTTTTTTAAAATAAAAAATAAAAACTTATATTATTTGCAAAATTTAATCTACATGTGTATGAATGTATTTATCCTTTTCTGGATAAATATTTCTGTTTTGTATTAGCTTAATGGCAATATCAATTAAATCAGTCTCTGTAATTCCGTGTATTTGGGGTATTAGTCCAACCCTTTGACCCACTTACTACCGTACGTTATGTAGAGGATCTGCTTAATTTTCAAGATAATATAGAAAGCAGTTTTATGATAATTCTAACATTTATTGCAGTTATTAACTAATAGCAGGTTATTAACTAACTGTAATATCAGGATTCAAAGTAATAAACATCGTTTTTGTAATTTCCAATGCACAGTATGTTGTTGCATCACCCGTATTTATAACCCCTGAAGATAAGATAGTTGCAAGTTAAATGTTAATTTATGCAGTAAAGATGTCTGTAGATTAGTTTACTATCATTCTTTTGCCAATGAGGTTAATTTACACGATTGTGAACTCAGAAGACAGGGCGCCTTCACTTCTCCTTCTGAGGAAATTCTGGCGAAGTTACCGATCACCACCATGATCACAAAAAAACTTTTAGGGTCGGGGGGTAAAAGATAGGGTCGGTCGGGCGACCGGAAACAGGAATAATTTTTTTTTTGGCCTCATAGAAAAACAGGCTAATTATATATATACCAATACTGTTTTGTTTGTACTTGTTTAACAAACTACATATTTTTGTTATTATATGTTTATTATGAAATTCAAAGTTACTAACAAAAAGATCAAGTATTGCAACATGTGAACTTATTCAGCGTTGAAAGTATTACCTCGAAGAAAACTTTAACGGAGAAGCAAGTAGCCGTTTAATGCAGTCATGATCATCGCTCATAAACTGAAAATCTTCAATTACGAAATTTTACAGGATGAAGTCTAATGCCCAGTCACAGCCTGTTGTTGATGTCAATCCAACATGTGATATCGGCAAAGTATCGTACATGTACTCACGTGGTCAGCTCCAACTCTCGTTCTGGCGAGATTCTCCATACCAGATCTGCCTGGTTGAATTAAAACGCTTCGAAGTTTTGCGATCTACGGACAGCAATGATCGACGACTGGAGCGTAAGTTGCAAACATGTCATATTATACTTGTTAGTACCACAAGGAACTACGAAAACATCTGTCAATTTTCCACAATCTCGAGTTCTTTTTTTTATATTTTCTATTGCAAATTCTATATTCTGCTTATACTGAGCTTACAACAATAAGCTTATTATATTGATGATACAATGGATACGATTTTGCTTATTTTGCAGTTTAGAGCATAAAATTTCATTCATTTAGTTAAACGGAATCTGAATATAAGCAGGGAAGCTGATTAAAAGAAGAACACTGTGCCGGATAATTATGCCAGTGCCAAGGTGGCATTTTTGCACCCGTCTAAGCTGCATATACCGAAAAATTCAAATATATGCCATATGATAGACCATTACTTAAAGAGTTTACAACCACTTTTGTTATCATTGTATCTCACCTGTCAGGTGAGATATTTACCTTTCAAAGCTAAATTCCTACAGGAAAATAATTTTTCCCATAGGAAAAACAGTATTCCGATAGGAAATTAGAAATTTCCTATTGGAATACAAGAACCTCCTATAGGAATTTCAATTCCGATAGGATTTGATAAAATCCGATAGGAAATTTAAATTTCCTATGGGAAAACTACCTGTCTGAGTCAAATTCTTACAGGAAATAGCTTTCTCCTATAGGAAATAATATTCCTATAGGATTTTTCGAAAATCCCATAGGATTGTCAATATTTCCTGTAGGAGAATCGTTTCTCCTATGGGAATTATCATTTTCCTATGGGATATTATTTTTTAAAGGTCAATATCTCACCTGTCAGGTGAAACACTCTAAAAACAAAACTGGTTATATACTCTCTAGACAATGGTCTATCATTTGGTATATGTGGATTTTTCCGAAACTGCATCTTAAGCGGGTGCAAAAATGCCACCTTGGCACTGGCATAATTATCCGGCACAGTGTTGAAGACTTAAGGAATAAGGAATCATTCTTTGATTATTATGAGGTGATAATTTCGTTCGGGGCGTGGTCAAATCCAATAAAGCCCGAAGGGCTTTATGATAGATTTGACCACGCTCCGACCGAAATTATCACCTCATAATATTCAAAGAATGATTCCTTATTACTAATATTCATATTATTTCCAATGTGTACACTTTAAAACAACATTATTTCAAAACCATTATTTTTTCATGTATCACATGCTATGTATTACTACGCGGCGCAGCCAATACCGTTTCTCAGATATGCTACAACACACGCCCATTTTGTGTCACTCACCTATACTTATAAATTAAGGCATTTTGCCAATAAACTTCGAAATGCCTGCACCCGAGTAACTGCTCACACCTTTGGCATTTCAACATGTGTGAGTTGATGTCCGTAAGCTATAATTGAATTTTACCTGATAAGTAATTATTGTAAGATAAATTAAAAACCTACTTTCATTTTCGATAAACCAGCCCGAAATTATAGCAAATATGTGAGTAAGGTGGTGGACACGCTTTGGAGGATCCAAGTCAATGGGAGTTTGCATCAAAAAATTTACTTACAATGAAATAATATTGAATGATTATGTAAAGAGTGAATATATATCCTGGGAACCTATTTCGGGTATACAGAAGAATTGAGATTTGACAAATGTTGAATAAATAAAATGAGCCAATTCGTTTCTTGAATGAGCGATTTTTGTTTTGATGAATAGAACTTTCCAGAACGGGGTAACCAAGAACGCGGTTTGGCTAATTAACGTCATATTGGAGAATGTAGGATGAGTCACCATGCTTTGTGGGCAGATCGGACGTACATCTGGTTAATACAAAAAAGTTAATAAATAAAATGGGCCAATAGACGCGATTTTATTTTTGATGGAAAAAACTTTACAGAACGGGATGCCAAAAAATAGGGTTGACTAATTAACACTATGGCGAAAAGTGCGTACACGTTTTTAAATAACATATACATTTTTTTATACCACGACAGATTGGTAGTAAACCTTATAAATTAATTTGTTGACAATGTTTTATCTAAATTTCTTATTTTGGGCAATAATAAGTGAAATTTGACATAAAGAACAAAGTTCTAAAAAGAGATACAACGCTCTATACACCCACACTCTGGTTTGAAATAAGATAATAGTCTATTTTTTCACAGTCAGCTGCAACAAAAAGAATTAAGGCCATGTACATGCTCATCTGTATATACTCCATTTCAGCTTAGATTTTCATCCCTGTCCTCTCCTCTAAATTTTTTAGCCACGCAGTTGCTTTTTTATTTCAATTTTATAGAATATTTTAAGAAAAGCAATTAAGAAAAATTTCGGACACAATACATAGAAAAATGAACAAAAAAACTTGGTTCAACATATTAAGCATTGAATTATAATATAATATGTGAATATAATATAACATGTGAATTATTGTTAATCCCCGCGCTTGCGCGGGATATCATCTAGTGTTTTATGAAGATATTGGGTTTTAGGGTTCAAAATTGATTTGTAATGTTATCACAGACAAGGACATTTGAAAATGTAAATATTTATGAATAATTTTCTTTGCTTTCTTTAACTTGCGTCGATCGCAACGACATAAACACAGGGAGACACGTGTATCGGGGCCTGGGGCCGGGTACACTTACACTTAAGCTGCAGGAAACTGATTAACGTAATATAAAAAAAAAATCATTATAGATGTTTTAAAAATTAATCATATATGCAGCCACCACAGTTATTACTTCTCTGAAAACCAGAAAAAAGAAATTTACTATCACGTAGAGACGAATTCGTGTTATCAATAAGCATTGTAACGTTTTTTCTGCATGGTCATTTGAAGAATATTTTCATGAAGAAACTGATTTAGAAAGTGTGTTTTTAAAACAAACTTTAATGATAGAAATTGATGAATATCAAATAAGTTTACAAATAATTCCGCCCCTCATAAATCAAAGATCAAAATGTTGAAGCAGATAAATAAGGACTACGGTTATTGCAATTAAACGTAAATAAGGCATTAAATCTGTTTTGATTAAAAAAAAACAACAATATTTACAATTTTTGAAACAAACCCTTTGATGTTTTTAAATGTAAAGAATACAAAACAAGAAGAAAACTTCGATCGCATTCTTTGAAACATTGACAATATGTCGCCGATAAAGTATTTTATTACTAGATCAGGGAATGTAACTTTATTTTTCCCCCGAAATCGTCGTCTTACGGAATGAAGTACCGAACTGAAAAAAAAACTGGAGTGACTCAACCGAGGTAATCGCTTCGGGCGACGAAATGTTTACTTTCCCATCCCACACGCACTGTTATTTGATAAATTTGTGCAACATCCAAGGAGAATCATTTTGCTTCAAAATTCATGAAACTGAAATAGCCAAAACCATATGGTTACCAATCAACTCGCTCATATTAATTTTTCAATTTTTAATCAACAGAAATCCCAGACGGGGATAATGTTTGCTTCCAAAACAGAAACCCCAACGGCGGGACTGTGTACATTGTACTGAAGCCGAGAGGTTTTACATATATATCCGAAATTTACTATGAAATCCAAAGACTGCAGCAGACAGACGATTCATCCGTCAATTCCAACCCACGTGGACATTTGTTTGTGAGCACTTCACCCAGTCCTCCAACTGCAAGAACCCACCACCCCCAGTTTGACATCATCACACCAGTTCCAAACGTTCCTGATTTACACATGCGTCGTCCTGATAGTTTACGACGTCCGGTTCCGACGCCATTACCGTTGTCAAGACAGTGGTTCTTAAGACAGCTTCCCTTGATGAGAAACAGAGTAGTAGAGAACACGCGGAGACCAACAGATAATACGTGGAGGCCAGCAGATAATACGTGGAGGCCAACAGAGAATACGTGGAGACCTGCAGAGAGTACGTGGAGACAAGCAGAAAATATTTGGAGGCAAGCAGAGAATACATGGAGGCCAATAGAGAATACGTGGAGACAAGTTGATGATACGCGAAGACCAGCAGAGAATACGTGGGGGCCAAACATTTGGCAAAGGGATAATATGCAAATTCCAAGACAACAAAGACCCCAAACGGATTTTAGACAATGGAGGAATTCAAATTTTGTCATATGATTAAACAACACGCACACATTGAATAAATCACGTATTTTGAGTGCAGATGTATATTAATAAAAATCACAAAAATGCTCATAAATGTATGCATTCATTTTTTGTAAATATTTTAATCCAAGGGTAATTGTTTGTTAACAAAATGCTGGATATAAATCGACGCATTTTAAACGAGTTATTTGCACGGCATAGTTGATATGTCTGTTACGTTGTTGCTGCATTCTACAAAATAATAGATTTTACAGAAAGAAAACATTTTCAGCTTATTTTATTGGAAATAAAAACCAACTGGCATGTCATCATAATGGCTAAAATATTTTTCTCCTTTATGAAAAAAAAAATAAATAGTAGTAACTATTCTAGTAAAACTAGAAGGAGTCATACCTTATGTTAGTGATTTGATTGTAACAAGCTTTTATTCCTTTAAGGTATGTACATGTACAATATAAAATTCAAAACGGATATGTACAAATATGCTCAATAAGATGAAAACCAAAATGTTATTAAGTAATCTGTTACCATAAATACAAAGTATAAATTATATCATAGAGCATGCACTGTATAAGAAGAGAAACTTGAATATATAATTAAACGTAGTATTATTTAAAATATAAAAAATAACGCAGAGAATTTCCCACAGTTCAATACAAAATTTTCTCTTGTTCGGGATCCCCATGAACTTCCTTGCTTGAACTTAGAGATGGCGGATGTGATTCTCGTCTTTCATGGAGCATGCGCTCCAGCTGTAGCTGGCTCGTAGCGAGACTCACTTTGAAAGGACTTCCGTCCACATGGTTGTTAGACCACAAGACGCTTATCGTGTACAGACCAGGCTCTACGGGGCTATATCGACAGTGGACAAGTCGATCTTTTTGGCTGGTCCGGTTAAGTTCCACGTGAAAAGCACCTGATGTAATAGACAGAGGGAGAATAGAATTATTTGTTTACATCACTACCAACATCTTTAGTTAACCTCCATTAATTTGAAATAAAAATTAAAATAAGTCAATATTTAAGGAATAAGGAATCATTCTTTGAGTATTATGATGTGATAATTTTGGTCGGGGAGTAATCAAATCCAATAAAGCCCGAAGGGCTTCATGATAGATTTGATCATGCCCCGAGCGAAATTATCACCTCATAATATTCAAAGAATGATTCCTTATTACTTATTTTTATATAATTTTCAGCAGTTGTACGATTAAAATTAGAATATTAAGTATGCGAAACCCGCTTGCGCCCCAACAATACATCATTTAAATTCATTGGACTGTATAGTACAAAATCGATTCGTAGTGTCATCATAGACAAAGACACTGAGAGATGTAAATATAAAAAATAACCTTTTGGTCCCATAAGAACAACTTTTAGTTCCCCTGCTCCGGCCCCTCTTGCGTCTACAAGGAAATGACTTTCAAAATCCGGTAGGACCCCGTCGTGAATCCCTGGACCGTAAACCTTGACCGGGTATTGTAACTTTTTAGGGGTGATGATGTCAATTGCGTAGGGGCTTCCTAAAAGCATGCCAAACAACATTTTCCTATAATCCTTTTGTATTGCATATCATTAAAAAACCCAAATGAAACCAAAATGAAATAGAATCCAATATTTAGCTGTTGACATAAGTCTTTTCTATACCTAGGACATGTTCTCCCCCGAACAAAATATTCAGAATGTGTCGCCCGGGCTCAGCGGGTGTGATCTTAACGCTGTGAGTACCGTCATAGTTATCCAGAAGTTGAACAGGTACATCCGACATCTCAGGCCCAACACACCTTACTGTCAGGTCACCTAGTAAAATAATAAATATATTAATTTAAACAATTGTGGACGGTATTAGTATATATCCATTTAAACTACCTAAATGTGTTTCAGACATTAGGGAAAAAACTTTTAAAAATTACAGCAACATTATATACATGTACCTACCAGACCCAGCATATCTAGGATCGATTTGGAGTCGGATGTCCCGCCCCACGTATCCACTTTTGAGAGGGTCCCCTGAAACGTTCACCTTATGTGGATACACAGGCCGATTGACGTCGATCTTGAACGGACAACATTTGAGTGGCCGTGTGTTCCAGGTGATATCCATTAGGTAGGCACCAGGTTCTGTGGGTGTGTACGTACACCTGTACTGATGGGGACCTGTGGGGTCGATTCTGACCGGAATCTCTTTGTTTACCCCAGTAAGTCTGACCCCGGGTTCTCCTGAATATTAAAGAATACATTGTGATGTTTTTAAATAGCTTTGGAGGTTGAACGAGGTAGTGCATGAACATTTGGTACAAGATACATGTACTATCATAAATGAAAATAACACGCTTAATAAACAAATCCGGAGATGCCCTGATATTCTTATATTTAATCTTATCGGCACGCACTGAATACAGCACCGACCTGGCCCAGCGTTACGTCCGTCTATGCCGAACACGGCAGGCCTGTCCAGGTGAGCGTGCTTCAGACCTTTCCCATTCAACACGACCTTGGTGGGGTCCCTGGGGGAGGGAGGCGTGGGGGCAGGGTATAGCTTGACAGACGATTTCCTCGTCGATGGTTGGCTGGAAGTAGACGCGTGACTTGTTGTGTTGGACCTCTGCAATATGTTGATTCTCACCGGACGTTCAGAGTTGCCAGTGGTGGAGGAATACATACTGTCTGATAAAAAGAAAGAGAACAGAGTTTTAAAAAAATCCGATAAAAATACTAGCATTTATGTTATAATAAATTAGAAAAAAAAATCGAAAATGTACCTGCTCGTTGTGGAAGATAAATTTTGGTAACTCTTGTCCTGGGATTGCTGACGTCCGAGGGTCTCCGAATGACGTTGATAGAGCGAGGCGATGTTGTTCGAGACCCACCAGCATCCGTATAATCACGTGCAGGTGGAGGGGAAGTGTTTAAATTCAGAGATGTAGTCTTTGGAATTTCAAAATGAATGTTAACCGGGCTATGCAAAGGACTATGAAGTACAGGTTGAACTCGAGGATGTTCCTCTGACGAAACGGATCTGAAACGAAAAAAAACCCCTCCATTTTCTAAGTATCTGAATTATACATAATTCATATAAGTATCCAAGCACTTCATGGTTTTCAAATTTCACCTGTTTTGATAGAGAACATTTACATACCTAGGTGATCCTGTGTTGAGATTAAGAACTGGCCTGAATAAGCCGCCATTTGTATCGGGTGGAGGTTGAGTAGCGTATCCTTTATATGGCGTGTTAGGCAGGGGAAAACCGTCCCACTTCACATTGATATAATGATCACCTACAATCCAGATAATTTAGCCAATAATTTAATTTCTGTACATGTGAAATATATACTTTGAAAAATGTTCATATAGAAAAAATTAATTGATACCTTCTTCCTCAGGAGTGAACACTAAGGTGTGACGACCCCCGGGTCGGGTTTCGACAGCCGTGGGAATTTTCGTTGTGGGTCCGCGAACATCTGCTGTGAGTTCGCCAGGTCCAGCTGCAGAAGCATCAAACGGGATTTGTTTCTCCTTTCCCACAACTAACGGGATCCTCTCATTGTCGTCCAACAGAGGGCGCCAACCACCGGATATCCGGATCTTCCCAGGGTCCACCACCTTCACAATGTATGGACTCTCTGTGGAAGAGATGACAGATTAACCTTACACAGCCAAAATTACCAGAAGTAAAAAACGGAGACACGTAAGAGTTAATGTATCAAACACCCACTGTCCAACGGCCGTCCGTCAATGCTGACGCGAATTTTATGAGTGCCAAATTCCTTAGGAACAAAGGTCACGTTAACAGTGCCGTCTTTTTCGGGGGTCCGGGTGCAGTTAATAGGGTAATGCGGACCTGGAATATTAATTTGGTTGTCATTCATAGTGTTAGCTTCAAAACAACATTCGGGAGAAAAACGCAAAACACTTCACTTCATTTCACCTTCAACGGTAATCTTCAAGTCACCCGGGAATCCTCTTGAGTCAACCTTAAAACTAGCTGGCTGGCCAACTACGCCTTGTTTAAGTCCATCACCTATAGCTTTTGGTGATGTCAGTTCATCAATTTCTATTATAAATGGCGACCCTACAACAACAAGATTTATTTCTCAGTGTTTTGAAATAGAGTGAAACTATAACAACAACGTGTAAATGACACTTGTAATAGTGCGTACCCTTGACAACTAGACCGCTGTAGACCAGCCACACTTTATAGGTCCCTTTGCCCCGGGGATGGAAAGTGATCTGGTATGTTTTAGGGCTTGTTTCCTTTACGGTGGCGGGGAATCTCTCGTGGCCGTACGTGATCTCCGCATCTAATCTCCCCTCTGGAGCCTCCGAGCAGTCCGCTACAATTGTATACAGGTACCTTACACGTATTGTACTGAATGTATATATCTACAGGTATCGCATAAAATAACCACATAATATTTCCTGATCAGTAAAAAGATGAACACATTGCGATAAAAAAAATGAACTCTCTTGTTGTTGTTTCCTGCAACTATTTACTATTTACTATTTTTAATGTAGCTGACGTTATTCTGTACTATACCTATGAGGTGGGGCAGGTTACAGATGGTCCCGTCCTTCATACTGTACACTTTGATGTCCAGGGAGTCTGAGATCGGAACTTGGAAGGGACCACCAGTGACGTAGTCAATCTGCCAATCACCTACACCACCGAAATGACCAATAAAAAGCTCATGTTAGCTTATCCTTGAATTTGCGAAAGCATACAAAATTACGCTATTAGATATCTTTGTTTTTCTTTTAAGATTTAGTTTGCTCATTGGTCAATTTTTGTTTTTATAATAAACATAGAGATGTCCTCTGATTATTCAATCCTGAAATGTACTCTCAATATAGGACACCTACTGAAGAAATAACAGAGGTGACGTAATAACACAGTATACAGTATTATGATTAAAGTGAAGACATACACGAGGCTTTGACTTTAAACTTCCCGTCCTCATCCGTGACCTCCGAGAAGAAGATGGCTCGTCTGTGCATGCCCTCACCGTCCGCCCCCAGCAGTATCTCGTCATCTGACATACATACCACGTGATAAGTCAATCAAAACATACATTTAGAATACAGATGAAAATGCGACGTTTTCCACATATTATTGATTTTTATCAACACTGTCTAATTATAAAAATCAAACTTGCGATTGCAAGTCCTACTTGACTCTTGAGATACAAATTCTCAACAGATTGACATTTTTTGACATGACGTGCAATGAATTGGTCAATGAATAGTTTTTTAAATTTATTTTCCAATAATAATCTGATTATAGTATATTGATCTTATGATTTTATTGTCTACATAAATACTAGTAATTAAGACACATTTGACATCTACTCAAAATTAGTATTATATCTTCAAGTTAAATATTAAATTCCTAATTTTTACTTGTTAACGCAAACCGAATGTATCTACAGGTACTGTATGTATGTTAAGGTGTACACACCAAAGTCAACCTACAGAAAGTCACTCAGAGGGATAATGGAAAATGGTGGTTATATATCAGGATATAAAATCACTGGACAATTTAGTGAGAAAACTCTGTTTCTTACAAAGATCAGCAACTTGTTGAGGGGCTGTTCAAATGTAAACATACAGTTAACATTTTACTTTTCATAAAAGATTTACGCAAAACAGTTTTTCCAATATCAAGTTTTGAAACTTTAGAAACCAACCTCTGATTTCTGCCCTGTTGAAATTGACGCTGACGTAATGGGGCCCTTTGAGATAGGGGGTAAAATGGACGTTGTAAACACCCCGTCCGTTGTCAGAACAGAACGAGGGTACGCGTCCTTTGTCGTTTTTAACGAAAATTTCCAGATCACCGTTTCCTGCCCCCGAACAATCCACTGAAAAAAAATTATAGAGATGAAAAGTCTATTATTTCTATTATTTGTCTATAATTGCCGAATAATGTAATTTTATCGTACAATCTCTCTCTCTCTCTCTCTCTCAGAATTTTTCTGCTATCTGTCTGTCTGGCTGTCTCTTTCTCTTCCCACTTTCTTTCTATTCCTCTCACAAAAAACCACCAACCTTTGAATCTGTTCGGCCGGCCAACAATACCGCCCTTGAGGTCAATAACCTTGACCCTGGACGGGTCACAGACGTCTACTTGACACGAATCGATACGTTTACCCTGACAGTATAAGGTTACTCGCCACTCCCCTAAAACACAAACCGTTTCTTATTGACGTTGAACACCGTCCCGAGTATACCATTGACTTTATCTCAAAGATGTACTGACATCAAAATCACGAATTTATAGGCCTATAAAGGATATGCACCCTTAAGGTTATACTAATATGGTGTGATATTCTGCTCTTTGTGGATACATTTTTGCATGTTATACATAAAAAGGGAGACAATCTTCCCCTAATTTCAGGTGGTCCCAGATATGCCATAACAGATTAAGTTGATAATAGAATTCAAAGTTAAGTTGACTGTTAACCTTTATTTAAAACTGTATTTGAAATCATTTGATCGTTGTAGGACTTTTGCCGCAGTCTAGACAGCTGTGCCAAATATACAAAATACACACCCTCTAACCATAGGCTGTACACTTGGTAATGCCTGCATAACACTGATTGAAAACGAACCTTAACAATTTTTTTCGGCGATGAATAACAATGATTGATACAGCTTTTCACATAATTAATCTTATCAATCAAACGTCAAACCAAAGAGAAATCAATAAGATTTGTTTCCCGGAAATTATTGTTGCAATTCTGCAAAGAAGGTAATACCTATTTCATCCGGTTCGAACTGTGCATTGTATGTGCCAACTCCAGACATCTTAATTACGCGACCATTTGGAGACACTGCCTCAATCTTAATGTCCTCTTTAAGTAAAATGTCTTCTGTCTACAATAAATCAAGAGATAATAATGCTAACAAATGATTGACATAATTGTGTTCTACATCTAGAAATGCTGCAGTGTCAAACTATTCTTCCGCAATTTAAAACAAGCTACTGTAGCACTAGTACATGTACTTGTTGGTAATAAAAAGTCTAGCATTACCGAGGTGGACATGATGACGCCAACTGAGTATGTGTCAACTTTTATCCCCCCTGTCAGCTCAGACCGAATTTTCTTCGCTTTCCGTAGCGATGGCTGTCGGATAAGGTGATAGGAGGCGTTGTTTTGTACCGGAACACTGTGGTAGCCATTAACTTCCGGTCTATCAATAGACCGAGGGTCGTCCAATCTGTCAATACGGAAAGAATTCTCTCTCTCCTGGTTCGCTTCTGTTCCCTTTATCTGGTAATTTACTTTGTCAAGTCCGTTTTCGATTCTTTCGATTCGAAATGACCGTGTCCTGTCTGGTTTGTTACTTCCGGGCTGTGCGATTGCGTATTGCGGGTTTCCGGTACTCTTGATTGGAATAACTGTTTCTGCACGTATCACAGTTTGCCTGTCATCGCAAACTATTATCTAAAAATATGGAAGATTACTAAAGAGGCTGGTAAAAAGTAAAATTAATAATTAAAAGAAAAATGTCACTCGTCTAAAATATAATTAATTAATTATTTAAGTATAATGAACTGTAAAACAAATTATGTTGCTAACAAATCTTTTTATTATTTAAGACTCAATTCCTATCATTATAAGTACTTTGTAATTACAATTACTTGCTAATGATGAATATAAGGTTTTTTCATACCTCTTTCTGCTCATACTTTGAGAACGCTGATATGTTGACAGGTTTTAAATTGATAAACTTTGCAGCGTATGCCATAATGCCGAGGTGCTCCGAATCCTCTTCGGCCATATCTGCTGCAGTTAGTAAGGGAAAAACTCCGAGGCTCTCTGCACCATCAATACCTGAGAATATAATTCATGCAGGCAAAAAATCGGTTTATAATTAATTTCTCCTTAAACGTGTCATGAATTTATTAATATTCTGTCAGACAAAAATTTTTTGTGGCGAAACATTAGTTGCATTTTTTGGTTGATATTATGTAACGTAGCTTTGTTTACACACCATATTGGATTCTCTCTATATCGGAGGCGGTATGGAAATCCCCAAGATTCCCTCCTAGACTAGACACTAAGCTACACAACACTCGTCCATCATTCCAGTCAGTCTAAAAGAAACACCAATTTCACAGCTAAAACTGTTTTTCATTCAGTTTTGTTCAAATTAAAGTTTAAATACAAATGTATGCAGCCTCTGCAATAATATAAATGTTGTCACAACGCAACAAATGTCTTTTTCTCAAATAGACAAAGCACACACGCAATAAAGTAAGTGAATCTTAAATTTTCAGTAACTAACTATTAAGCAATTTTTTTACAGGTTTCATTTGTACACACCTACATTCTTTAGGTTTAATGGTTACAAGACACGCACATGCTATCCTACATGCTCTAATTCAGTCGCATTATAGAGAAATTTATATACTTTTTGTGTCTCCATATTTTGTCAAAATAAAACTTCAAAGGCAACGACTGTTCTCGTTGAATAAACACAAAATGGCGAATTTTCCTGAGCAACAGCGTTAACGTACCGTGAAATTAGACACCACCAGGTTTCTAAGGAGGGACTGAACTCTCAGCAGTGTAGCGTTGTATCCAGGGGAGCCCACTTTTATGAAATATGATAAATAAGTTATACAGGATAGTTCGTCCAGCTGGGGGTTGGAGAGGTGCTCCGGTTGCAGAATTAGAGGAATCCCAAAATGCTTGCGGGCTAGTTTCATTCCATTCTGACAGTTGTTGAGCCTGCATATTGCAATGAATCTTTAAGAGCATATCTCAAACAAGTTATCAAACTCTAAATATATTTTGCTACTCTATATTTCTTACTTTGACAATTAGCTGTCTAGATTTAAATTAGAACATTTTGAAGATACACTTTCAAAAAATCATAATTCAAGTTAACGTTGTATATAGTCCGAAATATCTGACGTTTTACTGACTTTTTGAACGATTTTGATATTTTAAATGCCAGAATATCAAAATCGTTAAAAAAGCCAGAAAAACGTCAGATATTTCGGACCGCGTTGTATAATATGATCTTAGATCTCCATTTGATCAACATCAATTTCAAGTTAAATTAAAAAGGTTTTTGTACTGGTATACAACGTGTATTGGTAGGTCCTTGTGGATATATTTAAATTTAAACTTACCGGTTTTGTCCTCTGAGGGTTTTCCAGTTCGGACATAAGCCAGGATTGCAGAAATCCAGTAAAGCACTGCATAAAATAATAATAGAAAGGGCTTTAAAAGAGACAGTTCGATTGTAAAATGATCTTAAATACAAGCATATTTGCCTGAAATAAAGATGATTACAATGAATGAATGACAAAACATGTTACGGTCTTAAATTTATGCATTTTTATTTGAATCTAATGATATTCAGTTGAGATTTAAGAGAGAAATTCGATCTCCTTGAGTTTAACATGGTTCACTCGTCAAAGTGTGGATCCTATGTGTATCAACAACCTTGTATTTTCCTATAGAAATGAATAACCCTGATAATATTGTAAGATAGTTGTGAACAGAGCATGAATGATCATTTGGTGTAGGTATATGAAGGTTTAAGAGATGCTAAATCTGACAACAATGTAAAGGAATGTTTTGATATACAAGCGATAGAAATATTTTCTACATTATCATGATCATCATTGTTTAGAGAATGCAATAAGTACTTGTCTCTAGTCAAATTACGGATGTGACTTGAGTCACTTTACAGAATGTATATGATGGGAATTTTGATTTTGATAACAAAATCTTTTTTGACGTGGCATATACGAGTGAGTGCCCTTCCTAACACACAAGTTCTCAACATTCTCTGTACTGTTGTATAGTGTTGCACATGGGAATGTCCACATAGCTAATGAATAATTTTATTCATCTGGCAAAATTAACCGAACGTTAAAGACATATCAAAACGCCAATATAAGTATACTCATATCAAAACGCCTAATATATCAAAACGACTATATAAGTCTACATATCAAAACGTCTATAAAAGTCTACATATCAAAACGCCTATATTAGGGTACTCATATTAGTGCAGTCATGAAAGCTTCATAGAATATGCCCGTATATTTAAACAAATCAGGTAAATAGAAAGTTAAAAGTACATAAAATCTTGCCTACTATATCACCGTATGCATTTGTGTACACCCTTTTTGCAACATACACCGATCAAAATCAGCGCACTAACAGCGCACAGTATAGCAACCAGAAGGCACGGAAATTTAATTTGGTTTATATTATCCGATTCAGTAATTTTTTCAGTAAATATCATGATATTGTGCGCCCCATGAAAATTGATGATTTTTATGGAAATCGTAAGGGAAATAAACATTTTATATTTCTGTAAGAGGGGATTAAAACTATTTACAATGTATATGAATATGATACTATATTAGTGAACACGCAAAATCAACACAATAAACCAGCCAAACCGTCACCGAGTCAAAATTTGGACTTTGAATCAATAATGTTGCCTGGTCCGAAGATGATTTTCACTAACGTAGTAAAAACACCCTTTTCTCGTCATATTCCATAAAATTTTAACATTGTAACGTGCTATTCAGTACATGACAACTTATACATGTAAAAATAACTGAAATAAATGATATAATGCATGATGTGAAAGACAAACATGAGCAGAGTCCAGCGCAAAAGACGGTAAACATCTTTGAGTCAATTGAATAGCAGGAAACAGACAAACTGGTTGTTCGGGTTCTCCACACATAGAACCTGTTTTAAGCTGCCTGGTTAGGTAGCGTTATGTGCATTTCCTATATAAAAGTCATTAAACCTGACGATCTGCGAAGAATTTACCTCTGGCAGCATGGCTCGTCTTCACAGATTGAACGCTCAATTTTAAATGGCTGACATGTCAAACGTCAATGAATTGAATATCATTACCGATTAATAAAGGTAATATTACCAAAAAATCGTTTGATGGTTTTTGTAGCCATTTTAAATTAGGTGTGGGCGATGAGAATGTTTTCGATAAAAAAAAGTCTCTAGAGAATGTTTAAAAAGAGACGAGCTTTATCCTTCGCACATGGTTACGTAAATATGAGAGCAAATAAAGTCGAGGCGATATTACGGTTTTTTATTTAAAGTTAAAAAAAATATATAAAAATATGCTCGTTTTGTGTAGACAATATTAATGGACACAGAATGGCTATATACACGCACATGATTAATATAACTGCACGTGGCTTTTTATATAAATACCGGTATATGCACACTAAAACATGCATAATCAACCCCCTCCCAAATTTTATGTTCTTTGTTTAGCTAACAAGAGAAATCACGATCTTTTTTTCAATTTAGTTTTTAAGAATATTTTGTATTTTACATTTATGAAAATATTCCAATAACTTACTGCAAAGCTACACCGTCATTCCAATCTGTGGTTAGGTTGGTGATGTTACATTCCGGAATTACAGCTTGTAACCACGCTAACATCCAGTTCTTGTGTTGAATATTAGACAGTCCTATCTGGTAGCGCAGAATCAACTGCCAAATAAGGGCAAGGACCAGTTTAATGTTGCCATCGGTAAGATCTGTACATCCTAAGAAAAAATAAAGATTTTCAGATTGAATTTAGGTATTTTCAAAAACCTCCGGAGACTTTGATATGGGTGTACTAATATATCAAAATATCTGCGTCTAAATCTTGCTAAAATTAACAAGAAATACATAATCATTCACACAGAATATCAAATACTTCACATTCAACTATAAGATAAGAGGGGAAAAAAACCACTTTATCATCCAAAAAAAATTAATTTGTCGAGTTGCAATGTTGACATTTTTCCTGCGTTGGGTGGACCAACATATATTTCATTAAAATTCGATATTTAACCTCCTTATATTTCACCTGAAACTTTACTTTACAGAGGTTTTCTTTTAGTTAAAAAAGAATGAAACATCGAAAGAAAAACATGCATAGATACCCAACGAACAACTCCCCTGAAGAAAGTTATGTATAGTTTATATTATTAGAAGGTACAAGTGAATGGCCATACTTAATTTAACAATACAGGTACTTGTGTATGTAAGTAAGGTATGTACTTGGCAGAAAACATTTAAATGGATGAATCGCCGTGTTACGACATAACTGGACCTAATTAAATACCCGCTGGGATGTGGACGGTATCGCGGATGACCGTCTATATATCAGACAAAGGACTAGTAAAACCATTCGATACGCATGTTAATAAACCTATCCCGACGACAATCGTTTGACATTTTGCTCAAACTGGTGTATGACGTTTGTCAAACAAGAAACTGCTCGCGTACACTTCAGAGAGAGAGAGAGAGAGAGAGAGAGAGAGAGAGAGAGAGAGCGCAACTGTTATAATATGATTCTGATATTTTAGCACATACACGACGAACATATAAGTTGTAGGGTTAAAGTCAGGTTGAACTAGATGTGAAATTTAAAAAGACACTTTTCTGGACCATGGTAACATATCGAGACCGGCTATAATTACAAGGCGGAGAAAGGCGAGAGCCCACTTAAAAAGGCGAACTTTATGTTTAATGCTCCATTAAATCACAGTTAACCATTCTTTGCATGGGACCCATTTACATGTAATTGAATGGTCTAGATGTCCATTGGAAAGAGCTTGGCCATCGAAGACACATAGCGGAATCAAATGGTGAAATACATCACAGTTCAAAAAGATATGTGGAAAAAAAAAATAAAATATTCAAAGTTTGGAAATAGCCAACATTTAACTCAGTTTTAAATGTGTGAAAAATTATTCTGCTTCTAAATCTATTGACCCCCCCCCCCCTCATGGGTGTTCGTTATATGTTGACAAAAGTAAATAATATTCATTTTGAAAACAAATAACTTCAAAATATTCATATTGCAAGTCATCAAAATCAAAGTTAGATAATTAAAATACGTGACAAATTGTCTCCCCTGACGAGGAATTTCTTTCATTGCTAATTCTCAAAGTAAAAAAACCGCAAGCAAAGAAGATTTGAATATTCATATTAAGACATATCTGTTTCACGTTTTGAAGCCATGTATAATTTATACGCACACCTTTTTTTAATCTCCAGCTTTTTAACCTATCTATGTCAGAACACTACACATGAATAGCGAGTGTTGACCACACAAAGAATTTCAATTCTTTTAATGAACAGAAAAGAAGTTCGACAAAATGATAAACGAGTCTGTGGTTTCTTCAAAACGATACAAAATTGTGGCATTCTTCACAATTGATCAACCTGGGACTCGATAGACTGTATAATGTAGGAGCCCTCTGTCTATTCCATTCGCAGTGCATAATGAGGTATCCATTTATCATTAACAATGCACGGTGTGAATATTACACTTATGGCCTAAACTAAACGACCGCAGCAAAAATATTCAAACTTGTTTCTAGTTACAGGAGCATTTTGAATTACATTGAATCTGTGCAGTAAAAGATCACTTTGACCCTAACACCTAACATGTATGATTCACTAGTACTTACAATCACTAAACTTATTTTGGCTTTGGATGTTTTCAAATTGGTTATGATATACACACAATGAATGGTTTAATGGGATTTCAATAATGACGAAAAATCTCTCATACCAATATTAACAATCCGAACGTTATCTTCTCCAATGGCTTCTAACGCTGCATTCAAATTTTGCAGAACTTCGTGTGGATTATTCGGGCGCTCAACGGCGCCATTTATGCGCCGGCGCTGCAACACTTCCAGGAGAGCAACCAGACTGACCCCATCGGCAAGGTCGGTCCTCAGATCATGGACAGATATTCCGCGCATGCGCAGCTGTTCGTTGACCCAGTTGGTAAACGTGTTCTTTTGGATGCTGATCCATTCTGCGCTACTCCGAGACACGAGCCCCGACTGATAACCGTTGACCAGAAACCCCGACATGAAAGAAAACTGTTGCTTTTCGAGAAATCACAACATTGGATAGTATTTAACACCCGAGTTAAAAAGATTCGCATATGTTACCACTGGATTTCCTTCACAAAACTAGTAATATCACTGCATAAACGATCCAGCCATACCGCAGAACAGAAATTATGTAAAATGATAATTTTCTTTCTCAGTCAAGTCACAACTCCCAGAATAATAACTGTATGAGTAAACGTACCTGTTGACAGTTTGATTCATACCAAGTCAAAATTAAAACAACACTTATATCACATCATACACAGCCCCTACTTTATACAGGCGAAGTTGGAAATACAGAAGAAGCAAGACGGACACACCTGAGTAATTCCGAAAGATCAGATCGAGCCGTGATTCGGAACCTGAATTTAGCATCTCCAGATGAGATGGCATTTCAGATTTATCAAGCGTGTCATTTCTGCTATACCTTACCAAATAAACACACGTCGAACCGGTTTTGTGTATTCAGTGAAAAGTGAAAACATCCCACTGATTTCATTAAGAATTCCGCGATCTTCTGACGTCGTGTTTGACACTTTACCCCTGTTGCTCCTGCCGAGAGAGAAGCACATTTTCCCTAGGTCCAAGACAGTTGATATCCATATTACTTCGCGAGGGATAGCTATTTAAACCCAGAATGTCCATTGTAAGCCTATACCTATGTGTCGAATTAATTGAATAGTTAAAGATGTAACGGTATTAAGGGGGATACGTTGTAACTGAACTAAGGAATATAAATTATATCGCACTGTGTAAAGCAATGGGCGGATTTTAACGCTGGATAGGTAACAAAAAACCGGCTCTTTATACGAGTTGCATTTTGTTATGTGAATATAATCGGGATCTCTTCGATTTTGTCCTTCCCACCACTGTAAAATAAAAAAAAAAAACCCTTGACAATGACTTGCAATCTTTCATTATAAATGCTTTTTTATTATTTACACGCTCTTCAGTTTAAGAAAAGGATACCTAGAAGACGTTTAAAACAATCATATTATGATAAAAGGTCATTTAGTTAATATCAAACATTCAGTTTATAGTGAAGATGTACATGTATGTACATTTTTTCTGCATCGTAAAGCCCTTTTTGCAGCAAGTACATGTAGATTCGTATAATTATGATATATATTGAAACACGATTTACTATTTCATCTGGGTTTTTTTTTTTCGTCGTTTTGTTTTCTAATATTTTGGGATAGTGTGGATTGAGGGAGTAACTGTCTTGTTTGTCCTAAAATTACACGTCGAAATCTCGAGCAAGTTCAATTGAATCGGGCCTGCGTCCACATCTACATCAACATTGTCATTCTCTCACCAGAGGGCGTGCTACACATGCTTCGCTTACACCTCTGTCAACGTCGGGAAAATAGTCTGTCACACGATCAAAACAAGCATGGCGAGCACATGGCATTGTTGATTCGTTTCTTCTGTACAATCAGTTTGAAGGGGAGTCATCGACGGGCAAAGACTTTGAGGACACGTTTAAAAACATCACAGGAGATGATAATGCTGCTGATTTATTTAAAATCATCGATAAGTCGGTAGCGTACAGAAACTGATTTTTCAAACATCTGTCAAATTAAATCATGTGATCATATTTTAATTTTCATCTCCGCGAAATAGTTCTCCCAATAAGCGTTAAAGATTTCAATTTAATTATATATAATCATATTCATAGTTAAAAGGAATAACTACATAGATTTTAATTACATTTTGCCCATCGTTTAAGTTTGTACAAGAATCTTGTATATCGGGCGTTGACAAAGGTGTAAGCGAAGCTTGTGAAGCACGCCCTCTGGTGAGAGAATGCAACATTGTCTGCATCAACCAGACGTTTGTTTTTACCTTGGTATGGTAGATACAAACGTCTAGATGATGCAGACTTTTCTCGATTTAACTCGGTTTGACGCATATATATTATTTTTTGATGCACATCTCATTAAACTGGACACCAGTTTAATGAGATGTGCATCAAAAAGTATCAATCCTATCAGCACCACCATCGCAACTTCTCGAGCCTTTCCGGCTGGTTCGGGAAAACATCTCGAATGTATTACATAGGCGTCCATGACAACCCCCCTCTTTATTTAAAACTTAAAAATACAATACATTTTACGATCTGTTGAGATGTGAGCTTGACTTTTATTATTAAAGTCAATGATATATCCTAAAATATACAACAGAAGCGACATACAAGGCAAATAGCCAACACTTACCGGTATTTTAATGGGAAGCGTCTCAAAAATGTTAATACATTCGAGGTGTTTTTCCGAGCCTGCCGGAAAGGCCCGAGATGTTGCAATTGATTAGCTGTACTGAACACAAAAAATCAGAATTGTTTCAATAAAACAAGTCTTTTAGAGCATTTGGATAGGATAAACATTCATATTGGTTTAAGCTCTAGAAGCAAATGATAATGAAAAATATCATTGACAGGTACAGATACATGTACCATTTTTTTCCTTCTTTTGTTTTTATTATATCGCATAACACCGTAATAACATGAAACTAAAATTTAAGACTTTTTAATTACCATATTTTGTTTTGCACGAATGAAAACAATTAATGTGTTTCATAGTACTTGTATAACTTTTTGATTGTCTAGATTTGACAAAATGCTTTACTTTCACGTTGTGTAGCCTTTATAATTAACATAGAAAGGGATAAATGTTGTTTATTGAACAAAAGGACTATTCCCAAGTACCATGGAATATGTAATAACACGAAAATATTAAAGCGTCTCCAACATCCTGTTCTTTTGACGCTTGCGTCAATTTGTTTCTTAAAGAAAATAGACATTAAGGTCTGATCAGTTTGGACATTTTTGTGTGTGTAATACTGCTTGTTTTGTAGGGGAAACATTATACAAATATGCATGTCATAGTGTTTTCGTTTATCAGCAAATATATTTGGTCATGGTTAATGAAGGCACAGTTCAAATCTACATGTACAACTATAAGTTAGCAATACGATTAGAAGTATTATCACCGTACCGAATATACCTTGCTACTATATGATGCGATGTGTACTCTAGATGAAAATCCCATGCACCATCTGTCTATTCATTCTTTTTGTATATTATGTTTTTATATATGACTTATTGTACACGGCTTTGATAGTATACATAAACTTATATATATATTAAGTTATCTAATCTTTATTACAGAGAAAAAAAACCCATTTTAAATCATTTAAATAAAAATATGATAATTCATACAGGTTCAGGTCAAGTTGTTAAAAATAAAAATAATCCCTCACCAAACCTCTTTGATAAATCAGAACAGATAATATTAAGTTATATATAATTAACTAAATTACTGTTAATGAACATCAGTATGTTAGCTAAAAGAAACAGCCAATCGTCTCCTATGGGAATTTGAGTCTGACATGATTATTTCGTGCAGTCTGTGATTTTTCTTAGGTCGCTGTAGGTTTCTACAAATCAATACACGGGGCGTGTAGATTTCAATCCTGTCAGTTTCTACAGAGCTATGAATTACTATAGGTTTTCGTAAGAAATAGAGGGAATCATACTCGTAAGATGTAAATATAAACATATATTTGTGTTCTCAGGTTGAATTACTGATGCTAGTATTTTGTACACACTTATTATCCTTTCTTCTAAAAAGACTCAATGCCCTTATCCAAAAAGTAATAAAAACGCCATCTTAGATGGATGGATTGTCATTTATCAAATAATCGACCATAGTATAAACAAACTAGTGTAAGGTAGACCACTCTTACTTAATACTTGGATCTTATGAATAATACCTTGATCTTAAGATCATAAGAGTGTTTCACAATAACAATTAATTTAACTATAACAATATTTTAACAAAATATTAAATGATTACAATGAGCAAATATAGGACACAAAAAGCTGACTGTCAAAGTACACTATAATTTGATTATAGTAAATGTGTTCTTAGACCCTGAAATGCCTGAGGTCGATGCAGCTAAACTGGATACTATCACAGACATTTCGAGCATGGATACACCCCCTCCATCTTTATCCATTAAAAAAATATGTTTATGTTTTTATACGCATGATATGTTATTGATAATATTACTTATTCGTCTTTTTAGGCTTGATTTTAAAAATAGCATTTTCGACTGATACTTAAAATGCTACTCGTCTACATCTGCCCACAGGTGCTTGAGGACTAGACCCCCACCCCCTTTTTTTTCACCTCCCGCCCACAAGTATATAGACTCACATGACTTTCCCTTTTTTAAATTTTTTTTAAAAATTATCCTTTTATGAAATATTTCTAATTTAATTTATACATTCATTGCAAAAATTACCTAAAACAAACATCTTTAAGAAAATAATAAGACCCTCTATATATGTAATACAAGAAGGATGCTAAATTCGTCCGTCTAGAATCAACGGAAGTGATGGTTTATCGCAAGGAGAATAATTTGTAACATTAAAGCTGAACACCGCTCGTAAATAGGCACTGTCCGCCATATTTCTCTTTCATCACTGCTGTCCCTACAACCCTTATACAGGTCGGGGAAACTACCTTATATGGATATTGTTGTCATTGCGCAGAGTGATACGTACCGCGAACAACTGTCCAATCACTGAATAAAAAGCAACCCATGTGATTTACTACATGTTTACGTTTTTACAATAAACACGTGGTTTTGACTAATTTACGACTTGATTTCAAATGACTGCGAGAACGTCAATTCATAAAATTCTTCAACTTTTTTGTAAAAAATGCAAAGTTTAGGTACTATTTAAGATTTTCCATGCTCGCATTAACAAACATTGCCGATTTTCCATGTTAAATAGTACGTTGAAATACATCTCACAAGATTCACATGGATTAATATCAAAAGTACGCACCAAACACGAATATCGTTATCATTTACACTTAGGTTTGAAATGGCCACATGAGGTCGTTTGAATGCCTGTCAATGTACGAACACTTCCGAGTCGAATGCTTAGGACCATGAAATTCACGTGAAATCTGTATTCACTGAGAAATCAGCGCTGGCTTATGTCAACAAATGAACTTATACAATGCAGTTGATGAAACCAAATTTTTACCATTGTAAAATGAGTGTTTGTAAATGTGAGCATGGAAATAGTAGATGATGATGTAAGTATTGTTTTAAGTGTGCAAAATGCTTGAAAAAATTAATTATGCCTTTCCAAAAGCAATTAGAAAAACTAGCATTTTCTAAACGTTGTATTTTTTGTAGTAACCCATGATGCATTTCAACTCAGGAATGTCATTCATCTGATTGGTCAGTTTGTCGATTTTGTCGGTACCTCATTTAGTATGAAAATTTATTCCGACGTCACAGAAAATAGTTTCCCCGACCTGTTATATAAGGGGAGATCTCTAAACAGTTCAAAGTACTTCGCTGTAGAGGTCTCACCTGTGTGGAAGTACATCTTGCCTCGCCGTGTTACTCGGTCGCGATGAAATTATCAAATTTTACGCACTTTTTTGAAGATAAGAGACTACTAACATCAAATAAATTGGTCAATTCATTATTTACAAACAGAATATGCACATAGTTTAAGAAATAAATGCATAAAATCCAAAGACGATGAAAGGAATACTACATGTCGGCCACGAGTTTCAGGTGTGCAATCGGGTGTAACGAAATCGAAGGGTTTATATACCAGGTACCTGTGTGGCGGTGCCTATTTACGAGCGGTGTTCAGCTTTAATTTAATATTTCTCTATTATGCCTTCCATTGTAATATACTCATTTAGTATGAGTGTCTTCTTCTAGATTTTTCAGTACCCAAGACAATAAAAAAGTTTTCGTTCTTCGCGGCTTGATTAGAATCCATACTTCTCATTACCGTCTTCCTTGGAAGACGGTATAAAGAGTTGAAATAATTTACAGTCTCCGGGTTGTGCACTTCCTCTCCTTTGTGATTGGTAGAAAATACCAATGTGAAAATGGTGTGAAAATTTACATTTATTTCATTGGTTGAAAAACTGTTCTGCGCAAAGGAGATAATTTTCTGATGATCTTTTTTTACGTACGACTTTAACATTTTTCGTAGATTTTAAATCTTAAAAAGTGAGAAAACGAAACAAGCAATAAAATTAGCTATCAATGAAATTCAGGCTTTAATTTTTCAGTACAAGTAGTTGAAAGCAATGTTCTATATTATCGATTGAAATTTTTTTGTTTTTTTCTTTTTGGATTGTTTATGCAAAGACAAAAATGTGAAAATTTGATACGGTATGTCTTATATCAGTAATAACAAGTTAGCATATTAGATACGGTATCGGGTAAAACTAGAGCTATTTTAACAGGAGCTTGGACTTTGGGTAGTTGTGTCAAACAGCATTGTGACGTAGGTCTGTCTATTTCATTGCTGGCTATACAACCATGGCTCTTTCAAATCAACAAGATTTGTCTGGATTTCGGCTAAGACTACGCAATCGGTGTATATTTTGCTTGAAACCAGCGTCATTTTTAACTTGTTTGACGCAAGAATAAATAGTTACGACCTACTGAAAATCCAAGGTCTTGTTGAAATGGTTCTAATATCAGTAAAACAAGTGCTGAATGCTGTGGTATTAAGTTTGATTTTATTAAAATAATACGGCCCTTTCTAAGATCTCTTTTTCCCTAGTATAGTCGATCTCAACTCACAAGCACATGGTACGTACGCATTTCTCAATTTTAGGCACGCACGCTTAATGTACATAAAATAAAGTATCAAAAGTCATTGCATGTAGAGGAAGACGACCTTTTTATAAAAAAATTCTTTGATAACTTAATGCTGTTTAAAGTTTGCTCTAAAGACGGTAAGCTTTTTTAAAAAGCTAAACTTGTGAATTGCACTTTCTTCAAGTTTGCCATGCAATTTCGTAAATCTTTTACCTTTTTATTGTTCTCGTGTACACTCGGAACTTCTCTGTTTATGAGCAGAGTTATCAACCCTCACTTACGTTGATTATAGATGGATCGGTTCAAAACTAATCCAAAAATTGTCCAAATTTACCCAATAAATGTATTTACGCGGGCATGGAATGCAGATATTCAGTGAAGAGAATTATTGGGCTACGACATGAGGTTACCATTTTTACTGGTAGATGTAATTTGACAGTACATTTCATCGAATATTCCACAGGAGTTCGAATTTTTATTAACAAAGCCAAAAAACTTACTTTATTGACTGCCCATGAGCTATGCTTAAAACGCAAAGCTCATGGGTTAGTCAATAAGGTAAGTTTTTAAAAATCGAACTCCGATGAATATTCATCAGCAGTGCCTCTCGGCTGGCAGACAAAGCTAGCAACCTTGTGTGTGTATATATATTGTCATGTTGAAATTTTGAATTTACCGGATGGCAGTAAATACAAAATTTACAACTTGTCATGTTGTAAATTTTGTATTTACTGCCACCCGGTAAATTCAAAATTTGTATATATATTGTCATGTTGAAATTTTGAATTTACCGGGTGGCAGTAAATACAAAATTTACAACATGACAACTTGTCATGTTGTAAATTTTGTATTTACTGCCACCCGGTAAATTCAAAATTTACAACATGACAATATATATATATATATATATATATATATATATATATATATATATATATATATATATATATATATATATATATATATATATATATTCCAGTGTCTTTGCCTGTGATAACACTACTTATCGATTTTGTACTATATAACCCATAACTTCAAATGACGTATAATTGGGGCGCCAGCGGGGTTTGCTTATTTAATCGTACAATGGCTAAAAATTTCGGTCGGGGCGTGATCAAATCTATCATAAAGCCCTTCGGGCTTTATTGGATTTGATCATGCCCCGACCGAAATTATCACCTCAATAATACTCAAAGAATGATTCCTTATTCCTTAAATATATATAGAGAGAGAGGGTCTGAGTTTTTAAAAATGTTTGTTTTAGGTGATTTTGTGCAACGAATGTATAAATAAGATTAGAAATATATCATAAAAGGATAATTTAATAAAAAAAAAAGATAAAGTCCCGGGGGTCTATATACTTGGGGATGGAGGTGAAAGGGGGTCGTTCCTGTCCTCAAGCACCTGTGCATCTGCCGGACTTGTTGAAACACGAATTGATGTTCCAAATGACGGATAACATGACGTCCGAAACTTCTGAGAATGTTTTCGGCGCCGATACTTAAAAACGGAAATCTGACGTATAAAAAAATCACCAAAATTCCCATAGTAGACGATTTGGCTGATTCTTTTAGCCAACATACTAATGTACATTTACAGTAATTTAGTGAATTTTGCTTACTTTTTACAATCAATTTATTAATTTATTAAAAGAAAGATGTAAATATAAACTTACGCTGGTTATGTATTTTTTCTGCAATGTCGCCACCTTCATATCCCGCATGAATCAATAAAGATAGCATTTTATGTTTAAATATTAAATTAGCATGAAGATCAGTCAGGAGCGATTCAGTTTTTGTCTAGTGATAGTGGTATCATTTGTAACTTTTCAAAATTCCAACAACCCATACCAATCTGTCATTAAATTAACATTAAAACAATAATTAGGTATATACTGTTTATTGATTAGTTTTTGCATATTATAACAACACAGAAAAAGTACCAATAATTGCTGGTTGTTTATTTTACAATCAAGTATAATATGATTAAGTGGCTTATCGAAATATTTTCCCTAAAAAAATATCTTTAGTAAAAGAAAACATAAATATTTGTTTTTTCTCGTATAAGAAAGTCACAATAATAGAATCAATGAATTAATGTTTCGTTGTATTTGATATGTGTCAGCTTGCGCCGTCTGACTGGTCAAGTTTCAGAAGAACAGTGAATTAAAGATTTCTCCACACAACACCTATTTTTGAAAGATTACAATCACAGTGTTTATATTTAAGGGACATAATCTGGACATTTCGGAATGAACTGATCTAGATACTGCACTACTGTGCGATATATTGTTTCACAACTTCCGGTTACGTTCAAAGCACCATGCCGAGCCTTCAACAGTTTCTCGAACCAGATTAAATCGCAGGTACAATCGATTTCGTTGTTAGTTAACAGCAATTCCCGTAAATTCGGAATGTTTTGCACGGCGCGTGGTATAGTTTTCAGTTTAGTGTCGCTTAGGTCCAGTGTGGCCAAGGATTGAAACTTCAAGGCTTCCTCGGAAACATACTCCAGGGGATTGTGGGCAAATGACAATTTGTGAAGATTAACCAGGTCCTTTAAGTCATACCGCTCAATGCTGTTGATGTTGTTATTTGATAGGTCTATGCTAGTAAGTTGACGAAGACTGGCTCCAGTCAAAGAACCAGGGACCCGATCTAAATGACAGTTTCGGAGACTAAGTTCTGATATTCTTGTTCTGTTGATGAGGGTAATGGCGTTATCACTGATGTAGTAGAAACTGTTCCCGTCCAACGACACACTAGTCAGTCTTGGAAGAAGCTCCAGAATGGGAGGAAACTCTGTAAGCTGATCGCTCCTTAAACTCAAGATGGTTAAGGAATCTAACCCCGTAAAGGAGTTAGGCAATATGCCATAGTTATGGAAAGGATTGTTGTCCAAATGGAGTTCCCTCAGATTCCTCAATCCTGTCATTATGGGTGTGGTCGGCAAGTTAGTGTTTCTGATGGTCAGCGAGATAAGCCGGCTCTTAAAACCATCCATGAAATAAGGCGGGATATAATAAATATGACTTCCGTTCAGTTCGAGGACCTCCAGCGCTTGTAAATGGTTTGTAGATACTGGCCACGTATTGATAGTGTCACCTCCAAAATGGAATTCCTTGAGTTTGGTGCCAAGGTGACGCATGACAGCATCGGTAAAGCCGGTTACTGGATTGTCAGGAATCGGGTTGCTTGTAACATCCAATGTCTCCAAAGAATGGAGATCGAGAAGAGCGTCAGGCAGAGAAGTCAGGGAGTTAGTGGACAGATTGAGGAATGATATGTTTGCGATGTGGGTAAACGCATGACGGTCAATGTGAGTCAGGAAGTTCTCGCTTAGGTCCAGCTCTTTTAGCTGGTAAAGATTATTAAAATCATTCTGATGAACGTTGCCAATATAGTTGTGGCTAAGGTCCAGGTGGTGGTAAACGTTGAAGGAGGAACTGTCAATTCGCGGCATGGAGGTCAAACCTACCCCTCTGCAGCTTATTCGGTCTCCCGTACATACACAGAGTGAGCAGGTCAGTGATAGTGGTGCGGGTTCCACGATCTGCAACAGCAGCGTGGCTAGGGCTAGAAATAACTGAAATAAAACATATCTCATGAATATCGTAATAATTCAAATCACTTAAAGGTTATAACGGTAACACATTTCAGAAGGACTCCGCCCTATAAATTGATTAGAAAAAAGGCGAATAAGAATTAAGGCACTACATATTTTAGACACTACGTCACAAGATGGCGATTTAAATGTTTTGTTTAACTACATGTATCAATTAATATGGTTGTATTTTTCACAACTCAGTGGTTAAACTATCAGACTTTTGAACTGCAGATTTAAAATTTGCATCCACCGGGGGCTCTTGTTCGACATGTTTACTGAATCAAATTTTTTTAAAATATGAATTTTCAAATCCAAATTTGCACATTTTTACGCTTAATTGGCTTATATGTACACGTACTTCTTGTTCATCAATACATCTATCGAAATCATGAGATTTTCAGCTGATTTGAGAAGTAGTAGTGAGCAACAATAATAGATATGAAGGTATATGAACAAAATAAATAATTAAATATAGAATGATAAATATTTAATTAATTTAATTCTGATGGGTTTGTAGCTGAAATATAATATATCTTTATATATAAAGAGAAATTTTTTAAAGACGTTTACGACAAGAATAGAACTGGATGTATTTTCCCATTAAATCAAGTATACCAGAATGTATGAACTCGGTACGGAAGAGGTCTGATTATAAGAAAAATCAATCAAAATTTGTCTTGATGACATTATGTAATGACACTTACCATTTTCATGAGCTGTTTTCCGACAATGGGAAAACGTGCTTCTCTTATCGAGTCCAAAACGCAAACTGTCCCAGAGGCTTCTCAATCGATAAGCTATGAGTCTTTTATCTTGTCTTGTAAGCAAAATTAAGATTTTGGAACATTAAAATCAAGACAACAAAATTATTTAGGTTTGCATAATGTTTGCAGATAGCTCGATCAGTTCAATTCTTATCAAAAACCTCCCTATCTTGTCCTTGAAAACGTTGTGTTTCCAAGAAAAAAGCTCCAATCAGATCAGACAAGGAAGTTTAAGACTTATCTCTTCCACTTAATGACAACGGATTGTTGCTTCGGAGGGTTCAAATCTGTAGGGGTAGGAAACTGAGATATCCTGCATATAAAGTTAGGGCCAGAGATAAGTGCAAGGAAAATATATTTCTTAAAATAATAAGAATATAGCACTTACATGTAATAATGCTCGAATATGGGATCCGCTTTTCACTCCTCTCCTCAATAAGAATTTCTGAAATTTGTCTGCTTTCTGCAGGCTTGGGGTGAATTACATTGTAAAGTAATGCATTACATTACCATTTCTTCATGAATTTGGGCATTGAATTACCATTACCATTACTTAATTTTTTTAAGGTAATGCATTACATTACCATTACATGAGTAAAGTAATGCATTACCATTACCGTTACTTTGTGAAAAGTCAATAAGTTTTTAAAAAGTAATTTAAGAGCTGAATAAAGTTTTTTTTTCTGCAAATGTTTCATATATAAAACACGCTTAAACATATTTACATGTCATGTTCACTATCAGGTTCAAGTGTAATGACTTATACAAGATTGTTGTTGCACTTTATGATCATCAAAGTTTCAAAGGTTTCATCTTTTTACTGCATCCTGTCGGGTTTGAAAATCTATGAGATATAATTGGTCAGGCAATAATAGAAAAATACATGAATCTTGTACTTTCTATCAGTCGAAACTATTGTACTTAATATACAACAGAGAGAGAGAGAGAGAGAGAGAGAGAGAGAGAGAGAGAGAGAGAGAGAGAGAGAGAGAGAGAGAGAGAGAGAAAGAGAGAGAGAGAGAGAAATTATTTTCAAATGGATTATAATACTGGAAGTAATTTTTAAGCTTCCAAAGATCATGGTTGGATAGCTAGTGCATTCTTTTTAGTGCATTCATTTTTGCTTTTAAGGGTGTATGTCTGTTTTCTATTCTAATGGAACATGAAGGGTGGGAATTGGGGTGTTAATAGCCCCTCTTAAAAAATTCCTTAAATGCATAACTAATTGGAGTAAAGAAGATGGGGGAACAAGATGGCGCAAATGCCCATTTGGTTTAGTCGTAAAATACAATTTCAAATTTATTTTTTTCCAACTAAATATACTTGATAATGTTATAATACAAGTTTACAAAAAAGCACAACTTCTAACTATATTAAGTTTTGAATATTTTAACAAACTATAAGAAAAAAAATTCTAAAGTTTTGGTGGTATCGAATTACAATCTAAAAATCCTAGCTCTAAATAATGTTACCTAATGTCTGGTGCTTTAACCACTGAACCATTTCATTCACAACAAAAGCCATTGTTAAATGCTATATGCGACTTCAACCACGAATTTACGGACTTGTATTGTTTTTCTAAAACCTTCAATTGTTGGGATACAAAATGACATTTTTCAAGTATAGTGGGTCATCTCTCCACGTTTTCGTTGATTGAAATTGGTTTGATATCCTTTAAGCTTTGCATTACTATGCTTTTCTATTTTTAAAATTGAGATGAATTGGATAACTGAAACTGTATTTGATTAAAAAATGTTTTAAAGAAGAAAAATAGTTCTTGAGATAAAAATATTTTAGTTGTATGATTAAAAAAAGATTTTAAAACCATTCTTAGATTGTCAATATAACTAGCTATAACAACACAATTTTATAACATTTGAAGAGTGTTGTTATTAAGAATTTCATATCATTTGAAAAGAAGATGGGTGAATAAGGCGTGAAAACTGCCTATAGGAAGATAGATAAGATACTAAAAAAATAAAATATCAACAAATCTCATAATTTCTTTCTAAATAATTTAGTAATTAGTAGTAAATGCCATATAATGCCAGCATTACACTAGATTTTGGAAAGTAATGCATTACATTGCCATTACTTGTAATGCTAAATTTGTGTCATTACACATTACTAGCATTACTTTGAAAACATGTAATGCATTGCAATGCATTACTATTACATTTAGCATTAACCCAAGCCTGGCTTTCTGAGGTGTTCATGCATGTTAGGGAATTACAACATATCTGCTGTACCACTGTACAGTTATCAATAGAACCAAAATTTGAACTCAATATTTTATTGAATTCTTGGCGGTAAAAAAGATCAATATACAAAACAATATGCTATTTACAAGTTCATATCCTTTAATTTAATATGGTCATAGCATCTCTAGATTTGTACGATGCCGTATTTTTAGAAGTAGACAAGATTTCTATCATATGTTCACAATCAAGGTGTTTTTGGTTAAGTTAACCGGTCAGACTACACATTTCAACCCTGTTACTGTATTTGTTTGTTTTATAATAGATCTAATTTGGTCAGTCAATCGTTTTAATGGTCCCAAACATTCGGCTCCTTGTGAAACACTGGATTGGTTTTTTTTCCTGAATTTAAAATTTTGATACTGTCTCAGACGTACGTAAACGTCATGTTTATTCACTATTATATATAAAAAAAAAATCAGATCGCACAGTTTGACTAAGACTGTTTGTAACCTTATTTATCCATTTTTGTGTATTAAATAGTTCATAAAAAATAAATTTCATTGGAATCAAAACATAAAACTCGACTTCAACAATCAAAGCTTGATAAATTAACTTATTTGACATTCAAATTGTAAACATGTTTAAACAGGAAAACAATGATAACAAAACAACATATTATGTATTTGTTTGAAAGTCTTGATCATGACAAAACGTCTCGTTATTCAAAACATAAAGAATATTTGATGGACGTATTTTCTATATTATACCAACCTACTCTGATGACCACTGCTAGTTAATGTTAATTTTAAAGGTACTGTCATGATATGCAGTTCCCCATGCACAAGCCCAAAATTTGTTTTCCAGGAAAGGGTGATGGGGGCGAGGCATGATTTTTTTATTGGGGGAGGGATCCGAGGCCTATTTTTTGTAATTTTAATATCAAATTTTAAAGGTTACAAGGTTACAAAGTTACCAAGGCTAAAGATGTAAGGGATCCTCCCCTCTTGATCAGCGTGTGGTGAACTCAATTCAATATCATATAAAGGAATCAATGTTACCAAAAAATATATTTATATATTGACAGGTTTACACGGGATTATACCTTGACATTCAGTGAACTGATATCACACTAAAAATATCTATTCATTCGAATATCTTAATGAATGGCATACCTCTGCTATTCAGACAACTTTTCAAACCTTTCAGTAAACATTTATTTGAATGAATGACAAAACCTTCAGTGTGAAAACAGATCTATGATATTTAAAGAGTTAATCAGAAGGAGCATATGTGGCATTTTTTAGCCCCCACCTCCACATCCACCCCCACATCCACCAGCACAGCCACCTCCAACCCCTGCGCAACCTGCTGCGCCGCCAGCGCTAGCTTCTGCGGCACTACTACATCCACCACATCCGCCGCATCCACCACAAGCACCACAGCCTCCGTCTAATTCAGTCCCATTACTCAGCAAATCATCTCCGTTTGAATTGATCACGCAATGACGTAGATCAAAAGTACAGCACCTTCTATCTGTAGAGATGTCTGCGTTATAATTGTGATAGAGGTAGTGATTAGAGGGAGTCAAGGTCAGCAGGCCAGCAGCCACCATGAATGACATATCATAATCAGGGAAGCTTTCTACGTTTCTTCTACCTCTTTTGAACAACTTTGGTTGAAGAGAATCCCCCGGTTTCCATCCAGCAGGACGTGGAACACAGAGAACATCAAGGAGGGCAACGGAAAATGAAAAGGCCACATATTCTAGAATCTTCTCTGTTTCCAGTTCACTACAGCTTAAAATACCTTTATTAAAGTCTAAAGTCAGTCCTTCATATTGTGCAGGGTGATACTGAGAGAGATGAATTATTTCCTCTTTTGGCATCGATTTCGAAACAACTCGGTTTACCTTGACTTTTAAATGACCCGGATTACCAGAAGTACTTGGTATGCCTGTAAAATGCAATATTAGAACACCTTCCGACGTAGCAAATATGGTTATTCTGATAAATTTTCAAAGCGTTGGCTAAAATTTTGTGGATAACATGCTATAAAAATTAATAATTTACAATTTAAACATAATTAAATGAAAATTCATCATAACAATCAGGTGGATCTGAATCATGATATCTAATAATAAGTTTAAAAGAATCATACCATTTTTCCCTTCTTTTCCCCGAAGAAACCCAAACCATTTTCCAGCTATTATCATGGAATCACCCTGTCCGGTTTTGACCAGAACTGCTCTTTCTCCTGCACTTGGATTAAGGAATGCGATTCCAGGTTTGGATATCTCAAAAACAAATGCAGTTTAGCTGAAGATATGCCTTTAATACCGGTAGTATGAATTTATAAAAGTTTAAAGCTGCTTGGTCCGATTTTATGTCAAATTTTGTGTACGCTTTTAAACGATGGTTATGCTAAGTATGTGTATAATAATAGACATTGCAGTAGTTTTTCCGGTCATTTAAGCCAAATTTCAATGAAAAAAAATATGTACAAAATTTTGTTAACAAAACAAACGACATAAAAGGGTATCGCGTTATTTCGCCTCATGCCTGACGTCGAGACCGGTATGGGTGTATTACGACTTTGAAACCGCTATAAATAAAAGTCATAATGTTCAGGCAAATTAAAATTAACCTGTGTACATTTTGTTTGCTTATATGTCTGAAGTTTGCTTTGTTTACAATCGAATCTGAATCGATGCATAACATGCGGGTTGAATAAACCCAATCATTCGGGGGACGAAACCAAACGGTCCACCTTTTTAAACATTCCCGTGATGCATTTTGTTTTGTTTTTTCGTTTGCCCAAAGAAAAATTATTTTATTTACTTTCAATATTTCTAACTTTGAAAGGAGGCCGATTCTGCTGGTGTAAATAGGAAAAAGCCATAACTTTCTAAGATAATTGTTTTGTATGGAAAATTATTTGATACTGTAATAACCAAAAATCGGACTAAGCAGCTTTAAAATTGTAACTGATGAAACATATCCAGAATGAAAATAAATTAAAAAATAATAAAGAAGATATACAAATTTTAAATAGTAATTGATGAAACAATTAAGAAAATTTTATTTTTATCATCAAGTAATCAACACATCAAGGAAATACATGGTTTGCGATTCTTATTCCAGATTTTGAGATGAAAATATAACTTCTAAAAACTTGGAAAATGAAGAACGATAATAAACAAGAATGTACCCTATATTCTAAGTGTTAGAAGAAATCACTGGCAACTTTAAAAAAAAATCTTTGGTTACTCTCTTACACGCATTCAAGGCTTTCAGAAAAATACATATAATTTCAATACGGTTCTGTAGTCCTGACCATTTTTAAACTATATAAATCTCCTTTAGAGTTCTGTAGAAAAAAATCAGCTGTAGGAAACCATGTCGTACATGGTTGAATAATAAAATTATATGTTATTTTCCTTTACTTAACAACAGCTTAGAGGTAAATAAATCATTTTTAATAGATATAATTAGTTCACCACCAAACCTCCTTAAACCAACATTTTACGTGCGTTTTTCATTTAGATAATGACATTTCTAATGCATACTTTTTCATTGCTCAAAACGTGTTTTTTTTTTATACAATTCTTTATTTTTAATATCATTTTCAGATCAAACATTGACAGAAAAAATGGATCACATATCAGAGCAAACAAGGAAAAATCTTCGAGGTTCTGCCAAATGACACTATAAATAATTTGAAATGCATATGACTACTAAATCAATAAATATATGTTTCAGTATTGAACCCTTTTAATTGCATAAAATCAATATTATGATAATTTATCATTTGAAATTTCATAGACGAGATCAAGCTAGAATTCATTTTTGCTGAAAGCAGAGTCCTGGCTGTAGGCATCCAAATCGTCAACGTTACTATAAATAGCACAGCTTCAAAAAATAAACAAAAAACCGAACAGCGTCAAAGTAAAAGCTTCCGATATACCAAACAGTTCCACAGACAGCCATGTTTTGTGAAATGTATTGTTTTTTGGGGGTTTATTGCGAATAAATTTAGCGAGGAGTATTTTTTTGTTTCTTATTAATTACGTGTTTTAAAAACATGACTTATAGTAAGCCCTTTTGACACTTACAATGCGCATGAATTTCCATGAACTACTTTACAAAGCATTTGTATTCGGCTGCACATCGAAGAAATAGGGGAATGAGTTTAAAACGCTTGTTTCAAAGTGCAAATCACAGTTGATTTTTTTCTACTAAACAGATATATTTCTTCGCTAATAACCGCTTTCAAAATTTAGTCACTATCCGGCGCTTTGCCGAAATTAAAAGCATATGAGAGAGAGATAGAGAAAGAGAAAATGAGAGAGAGAGAGATTTTGTTAGTCTCTACTGCACCATATGCATAAAACACATCAAAAGAGTCCGGCTTTCAGTACTTCAGTACTTTGATTTCTCTTGTTCCTATCGGTCCTTTTGGTTACCTGTGATTTCATCGGTAACTGGTCAGCTCCGATAACATGAGCAACGGCTGCCAATTTATCTTGGAAGAAAACTTGTATGACTGAAGTCATCACATTGACACTGTGTATGATCCGACAAGTAAAATTGACATTTCCATTCGGGTTTCGCAACCTAAGAGAAATGATAAATGGCCATATCTATATCTATAAATAAATATACTAGTTTTTCACTGACTGATACATTTGAGTAAAAATAGGTTACTGATTATTTAGTTGCACAGAGTAATACAAGTAATGAATAATTTCAAATTACCTATGCGTGGCAACTTGACAGATATTTTTAGCATCGGATTTTGAGACAGGAACAAGACCCCAAAATTGATCTTCAGTGGTTGGAATGTTAGCCTCCTTATAGGTATCTGGTTCAAGAATTAAAACGATGCCAGCAAGAGAAGGGCGTTCAATACTTCCACTGACTGTACATTTTGCTGCCGATATTTTGCTTACCATTTGCATGTTTCTTTCAAATTTGAAATTTCCACCATTCTGAACCTCAGGTTTTAGCAGATACAGTCCAAATCTTTCTTGAAACCCACCAATTGTTTTTGATCCTTTTCCGAGGGCATTTTTTCTTGAGGCTAGCTCAAAGACAAGCGTTGAATCTGTATGATCATATGAACATTCTATGGTTTGTTTGTTCCAGTTCATATTTCCAATTTTACTTGTTAGCTTTTGAATACAACAAGGATTTTGTGATATGTTTGTTTTATATACTTTAAACTTAACATCCGTTTTGGCAACTCGATCCGGAGAGATCAAATTTATATTAGTTATAATGATTTTGGCCTTTCGACCTGAAATATCCTTGATATCAGACTTCTTTAGTTGGTAAAGTCTACCTTTTGGTGATTCTCCGCGATACATGGCGCCATGTGAAGCAAAAGACTCTTGATATTCCTCACGCCAAAGAGTCCTTGTTCTTTCATAAGCCTTAGAAAGTTTGGACCATGGGTTTCTATCGCTGTCTGTATCGTCATGAATGAGCAGGTGACCAAGCAACGACTTAGTGACTCGTTCGTAATCAACTGGATGAAGTTGATGAGTGTGCCAGATCAAGTCAATGTCGTAACATGGAACAAGGAACTCAGCGGGATTTTTCTTTTTCAGAAAAAGATATTTTTTGTACCTTATCAATGCACCGTCGAGGAACAATATATCTCTGTAATGAGGTAGATGAATGTTATAGAAAAATTCTTGTTGTCGATGAATGGCTTCCAAAAGATCAAACGAATCGCTTTTGCTTTGGTGTTTTAGAACATGCGGTATGTTTGCTTCAATAATAGAAGTGCTGAAACCAAATGGCTCATCAGGATACAAACTGGACCAAAGTGACTTTGTTATGTCGGAAGCAGTCGTAGATTTAGTTACGGAATGATCCATCACTTTTCCAAATAACGACCTACAATACGAGGCGTAGTTATGTGGAGATAACATGTGGCAATGCCACACCCAGGCTATATCAACTGGGGGCTCTAAGCATTCGGGTAAAATATTGTTCGACGCAACAAGCGGAAGCCAAAGTGTCTCATAGCGGCGAATGGCATTTTTAAGGACTGTATCATTTTGCAAGCACTCCAACCCTTGAATTTCAAGCAAGAAGTCATATTCTGCTTGGGAAGCACTCAAAAGATCCAAATCAAAGGTAATACTTATGCCCTTAGCCATAGTTTGGATTTTCACATCTAAATAGATTAAAAGTACATTAGAATATATATTAAACATTTTAGAAATTATTATTAATATAATTTATTATTTACAAAATTATTTATTTTGTACATGATATCATATTTGCGTTATCAAGATGGTGTTATATAGAAGTATCTGAAAAAATTTATAAAAACAATGTTGAAACAGTTATGTTTTGTTCTTATTAACAAAGAAAATAAACAAATAACTAGTAAATCAGCTCATAAGGCGGTGAGTTAAAAGAAACAAAGCTGATCAAATCATTATAGCAAATTGATAAAAGTGAAGATTTAGATTATTCTTTAATAAATGCAAAAGTGGTAGACAAATAGCAGGAAGAAAAATAACTTCGTTTAGAGATAAATGTTTATACCTTAAACGAAACTAGGTCACAGAGTTAAAACGCCGCAGAGCAAAATAAAAAGGGGATTTCCCCAAGTATCACCAGTGTCCCCATAAAAAACCCCTGAAACCCCTTCTTTCTACACATTTGTCTACATGCACGTGTATGCATGTCAAGACGTTTATAATTAAACTGTTTACATTTTTAAAAACTAATTTTACTCAGTCAAAGAGAAAATGAAATATGATCTTATGATTTATGCCACATTTTGTACACAATTGATTTCAAAACAAATATTGTAGATCAATTTCGAACAAGTATTATAACTTACATGAAATTGGCTTTGCTTGTAGCTTGAGTTGATAGAAACAATTCTGCGATTTCTTCAGTTGCCACTTGAACTTGATTGACGCTTTTAGAATAGCGAGGCTTTAAAATAAGGTATATAATGCTAACTCGAGAATGTAACAGAGGACACAGACATTACTGACAAATAGTGCATAAACAATCCTATTATAGCTTTAAACAACAAAATGCCGCTATACTTATAATTTTGCAGAAGTAACAGAAGTGTGTGTGTGTGTGTGTGTGTGTGTGTGTGTGTGTGTGTGTGTGAGAGAGAGAGAGAGAGAGAGAGAGAGAGAGAGAGAGAGAGAGAGAGAGAGAGAGAGAGAGAGAGAATACAGTGTGTGCTTCAAAACTTATGAAAATTATTTCTTTTCATTGTCAATAATTTATCAGTAAACGTTTAGTCTGTTTCAATTAATTGGATAAAAACACTATTTCCAAAATACAAATTGTGTTTGTGTTTTTATGTCTCATTTCAAGTGAAATTTCAAGTGAGATTATGAATTTCAAACGCAAAAGTTTATTGGCAGTTAGTCTTGCTTGCCATTGATATTTAGATGATTTGTTGCTATCTGTCGTTCGTCGACGGTATTTTTATTTTTTTCTTCAGGTTTTGTTTATACATTTATTTGATTCAACAATAAGTTACTCTCTGGTGATTCATGCAGATATGAAAGTAGCGACATTGCAGAAAAAGTGCAAAACCCGCGTTAGTGGGTTACGTTAATTATTTTATGCGCCCCTTCGAAGAAGGAAAGGCATATTGCTTTGCCACTGTCTGTTTGCCGGCCAGTCGCTCGGACCACCAACAGTTTCCGCTCACTTTCTTCGCAGATTTTAAACTGAAATAAAAGAACGAGCACTTAAGCTATAGAGAATGGGCCCTTTTTCGGTGCCGTTTTTATGTAGAAAATATCAACACATTGCGTTTTTCCCGTGATATATTAGCACTGATGGATACTTCTGATTTATAAGCACTCTTAAATTTACCAACATTAGCATACAGTTTTTAACAATTGAGGATTTTTAAATGCCTATAGATAATCTAAATCCGGAAAAATCGTACAGAACCTATCTGAATTTTGTCTATTTAAATCAGAGGGAGAGACATATAAATCAACATTATTCTGTTGGTGGATCGATTGGCGCGTTTGTCGAATTATACTTTATGCATTTATATTTTACGTCTGAAAAAATAATCGAATAAAGCTTTGAAGTTGCATATGACCATAGTGATCAAACAAACATTCCTGACCATACAAAGTTAATAAAAAGCGATTTAAAACGTGACAGTGTTTTACAGTGAGCACATTTGACAAGACTACCTGGAGAGAACCCATGTGACTGTTTGAAATAATTTATTCCATACGTGGATTCAAACATGGGTCACGCTGGTAATAGATGCCACTTGCTATAGGAAAAACCTTGAAATTTTCATACGTTTTTCATATTTTAGGTACCAGCCTAATATTGTACAAACAATACTATTACTGTAAGTAAAATTACTTCATAAGATAAAAACTGAAATGCAGCAAGTAAAAGTGTTCGGATAATATTCTCAAAATACATAAATACTGGTCGTTTTTCATATCATATCCTACTTTGATTTATGTTAAAACATGAACATTTATTAAAATATGTCTTATTTCATCATCTAGCGGTTATTTAAACTAAACGATAATATTCAGATCAGAGTTATCGTTCGTGTTCAACCACTCTACACGTGGTTGAGAATATAAACATTGGGTTGCTAAAAAAATCATAGCCATGTTTGATGCTTTTGGTGTGCAATACCATGCTTTTAAAAAAATGAATAAATGGATGTCTGTTTTGTATAAAAACTTAGTATATCGAGCCATTTTCAATGAACATTCTGCATAAAATAGTATAGTCTGTTTCACTTTTGATGGTATTACTAGGTCAGGCGCGGATCGAAAATTAATCCTTAGGGGGATCGCTACTAAGCTGTTAAATGTTGCAACCGCAGAAAAAACCTTTATTTTCTATTGACACATTTATTTCTATAACTCATTTTGTCCACCAATGAAGGAAGATAAAGTTTAAATTCAATAAACGTCTAGATTTTATATTTGACTAGAACTACCTAGATATTAGGACATAGACTATAAACACGAGGCACACTTTTTACTGCGAAACTGATAGGGTCAAATAAAACCACGTGGTCTAAATTTAAATGACAATAACATTCGCAGGGATGTACGAGGGGCAACGCCCCGAGTGGGCGTTTCAAAATGTCATCGGGTATCTAAAGCAAACCATAGAAAAGCATATCGGTAACTTGCTTGTACCATAGCACATCAAAAAGTTGTTACTAAATTTAACATTAGCGGCGAGTCAACATGGCATGAATAAACACACACACACACACACACACACACACACACACACACACACACACACACACACAGAGAGAGAGAGAGAGTTCGAGAGTTCATTATTTGTAATACTAGTAAAGATGTATAATAAATAATACATGAACAATAAAAATCAATTAACTCTTGAATTTGGCTAGTCATTCATACTAGTATTTATTTTGTTTTCTGACCTATATAACAAACTAGTCTAAAGCGTGCTATCAAAAATAGATTTGTCATGCACGATTGAACAACAAAGGGGTATTGCACAAGAATACTCGTGTTCTGGCGGTTATTTGGGGTAAAACATGGAGGACTTGATTTCGAATTGTCCTAGGCTTTGGATATTGCAGAGGCAGGAGAATCTTTAAATGAAATGTCGCTTACGCAAACGGTAGAGGTTTATAAAGTGGAGGCTGATGATTTGCAGATTTTTCAATGCTTGAGGGGTTCGATGTATTTGGTGACAATGTTCAAGATAAAAATCGGTTTGGGTCGCTGGTTGAAGAAGAGGAGATAGAGGCCATTAAAATGTCGTTCGAGAACGAAAACACGCGTAAAAACACCAACTGGAGCCTCAGAATGGAGAAATCACTTATATTCCTGACTTGGAACAAATATCAAGAGAAACTGAGATGAACGATTTGATGACCAGGTTCTTCATAGAGGCCAGACGTACAGACGAAAACCAGTATCCACCCAGGTCACTGTACCAGTTGTGCGTGGGTCTACTAAGGCATCTACGAGAAAATGGAAATCCGTTAAACTTTCTTGATGAAAAAAATATTTATTTTCAAGGATTTCGTCAAGCCTTGAGCGCTAAAATGCCGAACTCACTGCCCAAGGTATAGGAATCGTCAAAAGACAAGCCGAGCCGTTGTCAGAAAACGATGAAAAAAAAATGCCTTTGGGATAGGAACATTTTAGGGAATTCCACTTCCAAGTCGTTAAATTCGGTCTTTTTCTACAATTGTAAACTATTTAGATTAAGAGGAGTCGACGAACACAGGAACCTGACAGTTGACCAGTTTGAACTTCACGACGAGCGTTAGACGGCAGAAAATTCAGCTGTCAATAAATTGTCATCAATGATGAAATCCATGTGTGAAGAGGGCGGGTTAAATGGTAATTTCAGCAATCACTCTGTGAAGCAAACCTGTGCGACGGCGTTGTATCAGGCGGGGGCAGAGGAACAGGCGATCATGGCCCGCACGGGTCATCGTTCGATCGAGTCCGTTCGACAGTACAAAAGAGCTTCGAACGACATGCTGAAGGAGGTATCGAGTGTTTTAGAGCCAAAGCGCGTCAAGAAAAGTTCGGATGAACTAACATCTATCACCACTACAGCCTCCCTTGATCTACCACTCTCTATGGATTTCACCAACTATACCTTTAATTTCGGTGGATCCGGAATCTAGGAACAAAATGACGTAGATCTGAGTAAACACATGTGTTCGGTATAATTACATTTTTTCAATTTAGAGATAGAATCATTAAATTTTATGTTGTTATTTTGCCGTAAAAACGGTTATACATGTTAGAGAGATATTCTCTTTTGAGAAATGGACAGACATAGTCTACATCTTGATGTAGGTTATGCCTGTCCACTTCCCAGAGAGAGAGAGAGAGAGAGAGAGAGAGAGAGAGAGAGAGAGAGAGAGAGAGATTTAATTTTGTGTTTATACTGTAATAAACAGTGAATTTTGAGGATTTTTAATTATTTTAATAGCTTTAAATTAGTGTAGGAAAGCGGAGCTTAAGAGCTCATGTATAGGTGTATATACCTGCTATGGAAAACTGTGGGTTTGCCATATATACACAATACTTTCAAACAGAATGACTGGATGATTTGTTTTATTCCTCCACGAAATACCGGTAAGCTTTTCTTTTACAATTTTTTTTTAGGTTTTTTCTTTGCGGTGGGGAGAAAGGTTGTTTGATTTTTTGTTGGGAGGGGTAGGAGTGACCGGGAAGAACTTTAGGTACATGTATGTTGATGATGCTAAATCATCCATGGGAATGCTGTTTCATTCAGAAACTTTTGCATTTTATCCTCGCTTCTTCTATCAGCCGAGATGCATTTATATTTGCGATGTTTCCTTTTGTAAAAAAAAAATCCCATTTTTATATCAACCATTACAAGAAAACACGCGTTACAAAAAATTTAGTTTATTCAAAGTTCCACATTTTCCCTTCTGAATCCTACATGTCACTGCATGTGATTATTGTACTCTATTTGGAATATACCGTAAGATATAGTAAAATCATAAAATTTAGATATCTTAACGAGTATTTTTAATTTAGAATTTAAGATATCTTTATATGTCAACACGGACTATTTATAATGGACCAACTAGACCAAAAAATGCACTCAATCATTTGTAAAGAATACCAGAAATTCTAGCAGTGACCAATTTTTTTCAAATGATTCATGCTGTCATATCTATAATATTTAAAATAAAGAATTATATGTACAGACAAGAAATATACTGCAATGTCTCAAATCTAAAAAGTTTCGTGTTTAAAGAATATACGGGTTTATTACATATTTCTTATGAATTCGTGTGTGCGTGTGAGGGTAAAATAGCATACAAAATTTCAGTACATGAACATAGACACTACACTATTTACACTCGATTTACAATTTTAACTTTTTTTCTAGGTGAATAAGTTTTTACATTATTTAGAAAATTTACATTCGTGCCATATTGAAAAGAATTTACATGATCGATATAAGCTAAGCACTAAGAAGATAAGATTTAGTCAACTGCGTTACGCTAAGAAAGTTTTGTGAAACAGCTATGATAATTCTTAGGAACTTCCTAAGTTGTAACTTTGGCATATCTTAAGTTCTATCTAAGGAAACATCTGAGGAAATCTTTGTGAAACGGGTCCCTGGGTCAAGTTTGTATTTGGGTAGGATCGAGCAATTTTTGACAGAGTTATGCTCCTTGGATTTTGCCATAAGTGTTTTACAAGCATCTTTTGTTCTGTAATGATATCTGTCTTCACAGCCAGCATGACTTATCAAGAATTTCATTGTTTATATTTACATATTTCTGGATAAAAATGGCTGAGTTAATCATAACGAGTAAGTAAAAGTAGTTGAGTCACCATAGCCATTTCTTCTATATGTGGGAATTTACTTTATCATCAACATGACACTATCGTCGAGTCCATGATTTTTGTTAGGTTGCTGAAGTTTAGAGCAAGTGTTAAACTGGTAGGAACTGAATTGTGTAAATTTCAGTCATATCAGTTTCTAAAGAGCGCAGTCTGCATTACAATCGGGTTTTTTAAGCATTAGAGGAGGAAAAACCTCATTGGATGTAAAACTGTCTTAGTATGAAAACAAAGTACATGGTAACCTTTTCGAAAATTAGAAAATCATTGTTCTTTGGACTAGGAATAACAGCATGCTATTCATATCACTCTTGCATAACTACCAATTTGATAACTACAGGTAATATCACAAAGTGAGTTTTTCTTATATTGTAATATTTCCTTTGAATGCATACCAAATTATATTGAAAGATTAAGATTTATTTTGATTTGATATGTGATTCATTGCAATAAACACTTTATCACCCTTAAATTTTGTTTATAAGCAAAATACATTAAAGCTTTTTTTCCTCAGACTTAAAATACCATCCATTTTTTCCAAACTTTCATTGGTTTAAACATAACACATGACTGCAAAATATATTTCTATGCTAGGCTGGTTGTAATTATAGTCGGCAATATGGTCGACGTTTTGCTTACTTATCTCGACATTTCATAACATTAAATACAAAAACCGCGTTACGTAAGTTGTTAAAATATTTTAAGTTGCTGCCTTTTGAAATTATTTTCAAAGTAGAGTAGTTGCCTTTTGAAATAAAGTCACTTTATTGTGTCTGTGGCAAAATAAAATGGCAGCGTTGAGATTAGCTTAAACAACGCGGAGGAAAAGTAGAAGTCGTTTAAAGTTAATTAAATGGAACATAACATATAGAAAAGAAACAAGCTTTGTAAAGATGCAGAAAAGATTTTCAGACTATTTGAAGGTGAGAATGAGAAGTTTCAAGAGAATTGGACGAGATGTAAGGCCACTTTTACATGCATTCGTATAAATCATCACATTTTGTCTCACCTGATAGTCCTCGTGAAAAACAAAACACTTATTAGGTTTGTTACTGACTGACTACGGAATATATGTACATTTGTATATCCGGTTAACAAATCTCATAGACGGCGATGCCTCGCCGCCTCTAATAAAGTTAATCAACCATAAATATATTTCCGTAGTAAATTAAAAACAAACCTTCTAGGTAGTAGTGTAAAATATATGATTTATAAATATTTAATTTCAAAAATGTGTTGATATGATCTCCTTTATCTTAAAAAATACTTATTACGTAATATATTTTGATGAACAATATTTTAAAGGAACTCTTGGAAAACCGTACGTGTTTTATTATATTGAAAGATCAGCATATATGTTTGACAAAAATGCATCCATTAATTACCTATGTAAGGTGGTATGGAACACCTCCTCATTTTGACGTATTTCCTATTGAAATAAACTATAAAACTTAGCATAGTTTCTTTCCCGAAATTGTGACTTAACAGCGTAGCGCAATGACTTAGAGTGTTTACTACGAATCTACAGGTCACGAGTTCGAATCCCGCTGGGGCTTTTTATAATTTTTTCCTTTCCAAAAATTTATAATATTTTTGTAGGTCAAATATTGTAAAATTTGAAAAAATTTAAACAGCGAAGCTTTTTTGATTTTTGCGTACTTTTATCCACATTAATATCAACAGGTGTCGAAATGTTGGCTTTAAAATTTTGTTATTTGTCTAGAACATTTAATTATGTGTTTTTTTTCAAGGGAAATTAAAATATAGTATGAAATTGTCATGACCAACCAGCTTTTTTTAATATATATTGTATACAGTAAATGTTTATTTCAAAACAAATCTTTTGAATGTTTGATATTAAAGAATCATATCATATTATCAAACATATATCATACACATCTGTTTTACATTATGTTTAATTTCATTGGCTTTATACGATATGTGTCTGTATAATTAAACTTCTGCTGAACCATTGTGATGAATTATGTGAATTCTTTATACGATTTCTTTCTTTCAATGATTGACGATGGTAACGAAGTATTACGGTTTTGACATATGGTATATAGAATGTTACAGTAATTTACCAATTCTTAATTAAATATACTGCAAGTGATTTGGTATTTCAATGGAACGATTGATAACTTGATTTCGCAGTATCATATTGTTTTTACAAAGTAAACATTCGCCATTTTAATACCAATAATTACATATCAATCACAGAATCCACCCCCACCCCCACCCCCACAACTACTGTAGCCTCCTCCACTACAACCACAACTACTACCACAGCTTGTGTGGAAACTATGTCCAACTTCAACATGACTGATACCGTAAGAGCTACTTTCATAACTCGATGTAGCACTTCTACTTGCATCTCTACCTCCTCCGCCGCCATAGTTACCACCTCCTACATCACCACCACCACTTTTAATTACACTCACACAACCACCACATCCGCCGCCGCAACCACCACAACCGCCACAGCTTCCTCCATATTCAGCATTTTCAACTTCTTTACCGCCATTACAATCTTTTTCTGAATCAATTGCACTTCGGTTTTGACTGATTCCGATGCCACAAGAGCTCGACGTTATTTCTCCGACAGTACATCTTGTACGAAGATTTGCATTGACGTTGTTATGAATGTAATGATTAGAGGGCGTCAAGCAGTGTAAGCCAGCCGCCATCAAGAAGGTAATATCCTCGTCAAGAAACCTTTCTACTGTTTTACCTCCTCTTTTTTCAAGTTTTGGCTTAAGAGACTCTCCCGGTTTCCAATTCGCAGGACGTGGCACACATAATACGTAAAGAAGTGCAATGGAAAACGAAAATGATACATAATGAAGAATGTTATCTATTTTCATTTCACTGCAGGTTATAATTCCTCCTTGAAAATCTAAAGTTAATCCCTCAAATTCTAAAACGTCATAATGAGCGATAGAAATGGTTTCCTCCCTTTGAAGATGTTTTGAATTTATTCTGTATACCTTGATTTTAAAATGACCGGGGTTACCTGGGATACCGAAATATCCAGACTTGCCCAGTTTAGCTAAAAAATACAAAATTCAGAATCAGAAGGGACTATACATTATTATTACATTAATACAAATGTATGTTTATATTCGAAATGTTTTGTGGGTTACCTTGTATACCAAGTTTGAAATTTGCTGGCTGACCCGGTCTACCTGAAATAATACAAACATCAATATTGGGATACACTCTTCTGTTAGTAATCACTTTGATAAAAATTAACGTTTATTTTCAAAATGCTTTTATAAATATATATGATATGCCACTCACGGAAAGTCGACTGAAACCTATTATGGGCAAATATTATAAAAAATATGACCTTTTATACCAGGAACTCCTCGAACAAATCCTGTCCATTTTCCCACCAGTATCATCGAATCACCCTCTCCTGTTTTAATCAAAATCGCTCTTTCCTTTTCACTTGGGTTTAACGACAAGTTTCCGAAAATCTAAAGGGAAATGGTCACGGTTTCGGTCAAAATATATTTTCCCGATTTTAATGTTTACATTGCTTTAATACGGCATGTTTAACAGGCAACCACAATTGAGTGTCATTCGTTGAGTTATAAGTGAGTTACAGAGCTTACAATTCTTTGCTATGTAAACAATGCTTCTGTTAACATTTTGAATGTTGAAGTAAAAATTCCAGTTTTAGACATAAAATAAATGTGTTAAACGTTAGGAACTCTTTGTTTATGCTTTAGATGATTAAAAAGAAAGAAAAAACAGCTCGAAAAAAGATTTTTTACTGGTATATTGAACATATATAAACAAAAACATGACAAAGAATTGTGTGTATCTTGCTTATAACTCTACGACTGACTCTCAAATTTCATTAGATCGTTAGAAATGCATTTCTAAAGCATTGTAAATAATAAAAACAGAAAAAAAAATTTGACCAAAATCGTGACCAAAAAACAAAAAAAATATAAATGATCCACACAGATTAATTTTAATCCGACTGTTTCTTTTGAACATTTACACATTGCTGCATTTTATTTATAAATATTGGAAAATTGGCGGATTTCACGTCATTTGCAAGAAAAAGCACTTTAACAAATCAAATTGTATAAAAACAATATACATGTTAATATACATAGCCTAGCTAATTTTACCTGAGATTTCATCGGTAGTTGGTCGGTTCCAATAACATGAGCCACCGCTGCCATTTTGTCTTGGAAGAAAATCTGCACAACTGACGTCATCATCTTAACGCTGTGTATGATCCGACAAGTGAAAATCACATTTCCATCTAATCTCCGTAAGCTATTAAAAAAATGGTTATGAATTGTCGTTTCTACAGAAAATTGAGAAAATTGTCGTTTCTACAGAAAATTGATAAAATATCGTATCATATAATTTCGTATCGCACATGCTTGAATTAATCCGAAAGGCAATTTTTTGGTAACTATCGAATATTACCTGTGCGAGGCAACATGACAAATATTCTCAGCATTGGACTTATTCAAAGGAACAGGGCCCCATCTCATCTTCATTAGACGGCATATTTATATCTGCTTCTATACCAGCTGGTTCCAGAAGTAATATGGCATCGGCTAGAAACGGGCGTCCAATACTCCCGCTTACCACATATTTCAGACGACATGTTTTTCATTCGCATGTTACCTTCTGATTTAAAAATTCCCCCATTCTGAAGTTCATGATTGTAAATCAATTTCCCAAATCTTTCTTGAAATCCACCGATAGTTTGAGATTCTCCACTAAAGATTTTTTTTCGTATGGTAAGCTTAAAGTCAACCGTTTTATCCGTAGGACCATAAGGGAATTGTAAATGTTGATTATTCCAGGTCATATTCCCCATTTTGCCAAATAATGTTTGAATCAAAGTGGACTGTTGGAATAAATTGGTTCTCAAAATCTGAAGTTTAACATCTTTCTTGTCATTTTTATTAACTTTTTTTTTATGGAAATACTGTTGATAACGATTACAGCTTTTCTACCAGAAATGTGCTCGATATCCGAAGGGGTGAGAAGGTAAAGTCTACCTTTTGGAGAATCGCCACGATACATGGCACCAGCTGTAGCAAATGTCTCTTCATATTCATCTTTCCAAAGCTTACTCGTTCTTCCATATGCATTAGAAAGTTTGGACCCTTGGTTTCTATCGCTGTCTGTATCATCATGAATGAGCAGACGCCCTAGCATTGACTTTGTGACTCGATCGTAATCAATTGGATGAAGTTGATGAGTGTGTCAGACCAAATCAATGTCGTAGCAGGGAACAAGGAACTCAGCGGAATTTTTCTTCTTGAGAAAAAGATACTTTTTGTACCTTGTCACTGCAGCCTCGAGAAACTTTGTATCTCTGTAATGAGGTAGATGAATGTTAAAGACAAAGTCTTGTTGTCGATGAATGGCCTCCAAAAGATCAAACGAATCGCTTTTACTCTGGTGTACTTGGATATTGAGAATATTTCCGACTATGAAGTCATGGCTCCACTCAAACGGCTCATTTGGATAAAGAAGTCCCCAAGAAGGCTTTGTAGATTCGTAGGCATCCATTGATTTAGTCACAGAATGATCTAGTACATTTCCAAATAATGAAAGACAATACTCGGCGTACTTATGGGGTGCTAGCATGTGGCAATGCCACACCCAAGCTATATCTATCGGAGGTATTAAACATTCTGGTAAATTAATGTTTTCAGTTTTACATGCAACTAGAGGAAGCCATAAACTTTCGTATCGGCGAATGGCATTTTGAAGAACCACATCGTTCCGTAAGCACTCCAAACCTTGCACTTCGAGCAGAAAGTCGTATTCTGCCAGAGAGGCTTTCACGAGATCCACTCCAAACTCAATACTTTCGTAGTTAGTCATGTTATTGATTTTTTATCTGAATCAATTCGTAGCCCTTAAAGAAGATAAAATCCCCTTAACAATGAAATAAAATTTGTGTAATGAAAGTATATATTATCCTCATTTGTTTTGCCACTGAATGTCATTGTAGAAAATAAGTCGCATAATTGCCGTCCACAACTCTAGGTTGACGGAAATGAAAAATTTTGACGGGAACATTGCGACGCATCGTCATTTACATCGGATATCTTACTATGTACATACTAATGTTCAATATCTTTTGGTCCTCGTCAAAACAAAATCACATATAAGGTTTGTTACTGTCTTTGGAAATTTGTTGCGTTGTTTACATCAATAGAAGTCGAAGCGAACACAGGTTTTCTATGAACGCTATTAACCAGATTAATTTTCGTAAACAGTTAAAATCTTTAAAAATATTAGTTTGAATGATTTTTTCTGATCACGATATGTCTGTACTAAGTTTATCAGTTCGACTTTTCATTTAGCGTTAAATCTTTTTCTATGATTTCAGAATAAATAGGAAATACCCTTATTCGATGTACAAATAAACATGATATAACAGACAAAATTATATTTTAATTCAGTATATATATAAAACGAAACTAACTCGTTATATTTGAAAGAAAAACCAACCAAATTTGAATCTATCTTATATATTGATTTCATTATTTTGTGATGTCATTTAAAAGAGTGTTTCCTCATTTAAAAAAAAATATCCATTAAGTTTAAAACGCAATTGTTATCCAAGACCGTTTTGGGATTGACACTAAAACAGCGAAGATTGTAAACATGTTTACGTAGTCTGTAATGCAATATTTTGGTTACACGTAAGGAATGCAATATCAAGGTTTACGTTGTTTAAGTGCACAGACCGTGGACAATTAAATAGTTTGTTTTGTATTGTGTTTGCAGGCAAGAATCTTTAGAGAGCAAAGAGGGGAGACAGCTTAATCTCTCATTTTCGTTCAACTTACATACAGAGTATGGGTTTTTGTTTGATTGTCTAGATTTGGATAAGTCCCCCCAAACTGTGAAGAACATTCTAAATTCATTCAAAAGTACTTAAGTGACTTGGATGACTACTTGTATAAATGTACAAGGAGAGAGAGAGAGAGAGAGAGAGAGAGAGAGAGAGAGAGAGAGAGAGAGAGAGAGAGAGAGAGAGTGAGTGAGAGAGAGAGAGAAAATACCTTGCCACTAACGAAAATTATACAGTACATGACCTTGACCAAGCTTTGAAAATATATTTTAAAAAATCCAACTTGTATGTATGCATTCTGTATATATTCGAGCTTAAACATTTCCACAATTTTAAGAGTGTTTCAGTTAGAATATAATGCCCATCAACAAACATTACATGCCATAGGTTAAACTAGACCGAGAGTCATTTGAGTAGAGGACCTACTCAAGCCATGACCCGTAAGATTGAGATTCCCCGTTTTGATTCCAAAATAAGATTATCTATTATTTCTTATTTTTGATGAAGATAAAACACAATTATGAAATTTTGATAAAGTTCGACTAGAATTCTACATAAACACATAAAGCTTTTATTAACCAGTCATTGTTAATTCGTTTTTGATATAAGAAAGATAAATCAAATTCAATAGATAGTATATCATTTTTGTCTATAAAGTAACAAGAGGCCCATGGGCCACATCGCTCACCTGAGCAATGATAGACATAATAAAATCAGCTTTATGGAGTCATATACAAAATATCTGAATAATGTTGTATAATAGATCCTGTATATAAAAAAATCCCCTGCATATTCTTATGTTTATCATTGACCCCTTTGTACATGTTGTAAAAGGATGATTTTACAGTCGTATTACATATTGAGTATTGCAGTTCTCAAGCAAATGATCAGACATAAACAACTTTTTTTATAAGATTCAAAACGTACATCAAACTTTGAACCCCTTGTGAGGCCAAAAAATTGTCCAGGAGCCAGAATCTAAACACTTTTAAAGAATAAACAATAATTCAAAATGATTGTAAAAGTAAAACCACTTATAATAACATCTGTATATAAGTGGATGCTTTAAATGTTTTTCTTTGTAAAATTTGACCCCCCCCACCATGTGGCCCAACCCTAGCCCTGAAGATTATGATTTTGACAAATCTTAATCTACACTATCTGAAATGACTTTTCTAGGCAAATGATTTTAAAATGATTCCTATGTAAAAGTTTGAACTCCCCCCATTGTGGCCCCACCCTACCCCAAGTATCATGATTTGAACAAACTTGAATCTTAACCTGAGGACGCTTCCACACAAGTTACAGATTTTCTGCCCGATCGATTTCTGAGAAGATTTTTAAAGAATTTTTCTCTATATATTCCTATGTGAAAATTTGACCCCCTATTATGGCCCTACCCTACCCCTGGGGATCATGATTTAAACAAACTTGGATTTACAATACCTGAGGATGCTTCCACATAAGTTACAGCTTTTCTGACTGATCAGTTTCAGAGAAGAAGATTTTTAAAAAAATTACTCTATATATTCCTATGTAAAAATTCAACCCCGCATTGTTGCCCCACCCTACCCCCAGGGATCATGATTTGAACTAACTTGATCTATACTACCTGAGGATGCTTCCACGTAAGCTACAGCTTTTCTGGCTGATCAGTTTCAGAGAAGAAGTTTTTAAAAAATTTACTCTATATATTTCTATGTAAAAATTCAACCCCCCATTGTGTCCCCCACCCTACCCTTGGAGATCATGATTTGAACAAACTTGAATCTACACTACCTAAGGATGCTTCCACATAAGATATAACTTTTCTGGCTGATCAATTTCAGAGAAGAAGATTTTTAAAGATTTTCTCTTTATATTCCTATGTAAAAATTTGATCCCCCATTGTGACCCCATCCTACCCATGGGGATCATGATTAGAACAAAATTGAATCTACACTACCTGAGGATGCTTCCACACAAGTTTCAGCTTTTTTGGCCAAATGGTTTTTGAGAAGAAAATTTTTGAAAATACCAACAAATTTTCAATGAATTTTTAATTATCTCCCTTTATAGAAAGCGTGGTCCTTCATTTTAAGAAACTTGAATCCCCTTCACCTAAGGATGCTTAGTGCCAACTTTGGTTGAAATTGGCCTAGTGGTTCTGGAGAACAAGTCGAAATTGTAAAAGGTTTACGGACAGACGGACAAACAGACGGACAGACGGAAGCCGGACAAGAAGTGATCAGAAAAGCTCACTTGAGCTTTTAGCTCAGGCAAGCTAACAAAAAAGGTATTCATCCAACTAATACAATGTTATGAACTGTCCAAAGTTTACTGCCTCACATAGTTGTCATAATTTCATAATAAAACATTCGAAACAAATCTTGGTGTACATTATTGTTTTGGTAAAAAAAAGAAGAATGCATCTGATTGGAAAGAATTTGTGCTAATTAATTATTTTTGGAGAATATTATCTGCCATGTATGCAGTCAAATAGCAAATGTCGTATTATCTAGTTTTTTATGAATCAGTTGTTTACGTTTGAAACAAAGCAACTTGAAAGCTTGGAATATTTCTAACGTCACTTGAAAATGAATTATGAAATTGTATAATATATACCTATTTACTGGCTATGAGTACGATAGCAAGTTTATTGTCGGATTCCAAATATGGCGCTTGACCAGGTAGGTCACGGTCAGTAACAGCGGTGTAACTGTGGCCCAAATTGGGGAACTAGAGACTAGCGAGACCCTCGAAATTTTCCAATTCTGTGTATAGTGAGTCGGGAATTAACTATCTTAAATTGAAATTCATAAAATTTCATGGAAAGGCGGATTTAGAAAGGTTTCTCTGCCGTAGTGAGTACTTCTTATATCACCGGGTATTGTTCACGCACAATCTAAAATAAATCCACAGTGTTTACATGTTTACATGAATAGGCCGAATACCATCAAACAATATTTCAACATGCCGAAAGAAGGTATTACAACTCGCCGTCTAAACACGGAGAAAACAGTAGAAAAAACACCAACAACACCTCAAACACCAAAAACTACTAAACCAGCAACTACCGCAAGAACGTATGATAGTGAATGGGCATCAGTACACGCTCAACTAGGTAAAATAAAGGAAGAAATAAAAAAAAACTATTAAAGGAGATGATGTGAAAAAACTAATAAAAGGCATTGTTGAGGAGCTTTTTCAAAAACATCAAGAAAAATAGAACAGAAATATGGTCATAGAATTTCAGAATTAGAGAGAGAAAATAGAGATCTTAGAAAAGAATTAGAAGAACAAAGCGAACCCTTGAACAAAAGTCATGTACATGTAGAAGAAAATGAGACCATGGTAAAAAATGCTCTCTCAAAAGCAAACTACAACGAGCAATATTCTAGGAAAAACATAAAATTTCACGAAATTGCCATAGACCCACTGGACGTCGTAGCTATTCACAAAATTCCAGGAGGAAAAGAAGGACCCATACCAATTCTCATCAAAATGCGGAACATGGATGCTAAGGCAACCATAATGCAAAAGAGGTCCGATATTAAGACAGCAATTAGAGGAGTCAAAATCACCGATGACGTCACCAAAGATAATGCGACGCTCATTACCAGACTAAGCAGCGACCAACGGATATCATCAGCATGGTGTTTCAATGGACATGTGTACGGACAATATGGAAAACGCCGCATTTAAATTGACATATTTGACGATGTCACCGGGAAACTGCGCGAAAAACAATTCCGGAAATAATAAGAGGGTTTCTCTTAGCGATATTCCAGACATGATCTTACTTATTGACTTTGAAAAAGCTTTTGACTCCATATCTTAAAAATTTATGTATAATTCTTTAAGATTTTTTAATATTGGTCATGAACTTATCAAATGGATATCATTACTATATAATAAGGCAAAATTATGCGTTATCCATTGTCGACAGGGTGATCCTGTCTCCCCATATCTTTTCAACAAGTGTGTCGAAATAATGGGGCACATGATACAACAAAATATAAATATTAAAGGTATTAAAATAGGGAAAGAAAAAATTTGCCTACAACAGTATGCTAATGATACAGTTTTGTTTTTAGATGGATCAGAAAAATCTCTCAAGTCTGCTCTTGACCTACTCTTCCAGTTTTCAAAATGTTTAGGGCTTAAGCCTAATATTATTAAAACTAAAGCAATCTGGATATGATCCAAGATTAACAGTCAAGAATTACTTGGTCCAAATACTGGGCTACAGTGGACAAGTGAACCTTTTACAGTTTTAGGTGAAACTAATACTGCTAATCTGGAAAACATGAAACATCTGAATTTTAATGAGAAATTTAATCTAGTACACAAAGAAATAACACAATAGCAAAAGAGAAACATCTCTCATCTTGGGAAAATTACAGTTGTGAAAAGTTTATTTTTATCTAAGTTTACCCATTTATTTACAGTCTTACCTAAACCAAATTCTCAGTGAATTAAAAAACTAGAGCAAGTTTTCTACAGATATATTTGGGGCAATAAAATTGATTAAGTATCTAGAAAAACTTTACAGTTAGGCTATGAGAAAGGTGGATGTAGAATGATTCATATATATAAATCTCTTAAACTTACTTGAATAAGAATGCTTCTTTACTCCAATTCGGAATGGTCCATGTTTTTCAATGAAAAAGTTAATTGTAGCACAGCTCATCTCATACAATTTGGATCACAGTACGCTAAACAAAAAGCTAATTGAACATCAAATCTATTTTGGAAAGAAACTCTTTTTTACTTTGCTGAATTCTTGTACTCTATAAAGCCAAAATGAGAGCGTGATATCTTATTAGAACCTTTGTGGTTTAATGAGATGATCAGTGTGCAAACTAGTTATATTTTTTACAAATCTTTATATGAGAAGGGTTTTTATATTTTATATGATCTGCTGGATAAGCAGGAAAATTTTATCAGTTATGAAAAATTAACAAATGAATATCTAAAAACTACCTTTTACCAATTATGAAGGCTTAAAAAGGGCTATATTAAGTTACTGGCCCATTATCAGGCAATTTTTGCATGAATTAGTAGTGAAACTATATCAGTTGGAATGTATCAAAATTTTGTGTAATGATAAAAAGGGATCAAGAACACTATTTGACTTTTTTATTTCTAAATTACAGCATAGGCCAATATGTAAATCTAAATGGGTTACTGACTTTAATCTTGAACTAGCCTTTAATTGGAACCACATATATAGCATATATATTACGCGTTTTATGTTTTTCTTAACGTTATTGATGTGCATTATACAAAAAGTATTAAAAAAAACAACCCATATGCAACATGTATTATCAGGTAATTACTTTCTCAATAAAGACAAAATGAAACAGAAAGCATAATTCATTTAATTTGTGATTTACAAAGCACTTGCTTCCCTACATCAAAGAAACATGTGTGTCGAAAACTGTAAACGCTATTCAATATATATTGAATACATTGTCAAAGCCTCACCATAAACATTCCACTAAACATAGGAACTGGACAGCTTAGAGATGGTAATGATTAATTCATTACCCTAAAAATTAGACTCAATTAATCTAATTTCAAATCTCATCAGAATGCGACATTTCGCATCACTAGAATGCATAACATATACATGTATGACAATATTTTGATTAAATCTTTTAACGATATTGCTATGCTTCAACGTTAAAAGTAAACAGCAAGGTATATTTGTCTATAAATCAATTTATATATAAAATTCCAAATAAACACAAACACAGATGCAACATATATTAAAGGTGAATGTAGCGTAATCGGAGTAAAATTTTTGACATGATTTTCTGTAAAAATATACATGCATTAATATATATAATGCTGCTTTTAATTAGACATTTCACCAACTCTAGGTCCATAAAACATTTTTTGTCTTAAGGTAATTGTCTCTAAACTTTGCTACACGTCTGATGAATATCAAAGCTGACATGAATTCATAAATACGCACTATTTCCCTTTTATCTCCGACTACCGCCATATTAGTTGTTATTGTTACGCTCATCGCTACAGACCCCCTATATAAGGTCGATTTATCTTCTCCCTCACTTCGTTCGTCCGAATATAAAATTATTATACTCTGTTATGGTATAAAAATGCTGAACCAAATGAAAAATAAACTCATGAATATAGATCGCTGCTCGTTAAAACGTAGAACTTACAAAGAGATGACGGCTGTAAACTGTAAAAACAAACAACCATATATTCATTAAGTTCATTCAATCAAAATACTACGAGACACTTTTAATTTATTATCAACAGAATCTTTTATATAATTGTCCATGGAATAATCATTTTTCCACCGACCGTGTATTTTAATAAGATGCTCCGACAACTTTTTTCTCAGCTGCAGCTGTAGCACCTCCACTTCTTAGACAATGTAGCCCGAACGCTTTTGAATCTATTCCGACTTTTTCTAATGTTTCCATCAATAATTCTTGAGCTCTCGTATACAATATAGGTTTGTTAATCTTGCAGAACATATATTTTTCAGAAGATTTGTAAAAACGCACTGCTCTAAATATATAATCCTCTGAATTGTTTTCGATTTCGGCTAGTGACAAATAATGCTTAAACCGCGACACAGGACAAAACTTCCCTCCGGTCTTTGCTATTGTTATTTCATTTCCACGTTTGTATACATCGGTGTTACTTTTTTTCGACACAAATGCTCATATACAAATCTTTGAAACTTATGTTTTTTACTTTTATGTTAGCCAGCTCACTAAATCTAAGAAAACCTGCAAAACTAAACAGCAGCATCGCTATTGTTCTCACACTACGTAAATCACGGTTTTTCTCCCTGTCTCCAAATAAATCTATGACCTTCTCTAAGATGTCGGAAAAAATTAGTTCCTTCTTCTTCAAAGGTTTTGACAATATTCGTTTTCCTCCTTCCATTAGTTTTTGAATAACACTATCATCACATGGATGATAGAAAACACAATGGAGATCATGATACCACCTGGGTATATCCCTCTAACTAGAATCGGTAGGACAACAAAGTAGTGCCTTTAAGCAAAATAGTTCCTATTCTTGCAGAGTGTATATACATTTATTGGGACATTTTAAATCAGAATGCTTGACACATGTCAGAAAAAAGGATTTGCAATTTTAAAAGCAAGTGTCAAAATTAAATTATCATTTGAAGGAAAGAATTGAGATTGTTTGATGTACACCCTTTCCAAAACTGTGAAATTCCCTACTTTTACTTTCATTTTCAGAGTTTTTCAATACAGACGCATTTTGCCTGAAAACGAATCTGACTTTACACCACGAAATTTTAACAGGAGAGAGACAATTTGATGAGCTTTTATTCAAGAGGTCCCTTGTTGCTGAACAAAAATTAGGGCCGGAGCTATGAGCCCGAACGTTACCATTACCGCCTATGGAAAATGCATTAGTGAACTATACCCACTTTATACTATATAAGAATGAACACAAAACTGCTTTAGAAACGCCTTGTTGAATTAACCCGCTCAAAAAAATAGAAAATCACACTTGATCTTGCAGGAAAACTTGTGGACTCCCTACCACAAATAGTAATACTCAAATGCCTAGTCATTAATTGACAAATATTTCTAAATGAAGGTTTAAATGCAATGATCTTACCAACTATGGAAGACAATCTTCTCGCAGATATGCTACTTTTGTTATCCAATTTTTTCAACGGGAACCTCTAACGTACCACTTTCCATAATCTAAAGAAATCCTAACCACACTATGCTTTGGGTAGGTTTAAGAACTGATTTTCAGTATTTAGCAATAAACCTGATTTCTTGTATTAACTCTTATGCAGACTTGCATGTTTTAAAATCACCACACACCCAACCATCATCCAAATACATTGTCACTGGTATGCCACATGATATCCAGTATTTCACGAACACTCTAATCACTTTTGTAAATTTATAACCTGCTGACGACAGCCCAAATGGTAAGACATTAAATTCAAAAAACCTTTTTTTACCATATTTCCACGAAAACCCCAAATATTTATGAAAATCTGGGTGTATATCAATATGATGATATCCGGATTTTAAACCATACTTTATCATGTACTTGGATTTTTTTTGCATATTGTAATCCTTCATCCACCCCTTCAAACTTAACGTTTTGTTTCTCAACAAATTGATTAACATGTCGTAAATCTAACACCAACCTTTTCTTACCTGTGGCATTAACTGAAACAGTAAATGGATTAACAACATATGTACTATCTTCAAGTACTTCATGAATGCAACCAGAGGACAAAAGATCATCGATAGCTGTAAAAACAAAATTACTATGAATAAGAGCTGACCTGTTATTTTTCAAAACCGCTTTTGGAGGAGATTGAATGAATGGGATTACATAATCAAACTCTATTGTATTTTTCAGAAAAACGTAAGCAAATAACGTATCTTTCCAAAATTGTACACAGTTTTTTAATCGAGATTTTACAAAAATAGCTGAATCTGCATTAAGCTCATATTCATAAGAACAGCCTACACAAACATCATTATTACTATACTCAACTTGATCTCCGCTACTGCTTGCTACTTGAGGTCGATGCGACCGCCGGGGTAAGCATTGGCACTTGTTGTCCTCTGGCGAAGGGGCAGTCCCTGACGTAGTGTCCGCTATGTCGACAAAAGAAGCACTTTCGGTCGTAGAAAGCTTGCTGTCCTGATGCATAATCGCTTAGTTTTGTGGTTTGCTTGAACACCCCTGGAGTTAAAGTTTGGCTGAAGCCCAAAAAATATTTCGTTGGAGGAAAAATGCGTTTTGTCTACGAGCCTGATCAGTGTAAGAATATGATTTTCCACGATAATTTCGTTTGCGAACAGAGCGATTCAAATCACCCCGTAACTTTATCGCGTCGTCGTTGATGTCGGCCAATTGATAATCTTAATACTCGTTCACAGTGTCCCACCCGTGTCTGTCCGCTATTTTTAGAATTTTGTTGCGTTGACGTAATTCGATAATTTCCTTATCAATGGTCGTTTCTGCTTTTCCCATATCGTTCTGAGCCATCAAAATCTTTAATTCGCACAACTTCTCCAATCTCTCGGCATTAAAAGAGTGTTGTATTTTATGTCCTTCATGCTTGATCTCAAACTGACCGCCTTTTCCCGGTTCCTCGTGATCTTTACTCGTGTTCGCGTGGTTTACATTTGGCTGAGACTTTAACTGCCTAACAGTAGAACTCACTATAACTTCGTTTTGCTGCTGTAAAGCTTTACGCAAAGAACTGTTCAACAAAGACACAGCATCGTCATTCGAAAGTTGATCACCGTTAGTCTCGCCTTATAAAACATCCTCGGACATATGTATGTCCGGATCCGAACTTGCATTACTGGTAGCCACCACACTTTCTCTACGTCCTAACGAGCGGTAGAATGACCACAAAACTCGCGCAATTACTATTTATGTGACCATGTAACATGATCTCAAACCACACAGATCCACCCCTTATACCACACAGCACACAGAAATCTACCCAAAACGAACATAATTTTAAAGCACTATTCATGCTTCACCGCATTGTATTTCATTCACCCGAACACGTTGCATTAAACAAAAAGACTTGTAAAAAAGAGTTTTGAACAAAAATAATATGGCAACCACTGAATTAGTAAGGAATATCCAATGAACGATGAAACTAAACAGACTGAAATCCAGTCACGCACATTTAAAGAATCCTTGATATTTGTAGAACGTTTTCTGTGTATGTGATAATATTGCACATGCGCAAACCACACACTGTGACCGATCGTACAATGACCGCATGGAATTTAGAAACGGAGTGTTTTTGTAGAAACTGATGAAAACGATGTTGCGTTGTTACTTCCTTGGATTTACTATCATTTATCTAGTGTGTTGGATGTAGTACCGCAGGGGTCTTCAAAAAGATGCGCAGACGTTATGCACTCTGTATGAACGACACATACACGTGTTCGATGTGCACGCGAAGTAAGGCAGCACTATCTGTGCACAATAATACGGATACCTCGGAAATTCTATCAAAGAACAAATCCTGTTTTATGTTTTATTGAATGTAGTTTCATCTATCCTTTTTTACAAACAATTTTCTACAATGTGTAGTTCATGCATTAAGAGGTCCGTGAAACCTGAATGCCTCGATCGGAAATCAACCAACCATTAATTTCTCGACCGGTTGTTGCAACCACTATTGAAATAAAACCACTATTGAAATGAATTATTTCAATAGTGGTTTGGAATGTTTCATTAGAAGAATCCCCTTGCAACCACTATTGAAATAAAACCAGTATTGAAATAAATTATTCAATAGTGGTTGGGGATGTATTTCATTTGAAGAATCACTTTGCAAATATTATTGAAATACAACTACTACATGTATTGAACTCATTATTTCAATAGTAGTTGGGGATCCATTTATTATAAGAATCATTTTACATCCACTAATGTAATACAACTACTATTAAAATTATTATTTCAATCGTAGTTGGGAATGCATTTCTTTAAGTATTAAGTTTTTCAATGGAATTCTCATGGCGTTGTGCAATTAAATATATAAAAGATAGTGCGTAAAGAATTAATTGACAATATTAAAAAGGAAAGCACGTGAATATCAAAATTGGTTTTTTCTTGGAGCAAAAATAAACGACAAGTTGTAAGCGCATTTATCCTAAACAATAATTATAACAAGGCATATATTGATGTACAAGGATATATATCTTGTATTCTGATCGCTAATGCGTAAAAATACCACAAACCAAACTAGTGTCATTATTTGCAGGTGTAAAATTTTTTGTAGTTGATTAAAAAAGAGTTTTATTTTCGAGGGATTGTTTGATATTCATTATACGTCATTTTAATATCAAACCCCAAAATCATTATTTTCAAGGTCACGATGCAGTCTCTTTATGAGTGCATGGAGAAATAAACAGAAATAATCTATTAAGATATGATGCGATTGCTATAGATGAAATAAAACCGAATTTATATGCCACGTTTACTTTAAAAGAAAAATGAAATAAAGGTTTATTTCATGCTTACTTGTGAATTCCCTTCTTAGGTTTTTCGAGCAAGGTCATATTTAGTGTTGGAACAACAGCTACATTATTACTTATTAGGTTTGTTACTGACTGACTACAGAAATATATGGGGTTGATCAATCTCATAGATGGCGAGGCGAAGCTGAGCCGTCTATGAGATTGATCAACCCCATATATTTATAAAGTCAGCCAGCAACAAATCTAACTAGAGGTACTGTGAGCAAGCTCACAATTGATACCCCCCGCGAAGAACAAATCATAACTCATGTATTTTTTTCCAATATAGAAATTATTGGATGAATCTATTTCACCGTCCATTTTTAGGTCACCTGAGTAAACTCAGGTGACCTATTGCTATCTGTTTTCGTCCGTCGTCGTGCGTCGTGCGTCGTGCGACGTGCGTCGTGCGTCGTCCGTCGTGCGTCGTGCGTTAACAATTTACATTTTTAACTTCTTCTTAAAAACTACAAGGCCAATTGTTCCCATTTTTGGTGTGAAGCATCTTTATGGTAAGAGGAATGTAAATTGTGAAATTGGTGGCTCTACCACCACCAGGGTGCCACAGGTGGGGCCAAATATGCAAAAAACAGCCAAATTTTCAAAAATCTTCTTCTCTACTCCCACACATGTGAGGAAAAAACTGATTGCATGGTTATGATGTCCATGAAGCCCTCTACCAAAATTGTGAAATTCATGGCCCCTGGGTCAGGGGTTCAGGCTCTAGGGTGGGGCCAATATGGCCATATAGTAAAAATGTATTAAATCTTAGAAAATCTTCTTCTCTACTCCCATAGATATTTGCTAAAAACTAAATACATGGTTATGATGTCCATGAAGCTCTCTACCAAAATTGTGAAATTCATGGCCCCTGGGTCAGGGGTTCAGGCTCTAGGGTGGGGCCAATATGGCCATATAGTAAAAATGTATTAAATCTTAGAAAATCTTCTTCTCTACTCCCATAGATATTTGTTTAAAACTAAATGCATGGATATGATGTCCATGAAGCCCTCTACCAAAATTGTGAAATTCATGGCCCCTGGGTCAGGGGTTCAGGCTCTAGGGTGGGGCCAATATGGCCATATAGGAAAAATGTATTAAATCTTAGAAAATCTTCTTCTCTACTCCCATAGATATTTGTTTAAAACTAAATGCATGGATATGATTTCCATGAAGCCCTCTACCAAAATTGTGAAATTTATGGTCCCTGGGTCAGGGGTTCAGGCTCTAGGGTGGGGCCAAAATGACCATAAAGTAAAAATGTATTAAATTTTAGAAAATCTTCTTCTCTACTCCCATATATATTTGTGAAAAACTAAAGGCCTGGATATGATGAACATGAAGTCTTCTACCTAAATTGTGAAATTTATGATCGCTTGGACAGGTGTTTAGGCACTAGGGTGGGGCCAATATGGCACAGGAAGGGCCCAAATATCTTGAAAACGGTTAAAATCCCCACCCCTAAACCATATATATTCTTGTTCCTTGTGTTAAGGGCCATCAAATGGTATGTAGGTCATGGGCCTCAGGGGTGGTTCCTGACCCCCCTCAAACAGGAAGAGCCCAAATATCTTGAAAACGTTTAAGAACCCCACCCCTAAACCATATATATTCTTGTTCCTTGTGTCAAGGGGCATCATATGGTATGTAGGTCATGGGCCCTGGGGATGGTCCTGACCCCCCTCAAACAGGAAGTGCACAAATAACTTGAAAACGGTTGAGATCCCCACCCCTAAACCATATATATTCTTGTTCCTTGTGTCAAGGGGCATCATATGGTATGTAGGTCATGGAACTTGGGGTGGTCCTGCCCCCCTCAAACAGGTAGTGCCCGAATATCTTGAAAACGGTTGAGATCCCTACCCCTAAACCATATATATTCTTGTTCCTTGTGTCAAGGGGCTTCAAATGGTATGTAGGTCATGGGCCCCAGGGATGGTCCTGACCCCCCCTCAAACAGGTAGTGCCCGAATATCTTGAAAACGGTTAATATCCCCACCCCTAAACCATATATATTCTTGTTCCTTGTGTCAAGGGGCATCATATGGTATGTAGGTCATGGGCCCCGGGGATGGTCCTGACCCCCCTCAAACAGGAAGTGCACAAATAACTTGAAAACGGTTGAGATCCCCACCCCTAAACTATATATATTCTTGTTCCTTGTGTCAAGGGGCATCATATGGTATGTAGGTCATGGGCCCTTGGGGTGGTCCTGACCCCTCTCAAACAGGTAGTGCCTGAATATCTTGAAAACGGTTAATATCCCCACCCCTAAACCATATATATTCTTGTTCCTTGTTTATGTTAGTTCACCTGATATATAGTTAAGGACCCCTGGGAACCACATGAAACTTTGTGGGTCATCCCTACTCTATATGATAGCCTCGTTCGTTTGGGAGACTTTATAATCGCCCCGATTATAATTACATCTTGTTTTCCCTTGCTTCTTCCTAATGGAGTTATCTTCCTTTGCTTGTTCATATGTAGTAATTAATCGTTGAATATAATGTAATTATAAAGAAGTTGTATGATCAAAAGAGTTATGCAAGGCTTTTTATCATTTGAAACAAAAACAGTTTTTGAACTTTCAAAATAAACAAATAGACTTGTTAATAGTAAAGTAATAATTGGCTAACTAAAATCACTGATATAAAAAGGTAAAATGATTTTGGTATATATGCCAGATGGTGATTCTCAACGAATGTTGAATATTCAAAAACTGGAACAGGAGAAGTGAGTAACTCATGATGGCTTTTATCGATAAAGCTGGTTTTTTTTTCTTTTGTTTAAATGCCCATAGGGAGAGTTTCTGTCTGCCCCGGGGGGATGGGAGGTTGTTTTAGATAAAACATGAATAATAGCCACCTTGTTATTATTATTAAATTATTTTCTATCAGAGTCTTGCACCTTTTCAATATCAGGTCATGCATTCTTTTATGATCTTTTAAGTTTTTCGCTAAAATTATAGGTTTAATAGTCGTTTTTGAAAGATTTCAGGCAGGGAGGTGGTCGTCATTACAAATTAAAAATTTTTCTATTCCAGAATAAAACTTAACTAAATGCATATATGAGACTCCTTGACAAGTTTGTGTATGGGTTATGCTACTCAGGTGATCGTTAAGGCCATTTGGCCTCTTGTCTATAAATAACAACTGCTCTATTTTTAAAACTAGGACATTTGCATCCATGACTCGAATCAAACCATAATCCACATGTCAAGCAGCCATTAAATATTTTGAATTTTTGGTATACCGAGCCCGATTTTTTTTCGAAATTTTTTTTCACAGTTTTTTTTCCAAAAAAAAGAAAACCATCGGGGGAGGTCATTATCAGAGAGACGGGGATGAGAATCTAAAAATTATTTTTATGTGGCCTAATACAAACAAGCTTTGTGTCAAATTTTAGCTTCTAATTATTTCCATTAAAACAAGACATGACACAGACAGGAATGAAGAATTTTTTAAACAATGACCTTAAAATTCCTCAATTGACCTTGGGTCAAGGTCATGACACACCCCCAGGTTATAAGCAATCTTTATGTGAATTAAGAACTTCTAATATTTGTCCATAAGAAAGATTTGGACCGGACACGAATTTTGCACTTTTTCTTCCAGTGACCTTGACCTTGCCCAAATGATCTTAGGTCAAGGTCATGACACACCCTTAAGTCATATGCAATTTTTGTGTGAAGAAAGAACTACCAATCTCTCTCCATAAGAAAGATATGGACCGGACACGAATTTTGCACAGACAGATGGACAGACGGACAAGGTGATTCCTATATACCCCCCGCCCCAAACTTCGTTTGCGGGGGTATAATAAGTGTTTGTTTTCCCGAAGGTCTATCAAGTGACACATTTATTCACAAAAAGCGACGATCTACGCAAACCCATGTTTACAAGTTACCTAACATCTTGTCCAATTTAATTCATTTAACCCTTCAAAGGTTAATTTCGTTAAATCATACATTATCACATTAATCTGCCTGAAAATAGTATAATAATAAAAACGTTCCATTACATCTGTATTTATTAAGCATAAGCAAAATTATACACAAACGAGGAATGCATCTTATACATTGTATCATGTTGTAAATAAGAACAGATCTTAAACAAAAAAACCAAAAAAATATATAAACACAGTCAATTTTTTTCAATATTAAATCATTAAGATTTAATAAGGGTAAAAATGCAAAATCATGGGATGCTAATAAAGTAACAGTTGTATTTTTATAATATTACTGTTTCATTTTGTTGCAGTGTCTTTCAATTTAAGTTCTTTGCAAAACTGAAAGAATGGATAATGGAGGACTTAAATGATATGGATACAAGCGGTACAGAGTTACAGATATATGATGACACATACATGAATCCTTCTTAATATATATATATATATATATATATATATATATATATATATATATATATGTATAATATGTAGCACCCTTTCGATATAATCCTTTTTCATTTTTTATCAATTCTAATTATAATCACTAAATACTGATCACTACGTATGTATTACTAGATACTAAATAAGCTAATCATTTTCATAAAGATTCTCAAAAATTGAATATAGTAAATGTTGATGAAATTATTTATATTCATACGTGTATGCCTTGATCGAGATGTAATGGACAAAATAAAATTTCATGACCCTCCTATTACCTCGTAGCAAATAATCTGGCATGTCGCTCTTGAAACATTGTAATATAATGTTATATAAAATATGACATCAAATTTAACATACCATTGCATAATTATTTATATTGATTTTCTGTCATGTTCATATTTCGTATAAAAGCTGTCATATAATATACAAATATAAGACAGCAAAATGATTAGTGTTAGAATATATGCATTGATTTTGTGTCATGCTCCGCACTTCATACACAAAGAAGCTATTATATGACAATAGTCATGTCATGTTTAAATCAAATGCCTTACAATCTTTTCAACAGCACTATAAACATGCAATTACTATCTAAAATTTGACAATCTAGTCAACCACCACCACCACATCCACCACCGCCACCACATCCTCCACCACCTCCACAACCTCCTCCGCCCCCGCATCCTCCGCCCCCGCATCCTCCGCCTCCACCATCACCCCCGCAACCTCCTCCTCCTCCTCCTCCTCCTCCGCCACCACAACCTCCTCCACAACCACCGCATCCGCCGCATCCACCCCCACCGTCGCCACCTCCGATGTCTCCACCACCCCCACCACCGAAATCTCCTCCGTCAGAATTGATGACACATTGACTTTGATCGAAGCCCACACCACAAGAATCAGACACAATTCCTCCGGCAGAACATCCTGCACTGACGTTTGCACCGTAGTTGTGATATATGTAGTGATTAGAGGGCGTCAAGTACAGCAATCCCGCAGCCATCATAAAAGACATATCTTCATCTGGAAACCTTTCCACTCTTCGTCTTCCTCTTTTTGCCAATTTCGGTTTAAGAGACTCGCCTGGTTTCCATTTTGTTGGGCGAGGAACACATAGCACGTGAAGCAAAGCGACGGAAAATGAAAGGGTCACATATTCAAGAATTTTATCCGATTTCATTCCACTGCAGGTTATTGTTCCTCTATAGAAGTCTAAGTTTAGACCTTCATATTCGAGAGGGTGATATTGAGAAAGATAAATTTTTTCTCCAAATTGAGCACTTTTCGCATCAATTCGGTATACTCTAACTTCCAAATGACCGGGGTTACCAGGGACTCCTCGCTTTCCTTAAAGTAGATATAAATCACATCGTTAAATTTTATTTATTAAATGCCTTGACATTAACTCAAAGTTAATGTTCATAAGATACCTCGTGTCCCAGCAACTCCCCGAACAAATCCTGTCCATTTTCCTATCAGTATCATAGAATCACCGTCTCCAGTTTTTATAAGGACTGCTCTTTCTCCTGCACCTGGATTGAGGGATATATTTTCAAATGTCTGAAAACAATCAAAATAAATAAGTTATAGTTACAACAGGTAAAAAAGATGAAAATCGGCCTTTAAACAACATTTTTTCATAAACGAATTATGAGATATAAGATATTTTACTTCAATTACGTAATGTTCAGCATGAAAATATTTTATGTACATGATTAAGGGAATTATGTTTGTTAGATGCTTTATTTGAAAGATTTATGTCGATTGCTGTTAATACGTGTAAATTCTTAAATTAGTATTAGTTCGTCTGAATGAAATATTCCTGAATATTTGTTTTGAAACATTCATTGTATTTACTTGATGCAAATCACTTTAATTTTATATTCAATTATGTGTTATTTTTATGATTAAAGATTATAATTATATATTTTTGATGATGAAAAAACACATAATTTTAGTTGAAATGCGTGAAATTCATTATAATTCGTTGAATTAATATATGCTTTCATTATGTGGCATAATTTATATTTGTTTCCGTCTGTGTAAAATGTCATAACATAAAAACCTCTTCTTGAACAACGTACCTAAATTTTTACTCCAGAATAGATTACTCTTACAATCAAGGTTTGTTCAAAAACGACATTGGTGGTTATGCCAGTTATAAGCTTTTGTTGTTTTAAATAATATTTGAACATTTTTGATAATTAACATTAAGTGAATGTTCTCCGATCCTCAGCCTCAAAATATTTTTAATAATAAAAATGCTATTCGTCCTTAAATATTTATAATTGAAATAAAATAGAAAGAAATGTATTTTTGGTATCCATGCATTTTACAAAGATATTGCGAATATCCCAATGATTGATATATTGGAATAAATATACAAGTTGAAATCAAATTAAAAAAAAGGTTATACTGGTGCATTAATGGCTCGAACCCCTTTACCTATATGCAGTTACAGTCAAACTCCGTGAACCCACTAGGCCAAGCATTTCGTTGAATAATTGATCGTAATATTGACACTAGAAGACTAATTAAATTTGTCTATTTAGAAGATTTATGCATGGTACGAATAAAAATTCAGAATAATTTAGATTTATTAGATATGGCTGAGGATCGTTAAGACATTTTTAACCTGTGATTGAATTGGTAGCTGGTCAGTTCCGATAACATGTGCAACTGCTGCCATTTTGTCGTGGAAAAAAACATGCACAACTGATGTCATCATCTTTACACTGTGTATGATCCGACAAGTAAAAACGACATTTCCATTCGGGTTTTGCAATCTATAATTAATAATGAAAGGAAGTATGTATAATAATTATTAATTAAATGCCAATATTTGTTTTTGTTAAAAGAATAGTTCAATAATTATTTGGTTACAAACTGTACTAAAATTAATAATGTACCTATGCGAAGCAACTTGGCAGATGTTTTCAGCATCGGATTTTGGCAAAGGAACAGGACCCCATAATTGATCTACATTAGATGGCATGTTAGCCTCTTCATAGGTACCTGGTTCCAGAAGTAAAACGATGTCAGCAACAGACGGGCGTCCAAATCTTCCACTAACGGCACATTTTGCTGCCGATCCATTGTTTATCATTTGCATTTCTCTTTCAAATCTGAAATGTCCGCCATTATTAAGCTCGGGGTTCTGCAGGTATTGCCCAAACCGTTCTTGAAAACCACCAATTGTTTTAGATCCTCCACCAAAAAAAGTGTTTCTTGTAGCTAGCTCAAAGACAAGCGTCGCATCTGAAGGCCCATATGAAAATTGTACATTATTGAGATTTTTCCAGGTCATGTTTCCCATTTTGCCTGTTAATTTTTGAATACGTTGAAGTCCCTTTAACCAATTGTTTTTCGATATTTTGAGTTTAATATTTTTGTTGCCAACTGCATCAGGCAAAGATATAGAAATATCTTCAATAACAGCTTCTGCCTTTCTGCCTGAGAATCCTTCTATGTCCATTTTAGTGAGGAGGTAAAGTCTACCTTTTGGAGAATCTCCACGGTACATGGCACCTGATTTGACAAATGACTCATTATACTCCTCTTGCCAAAGTTTTCTTGTTTCTTCATAAGCATTGGAAAGCTTAGACCCTGGGTTTCGATCACTATCTGTATCGTCATGAATGAGCAGCCAACCGAGCAACGACTTAGTGACTCGCTCGTAATCAATTGGATGGAGTTGATGGGTGTGCCAGATCAAATCAATATCGTAGCAGGGAACGAGAAATACTGTCGGATGTTTTTTCTTCAAAAAAAGATACTGTTTGTATCTTGTCAATCCCGCTTCAAGAAACATCATGTTTCTATAATGAGGCAGATGAATGTTATAGACAAAGTCTTGTTGGCGATGAATGGCTGCCAAAAGATCAAACGAATCGCTTTTACTTGGATGAGGTGGAACATTGAGACATTTTCCATACACGATGTCCTGGCTCAATTCGAAAGGTTCATTGGGATAATGACGTGCCCAAGTAGACTTTGTTAAGTCGTAAGCAGCTCTGGATTTAGAAACAGAATGATTGAGCACCTTTCCGAATAAAGACTTACAATACGAGGCGTAGTTATGTGGAGATAACATGTGGCAATGCCACACCCAAGCTATATCAATTGGGGGCTCTAAGCATTCTGGCAACATATATTCGTCGTTTTGAGATGCGACTAGAGGAAGCCAAAGTGTCTCGTAGCGGTGAATGGCATACTGAAGAAATGCATCGTTTCGAAGGTATTCCAAACCATCAACCTTAAGCAGAAAGTCGTATTCATCTTGGGCGGCTTTCACGAGGTCCACTCCGAAGACAATATTCTGATAGTTAGTCATGGTTGTTTCTCTAGTTTGGATACAAAAATATGAGTTCGTAAGTCTCGAAGTAATAAAGCTATTATTCAATCATCTTATAATAATTTAAAAAGTATATTTCATTTTGGAAAAATTGATTTAAAACATAAAAACACAGCATGAGATACCGTATATCCAGGGTTTTTTTGGGTGTCCACCACTAGCGAAAGAAAAATGTATGCATTTTTTAATTTGCGTCAGTTATTTTTGCGATTTAAAAAGTTTCTTAAATGAAATAATACAGGTCAAAATTTCTGCGTATTCAAAACCTGTAATTTAAAGGAGATCTCAGAAAAAAATTCCGGAAATTTGATCATCGCGAAAGTTACCGGATGCACGGTATATAATGACAAGGAATTCAGGAAATGACAAATTGAATTGTAGGCAGTTAAAATATTTTACATTTATTTCGTCACACTTACCTCCGTATTTTGTCTTTTTAATGTAAATGCAAGCCTTGTCATTATATACCGTGTATCCGGTAACTTTCGCAATGATCAACATGAAATATACCTATTAATTTATTATTTACAAACAGGGAGTGCACATAAAACAAAAAATAAATGCATGAATTCAAATCAAAAATCACGAAATGATTTTTCCATTGGTTTTCAGTTGAGCACAATGTATACATACAATCTATAAAATATGCTGTCGATATTAATGTTGATAAGAATAGATAATAATTGAAATACTTTCACCGTTTTAAGAAACAGGAAATAAAAGCACGAAATCAAAGATCACGAAATGGATTTTCCAACAAATGATGTATCAGCTGTTTAATCGGGTGTAACAAAACCTAAGGGTTTATATACCTGTGTAACCGTGCCTGTTTTTAAGTGGCGTTTCAATAATTTTCATACACTTACTAGGTCGAAGCACTTACATGATAAAATACCTTCTTTGGTGATTCATGAAGGAAGCGTTTATCGGTGGTATAAGACCCTAGGTAAATATTTTCCTTACGAAAAATATTATAATGTCAGTGCCTGTAGACCTTAGTCAATATCTCTTCTATCATGTAAACTACTCTTCCATCTCCTACCGACTGCCCCTCGTTTTTGGTTGATCAATCGAATATTTAAAAGATAGACGCATTAGTAAAATTTAAAGCGTATTAAACAGTGACGTCGGAAGCAAATTGGAAGGGTGTGGGGGGGGGGGGGGGGGCTAGACCCATCCGATATCTTGACAAGGAAAAAAAGGATTATTTAACTATATAATGATTTGGTTATACCGAACTATGCAAAAAGTGGGGGGGGGGGCTAAGCCTCCTCGTCCCCCTCCCCGTGGTTCCGACGCCTATGACTATACTTATTAAACTGCATCACAACAAAGTTTTTTGTAATCATAACTACCTGAAATGCACTTACCTAGTCCCACTTTTAGTGAGTACAGGTATTACATGGTATACATTTTCTTCTACTGTTCAAGTTTCCTATGGAAGTTTTTCAGCTTTTAACAGCTAGTCTCCGACTATGGCCCGGTGACGAGTTGTTTGTGTTTTGACGAACTCTAAAAATAGATTTAAAGGGCGTAAACATGATACGCTGTATGCAGACGAAGGTATGTGTGTATTAAACAGGTGACAAGTTTTGTCGTTCGGAAGAGTGGGTGGTCATTGATGAATTCGTTAACTATGTGATATTTTCATAACCAGGTAAATTGACTATTATGATGACGTGTTAAAAAATGTTTACGATTTAACTGCGAAAGAAAAACAAGAGATACAGTTATGTTAAAAAAACAACACCGTATATCCAAATCTTATACAACTTTGCTTTAGAGCGAGTTTAACAGTGTGCACACGCGTCTCGGAAACCACACACACACTTTATGAAAAACAAAAAGTTGTAGATCTTTAGCTCCCGATCTATTTTTTTTTTTCAAAATTGACGACCGGGGAGCTACAGAGTTCCTAACAAATTGATAATAAAGATTTACAATCTAAATTATAATCTACCATAGTGCATGCATATGAACGTATTTATGCAGATATGCTACTGTCGTGTCGAATTTTTGACTATTATGTATATGGGAAATTCTATAACTCGATTGATGTGGAGAACCCGTTTGGCAATGTCCAGTCCAAAGGGTTTGGGACTATTGCACTGAAAATAGAAGCAGGGAAGCCTTCAGAAAATGATGATAACTTTATTGATGCAGGTCTCCGATCAGAATGAATACATTTTAGTCACCAGGCACAATACAAATTAGGTTAACTCTCTCCATTACGCATTACAATTAGCCATAGCCTACCTAACGCTGGTGATTATCAGAGTGATTAGACAATATAATAACACTCACTCTGTATTAAAAATCGAAACAATGACATTTTTCTAAATAATAGTTAAAGTACACAATTGTCGAGGAAATTCGAACTTAAAGAAGTAAATAAAGTCAGCAGGTATCTGGTGAACAAAGCTTTACACAAACGAAGCAGTAATTCAAACAATCTTTAAATTTACCTGAGTATTCATTTTAATAAGGATCAATTAAGCATCAAAGTATAAACTTACGATATAAATGTGAACTGTTGCATCGCGGTGCAGTAAAACAAGTCTTAAAATGATGAACCAAAATCGGAATAACTATTCCGACTTTGTAAAAAGAAATACAGCGCTAATGCCGCAGATGTCAGTTATGAATCAATAAACAAAAATATCTATAATTACTGATTAAAATAATGACTTCATAAACCAAAACAGAATTGCAACTAAAGATAACAATTCAAAATAGAAAAGCAAGGTTTAAATCAAGTTTGATTAAGAAAATTAAAGAAGTCAACCAAAACTTTAACGTAGCCGAAAGCTCAAATTTCTTAAAAACATATTTAACTTCAAAGATGAAAAGAACTCTTATATATTCAAAAATAAAGAAATGAAAAAGCTTTTAAATTAACATTGAAATTGAAGAGAACATAAACATAAATCAGATTTCACATGAAAATAGAAAAAGAGTTAAGTGTAACACAGCAGATCATTACATGGATTCAGCGTGTTACTGGCAACGAATTCCTGGATTATAAATTGATTCAGATTCATGAAACTTACCTAATATTTTTTGCATACCCCTTTAATCTATTATTCTAAATAAAATTGATGTGGAAGTAATTGTCTGTACATGTATATAATGAATAATGATAGAAAATTATACATTTCAAATTAAAAGATACACGTAAATTATATAAGAGGTGATTCATTTCTTCTAAGTCGACACTATTTTGTATGTAGACAAACTAATTTGCTTGTTGAAATACCTTTCCTGCTTAAGTTTATTAATCATCTGAACGTATTGGTGACAAATTAATTTTCAGATAATGATTTATTTATCAACACTTATTAAATTATACCCTATGGAAGCCCGTTGGTAAGGAAGCCCAGTGGTGCCACTTAGAAAAATATTGTATCTGACGGCCGCCACATAATTATCTGGCGACCGCCAGATAAAACCTGACTTCCTGATGCGCACGCATGTTTTAATGGGATCTTTTAGGGAATATTGGATACACTCTAATCTATTTGTTATATATAGATCAGACCACTCAATGATTGAACTCGACATATCTCTATCTAAATCGAAAAAGAAAAGGGTTTGTGGAAATTTAATAACTCGCTTCTTCATGACAAAACATACGTTGACTTAGTTAAAGATACATTATCAAAAATAAAAGCACAATATATTGCCTCTCCCTTCAATCCTTCAATGGTCACTTCTATTCAGGACGAACATTATTTTTTATCAATGATCAATCCTTTTTTTTAACAACTATTGCTTTGCATAAGAGAAATCACATTGTTCCAATAAAAAGAGAATTCGAAATGAGAATATTAAACTCCTTGAAGAAGAAATTAAACATTTGGAAGAATTAAGAAACCTTGATCAATCCGAAGAAATTTTAGAAAAATTATCTATTGCTCAAACTAAATTGGAGGAGTTTCGAAAAGATTATATCAAAGGACTATTTGTAAGAATAAAAGTTAAATGGATTGAGCATGGAGAAAAACCTAGAAAGTATTTCTTAAAGGAAGTGAACATGAAAAAATTATCATGGGCTCAAATTTGTATGTTTGATGTATATAATGATATCTGAAAACCATTTAGACATAGCTTTCCTCAGTAAGAAGATATATCACTTAGAATAACTAATTCTTGCAATCCATAAAGGCTGCCATATTGTTAAAATCATTACCTCCCTGCTGGGTTATCTCTAAGCATCTAAGAGAGGGCAGCACTGATGCTGACGTCAGTGAGACACATTGCATCTTTACACACGCTTAGTAACAGAGATAAAATGTCATCATCAAAATGTGAATTGAAACTTGAAATGAATGTAAAGAGTTGTCATTTTGAAACAAGGTTTATGGAGGAAGATTTTAGATCTCAGAATGATGCATTCCCACCAGGCACCAGCACTGCAGTTAATGTGACATTTAACTAGAATGGAATGTCCCTGGATCAGTGTTACTGTGACCTATTTTTCTTGCACTCGGGAATTTCTTAATTTGTTGTTATCAGTTTGAACATTATGTGTGCTACATAAATGAGCACACAAGGTGCATTGCTCAGCACCCTGATTTTTAAAATGTGACTTAGTTCTGTTATTCTTCTGACAGCATAAATGGAACCGGCATACGTATCATCAAGAATTAATCTAATTAAGATAAAAACAAATCAGAGAGGAAGATTTCTAGAGCATTTAAATAAAAAGTAACAGTAAGAAACCCCACAAAGAAAATGAAATTACATTTTTACATATATTTGAAATCTACAAAGAGCATTTTATTTATGTAAACACTGACTGCCACATCTCCGTACAAACATCTGGAATGCCATGGTCTCATATTTCACAAATTATCTATTTTTATTTTTGCACAAATCATGTGTAGTTACCTAAGGTTCAGTTATAGAAATATAGTGAATCCTTGTCCTCTCACGACAGTACAAAATTTTGCTGCACATCCAGGCATAATTTTTCTAACTTTTATCAACTCTGCATAAACATTGACCCAGTTTTATCATTGACCCAGTCACCAGCAGCAATGTGGCTTATCTACGTCAGAGAACAGATGCATGCTGGGAAAAAATGGATAACCTCCATAAACCTTTCACTGAGAGTGTTAAATTGATAAAATCTCATGATAGAAATAAACAAAAAGGTTACAGTCCTCATTTCTAAGTTTTAAAAGTCTTTTAAAATTTATTAAGCAACAATTATTTTTTTCATGTTCACTTCCTTTAAGTTAGAAAAAAGAAATTATGTAAAAAAAAAAACACCAGTGAACAAACTTATGCAGAGCAATGGTGATACTATTACAAATCAATCCGACATACTGTCGGAAATTGAAAACTTCTATAAAAATCTGTACTCAAGTTGTGATAACAAACTACATGATGTAGATATTAGTACAATAGTTGATAAAACAAAGGTTAACTTACTAGATAATAACATGTGATGTAAATTAGAAGGTATTATCACTAGAGAGGAAGCCCTTGCTGCTTTTAAGGGAATGAAAAACGATAAAAGCCCTGGTACTGATGCCTTCTCTGCAGAATTCTTTAAATTGTTTTAGAAGGATATTGGCCATTTTTTTATTAGATCTTTAAATTTTGGATTTAGTAAAGGGGAATTATTCATTACTAAAAAACAAGATATAATATCAATACTACCAAAAGGAAATACGCCAAGAGAACACCTGAGTAACTGGCGTCCTATATCTTTACTTAATGTTACATATAAAATAGCATCAGCATGCATTGCAAACAGAATAAAGACAGTTTTAAACTTTTGAATCCATGATAACCAGAAGGGTTTCCTCAAAGATAGGTTTATTGGAGAAAATACTAGGTTTATATATGATGTACTTCACATCACTAAAGAAAAGCTAATTCCATGCATGATCTTACTTTATTGTCTTTGAAAAAGCTTTTGACTCCATATCTTGGAAATTTATTTATAATACTTTAAGATTTTTTAATATTGGTCATGAACTTATCAAATGGATATCATAACTATATAATAAGGCAAAATTATGCGTTATCCATTGTCGACAAGGTGATCCTGTCTCCACATATCTTTTCAACATGTGTGTCGAAATCATGGGACACATGATACGACAAAATATAAATATTAAAGGTATTAAAATAGGGAAAGAAAAAATTTGCCTACAACAGTATGCTAATGATACAGTTTTGTTTTCAGATGGATCAGAAAAATCTCTCGTCTGCTCTTGACTTACTCTTCCAGTTTTCAAAATGTTTAGGGCTTAAGCCTAATATAAATAAAACTAAAGCAATCTGGATAGGATCCATGATTAACAGTCAAGTTTTACTTGGTCCAAATACTGGACTACAGTGGACAAGTGAACCTTTTACAGTTTTAGGTACGTGTAACTTATACTGCTAATCTGGAAAACATGGAACATCTGAATTTTAATGAGAAATTTAATCTGGTACACAAAGAAATAACACAATAGTCAAAGAGACACATCTCTTCTCTTGGGAAAATTACAGTTGTAAAAAGTTTATTTTTATCCAAGTTTACCCATTTATTTACAGTCTTACCTAAACCAAATTCTCAGTGAATTAAAGAACTAGAGCAAGTTTTCTACAGATATATTTGGGGCAATAAAATTGATAAAATATCTAGAAAAACTTTACAGTTAGGCTATGAGAAAGGTGGATGTAGAATGATTCATATTGATACATATATAAAATCTCTTAAACTTACTTGGATAAGAAGGCTTCTTTACTCTAATTCGGAATGGTCCATGTTTTTCAATGAAAAAATTAATTGCAGCACTGCTCATCTCATACAATTTGGATCACAGTACGCTAAACAAAAAGCTAATTGAACATCAAATCTATTTTGGAAAGAAACTCTTTTTTACTTCGCTGAATTCTTTTACTCTATAAAGCCAAAATGAGAACGTGATATCTTATTAGAACCTTTGTGGTTTAATGAGATGATCATGTGCAAACTAGTTATATTTTTTACAAATCTTTATATGAAAAGGGTTTTTATATTTTAAATGATCTGCTGGATAAGCAGGGAAATTTTATCAGTTATGAAAAATTAACAAATAAATACCTAATAAAGCTACCTTTTACTAATTATGAAGGCTTAAAAAGGGCTATATTAAGTTCCTGGCCCATTATCAGGCAATTTTCGCATGAATTAGTAGTGAAACTATATCAGTTGGAATGTATCAAAATTTTGTGTTAAGATAAAAAAGGATTAAAAACACTATTTGACTTTTTTTATTTCTAAATTACAGCATAGGCCAATATGTGAATCTAAATGGGGTACTGACTTAAATATTGAACCAGCCTTTAATTGGAACCACATATATAGCAATTCAAGGTTAATCACACAAGATACAAAATGGGTATGGTTTAATTACAGAATAATTCATAGAATGTTAGGTACAAATAAATATTTGTATCTCTCTAAGATACATGTAAAAAACAATAACTTATGTTCAATATGTAGGTTGGAAACAAAATTTTTAAGCATTTTTGGGAGTTGATTTTAATCAACTCTCCTATGCAGTTACTCAGACAAACCGAAAGTGAAACAGTGTTTGGACCTAAGCACAAATCAACACCGCTGACAACAATTAGTTCTTGAAAATAATCAATAAATTCGATGTAATGTATTCTAAGAATTGTTTTTCAAGGAAACTTATGTATAGATACCTTGTAAAAAGTCATATTTTAAATGGTACGAACAATTTAGATATTTTTTTGTAGTCGTACGTTGTATGTATTCCTACGCCAGAGTTCAATATAGTCTTGTTCAACCAGACGCTCGGCTGTCTCCGTAAATCTCCGACAAGCAGAGAGTATCTCTTGCTTGTCGGATATTAACGGAGACAGCCGAGCGTCTGATCCATACACTTTCTGAGAACTGTATCGATTACTGAGACGTAGTTTGATGGAATTAATTCTATGAATATTACACAACATGATTCATATGGGGTTTTTACGAAATATTTGTCGGAGAATTCGTATTATAAAAAATGTGCATAATTCAAATACTAAAATCAACTCCCGTCAGTACTTCAGTACTTTGGTTTTTACCAGTGTCCACTAGTCTTTGGACTACTTTGTCTGACTATATATTTAATAAATCTGGCAAGATAACAACATTTGATATCCAGAGTGCATTATTAGGTATTCCAGATATGGATTATGTAGTTAATTGAATTATTATATTGGTAAAGAAATATATTTTTCAAAAGTCGAGAAAAGACTGAAAGTTATGTTTTGCAACATTAATGTCCTACTTACAAACTTACTACAATATTGAAAGAACTTGGAAACAATGTCTAGGGAACTTCCTTAAAAATAACTTTAATTTTTTTTATCATATTATTAATATTTTCAGTTTTCAGATTAAAACTGTTGGAAAATACCACTGTTTTTCATGTCAGGTGCACAAGAAACGTCATGAGGTCATACTGTATTATGATATCGTCGCATGCATACAATTTGCGCAATACCGATATGTATACTCGAAACACAAGGATAACTTTTTTTATTCAGCATTTGTTGTTGCATATACATTGTATATCATGATTCTTAACAGACAATACTTTCAGAGGACACTAAAATACCAATAGACAACTGTATCTTGTGATGCATTCAGTCATTCCTGGGTTTTCTAATCATACGCGTTTTATGCTTCTTATAATTAGATATTTCTCTAGGCCCATAAAAAAATCTTTTGTCTTTAGGTAATTGTCTCTAAACTTTGCTACACGTCTGATGAATATCAGAGCTGACATGAATTCATAAATACGCATTATTTCCCTTTTATCTCCGACTACCGCCATATTAGTTGTCGATTTCTATTGTTACGCTCATCGCTACAGACCCCCTATATAAGGTCGATTTATCTTCTCCCTCACTTCGTTCGTCCGAATATAAAATAATTATACTCTGTTATAGTATAAAACTGCTGAACCAAATGAAAAATAAACTCATGAATATGGATTGCTGCTCGTTAGAACGTAGAACTTACAAAGAGATGACGGCTGTAAACTGTAAACAACCATATATTCATTAAGTTCATTCAATCAAAATACTACGAGACACTTTTAATTTATTATCAACAGAATCTTTAATATAATTGTCCATGGAATAATCAGTTTTCCACCGACCGTGTATTTTAATAAGATGCTCCGACAACTTTTTTCTCAGCTGCAGCTGTAGCACCTCCGCTTCTTAGACAATGTAGCCCGAACGCTTTTGAATCTATTCCGACTTTTTCTAATGTTTCCATCAATAATTCTTGAGCTCTCGTATACGATATAGGTTTGTTAATCATGCAGAACATATATTTTTCAGAAGATTTGTAAAAACGCACTGCTCTAAATATATAATCCTCTGAATTGTTTTCGATTTCGGCTAGTGACAAATAATGCTTAAACCGCGACACAGGACACTACTTCCCTCCTGTCTTTGCTAATATTGTTATTTCATTTCCACGTTTGTATACATCGGTGTTACTTTTTTTCGACACAAATGCTCATATACAAATCTTTGAAACTTATGCTTTTCACTTTTATGTTAGCCAGCTTACTAAATCTATGAAAACCTGCAAAACTAAACAGCAGCATCGCTATTGTTCTCACACTACGTAAATCACGGTTTTTCTCCCTGTCTCCAAATAAATCTATGACTTTCTCTAAAATGTCGGAAGAAATTGGTTCCTTCTTCTTCAAAGGTTTTGACGATATTCGTTTTTCTCCTTCCATTAGTTTTTGAATAACACTATCATCACATGGATGATATAAAACACAATGAAGATCATGATACCACCTTATACTATATAAGAATGAACACAAAACTGCTTCAGAAACGCCTTGTTGAATTAACCCGCTCAAGAATATAGCTATCACACTTGATCTTGCAGGAAAACTTGTGGACTCCCTACCACAAATAGTAATACTCAAATGCCTAGTCATTAATTGACAAATATTTCTAAATGAAGGTTTTAATGCAATGATCTTACCAACTATGGAAGACAATCTTCTCGCAGATATGCTACTTTTGTTATCCAATATATTTTTCAAAATATCGTTGATATCCTTAATTTTTTCAACGGGAACCTCTAACGTACCACTTTCCATATTCTAAAGAAATCCTAACCACACTATGCTTTGGGTAGGTTTAAGAACTGACTTTTCAGCATTTAGCAATAAACCTGATTTTTGTAAAATTTCTTGTATTAACTCTAATGCAGACTTGCATGTTTTAAAATCACCATACACCCAACCATCATCCAAATACATTGTCACTGGTATGCCACATGATATCCAGTATTTCACGAACACTCTAATCACTTTTGTAAATATATAACCTGCTGACGACAGCCCAAATGGTAAGACATTAAATTCAAAAAACCTTTTTTTTACCATATTTCCACGAAAACCCCAAATATTTATGAAAATCTGGGTGTATATCAATATGATGATATCCGGATTTTAAATCATACTTTATCATGTACTTGGATTTTTTTGCATATTGTAATGCTTCATTCACCCCTTTAAACTTAACGTTTTGTTTCTCAACAAATTGATTAACACGTCGTAAATCTAACACCAACCTTTTCCTACATGTGGCATTAACTCAAACAGTAAGTGGATTAACAACATATGTACTATCTTCAAGTACTTCATGAATGCAACCAGAGGACAAAAGATCATCGATAGCTGTAAAAACAAAATAACTATGAATAAGAGCTGACCTGTTATTTTTCAAAACCGCTTTTGGAGGAGATTGAATGAATGGGATTACATAATCAAACTATATTGTATTTTTCAGAAAAACGTAAGCAAACAACGTATCTTTCCAAAATTGTACACAGTTTTTTAATCGATATTTTATAAAAATAACCGAATCTGCATTAAGCTCATATTCATAAGAACAACCTACACAAACATCATTATTACTATACTCAACTTGATCTACGCTACTGCTTGCTACTTGACGTCGATGCGACCGCCGGGGTAGGCATTGGCACTTGTTGTCCTCTGGCGAAGGGGCAGTCCCTGACGTAGTGTCCGCTCTGTCAACAAAAGAAGCACTTTCGGTCGTAGAAAGCTTGCTGTCCTGATGGATAATCGCTTAGTTTTGTGGTTTGCTTGAACACCTCTGGAGTAAAATTTTGGCTGAAGCCAAGAAAAAAATTCGTTGGAGGAAAAATGCGTTTTGTCTACGAGCCTGATCAGTGTAAGAATATGATTTTCCACGATAATATCGTTTGCAAACAGAGCGATTCAAATCACCCCGTAACTTATCGCGTCGTCGTTGATGTCGGCCAATTGATCATCTTAATACTCGTTCACAGTGTCACACCCGTGTCTGTTCGCTTTTTTTTTTTAGAATTGTGTTGCGTTGACGTAATTCGACAATATCCTTATCAATGGTCGTTTCTGCTTTTCCCATATCGTTCTGAGCTATCAAAATCTTTAATTCGCTCAACTTCTCCAATCTCTCGGCATTAAAAGAGTGTTGTATTTTATGTCCTTCATGCTTGAACTCAAACTGACCGCCTTTTTCCGGTTCCTCGTGATCTTCACTCGTGTTCGGGCGGTTTTCATTTGGCTGAGACTTTAACTGCCTACCAGTAGAACTTACTATAACTTCGTTTTGCTGCTGTAAAGCTTTACGCAAAGAACTGTTCAACAAAGACACAGCATCGTCATTCGAAAGTTGATCACCGTTACTCTCGCCTTATAAAACATCCTCGGACATATGTATGTCCGGATCCGAACTTGCATTACTGGTAGCCACCACACTTTTTCTACGTCCTAACGAGCGGTAGAATGACCACAAAGCTCGCGCAATTACTATTTATATGATCATGTCACATGATCTCAAAACACACAGATCCACCCCTTATACCACACAGCACACAGAAATCTACCCAAAACGAACATTATTTTATAGCACTATTCATGCTTCACCACATTGTATTTCATTCACCCGAACACGTTGCATTGAACAAAAAGACTTGTAAAATAAGCGTTTTGAACAAAAATAATATGGCAACCACTGAATTAGTAAGGAATATCCAATGAACGATGAAACAAAACAGACTGAAATCCAGTCACGCACATTTAAAAACTCCTCGATATTTGTAGAACGTTTTCTGTGTATGTGATAATATTGCACATGCGCAAACCACACACTGTGACCGATCGTACAATGACCGCATGGAATTTAGAAACGGAGTGTTTTTGTAGAAACTGATGAAAACGATGTTGCGTTGTTACTTCCTTGGATTTACTATCATTTATCTAGTGTGTTGGATGTAGTACCGCAAGGATCTTCAAGGATCTTCAAAAAGATGCAGACGTTATGCACTCTGTATGAACGACATATACACGTGTTCGATGTGCATGCGAAGTAAGGCAGCACTATCTGTGCACAATAATACGGATACCTTGGAAATTCTATCAGAGAACAAATCCTGTTTTATGTTTTATTGAATGTAGTTTCATCTATCCTTTTTTACAAACAATTTACTACAATGTGTAGTTCATGCATTAAGAGGTCCGTGAAACCTGAATGCCTCGATCGGAAATCAACCGATCATTAATTTCTCGACCAGTTGTTACAACCACTATTGAAATAAAACGACTATTGAAATGAATTATTTCAATAGTGGTTTGGAATGTATTTCATTAGAAGAATCCCCTTGCAACCACTATTGAAATAAAACCAGTATTGAAATAAATTATTCAATAGTGGTTGGGGATGTATTTCATTTGAAGAATCACTTTGCAAATACTATTGAAATACAACTACTACATGTATTGACTCATTATTTCAATAGTAGTTGGGGATCCCTTCATTATAAGAATCATTTTACAGCCACTAATGTAGTACAACTACTATTAAAATTATTTTTTCGATCGTAGTTGGGAATAAATTTCTTTAAGTATTAAGTTTTTCCATGGAATTCCCATAACGTTGTGCAATAAAATATATAAAAAATAAGGCGTTAAGAATTAATTGACAATATTAAAAAGGAAAGCACGTGAAGATCATAATTGGTTTTTTCTTGGAGCAAAAATAAACGAAAAGTTGTGAGCGCATTTATCCTGAAAAATAATTCTAACGAGGCATATATTGATTTACAAGGATATATATCTTGTATTCTGATCGCTAATGCGTAAAAATACCACAAACCAAACTAGTGTCATTAATTGCAGGTGTAAAATTTTTTGTAGTTGATTAAAAAAGAATTTTATTTTCGAGGGATTATTTGATATTCATTATACGTCATTTTAATATCAAACCCCAAAATCATTATTTTCAAGGTCACGATGCAGTCTCTTTATGAGTGCATCGAGAAATAAACAGAAATAATCTATTAAGATGTGTTCCCTGATTGCTATAGATGAAATAAAACCGAATTTATATGCCACGATTACTTTAAAAGAAAAATGAAATAAAGGTCTATTTCATGCTTCCTTGTGAATTCCCTTCTAAGGTTTTTCAAACATTTAAAAGGTCATATTTAGTGTTGGAACAACAGCTATATTATTACTTATTAGGTTTGTTACTGACTGACTACAGAAATATATTGGGTTGATCAATCTCATAGATAGCGAGGCGAAGCTGATTGATCAACCCCATATATTTATGTAGTCAGCCAGTAACAAATCTAACTAGAGGTACTGTGAGCAAGTTCACAATTGATACCCCCCGCTAATAACAAATCATAACTCTATATTTTTTTCTATTATAGAAAATATTGGATGAATCTATTTCACCGTCCATTTTCTATAAATAACAACTGCTCTATTTTTAAAACTAGGACATTTGCATCCTTATGTTAACAAACATTGACCTTGACCTTGCCCAAATGATATTAAGTCAAGGTCATGACACACCCTTAAGTCATATGCAATCTTTGTGTGAAGTAAGAACTACCAATCTCTCTCCATAAGAAAAATATGGACCGGACACGAATTTTGCACAGACAGATGGACAGACGGACAAGGTGATTCCTATATACCCCCCGCCCCAAACTTCGTTTGCGGGGGTATAATAAGTGTTTTGTTTTCCCGAAGGTCTATCAAGTGACACATTTATTCACAAAAAGCGACGATCTACGCAAACCCATGTATACAGGTTGCCTAACATCTTGTCCAATTTAATTCATTAAACCCTTCAAAGGTTAATTTCGTTAAATCATTCATTATCACCTTAATCTGCCTGAAAATAGTATAATAATAAAAACGTTCCATTAAGCATAAGCAAAATATACACAAACGAGGAATGCATCTTATACATTGTATCATGTTGTAAATAAGAACAGATATTAAACTAGATGCTGTCATTAGACAGTAATACCCGCACCAAGTGTTTGCCCCTAAATAACACTGTTTTGTACCAATTTTAGTAAAAACGAAGGCCACTTGCACATAATACACCATCATCGGTTTTCTATCCGTTACACTGCAGTATAACAGGTAGTAAAAACCTGTGGGTTCCGACGATGATAATACACATGAGCGGCCCTTTATGTACAGTTGTGGTTGAACTGTTTGCATGTGAATTTTCAGTTAATCAATAATCTTTTCATTTCATTTCATAGAAAGTATGGTCTATATAATTATTACAAACAAAATTAAATTATGCCCCCTTCCCTCGGCGGTTGCCGGCTTAATTTAGATTTGCTTCTAGGTGCCAACATCATCACGTGCACAGATTTAGAGAAGGGATTGGAGTGGGTTGGGGGGGTCCAGACCCTACCACCCTTGAAAAAAATAATTTATATTAATACATGTAGTAAAATTACCAAACAATACATCTCGGACCCCAATCCCCCCACCCCCTGCAAACACAGTTACATACTACTTTGCCACCCCCCCCCCCCCACACACACACTCCTCATGGATAAAGAAATATCAGAATA